>JABWTJ010000498.1:52474-615383 GCA_016801875.1 Solanum sitiens | reverse complement strand
CAAAATTCTCCACTCTAAACATTATCAAAGAGAGGAAAACAAATGGGTTGAAGTCTTACCTTAATTCTGAAAATTTATCCTCTAAACTTGTACTTCAAGAATTCAAACTCTCCTTCAAACTCTTACTTGAAAAATTAGACAGCACTCAAGAACTCTAAGGTGTTTTAGGGCTGCTAATTGAAGCCAAGAGAGACCAAAAAAGAACTTAGGAAATCTGAAATTTTTGCAAGTTCAAAATGGAGAATAAGACTTGATCCTTATCCTTTGAAAAAGGAGGTGTTATGGCCGACACTCTTGACCAATTTTGGGACATATAATGTCAAGTAGGTGCCCCACCTGCTTGTCCTTTTAACTTGGGCCCTTTTGGACTTAATATTATTGGACCTTGGCTGTCCATTTTTTTCCTTTGTTCTTTTAATCAGCTTGGGACAGATTAGTGCAAGTAGGTGGTAACACTTGGCCCAATAACATGGTAAAACAAATCTTAGGAGGTCATGTACTTACTTAGTTTCACTTGGGCTTTATCCATAATGGCCAATTGGCAGATTTGGCTGTTGGACCTTCTTTCATTCACATTTTCTTTAATAGGTTTGGGCTTCAAATGAGCCCCTAAATATAAGCCTAAATCTGGTCAATCAAACTTGGGCCCTTTAACTATAATATAGATCAAGTAGGTGATGCAGCTGCTAGCTCAATTACCACCTTACTATAATTACTTAAATACTTTCCATCGGAGTTAACTTGCAATACCTATGCTAAAACGTGCAAGGCATTACATCACCTTCCAAGCTAGTTTAAACCAACACTAATCATGTAAGAAACATGATCCCTCACCTACACTATAAGTATATGTCAAGTATAACATGAATATAACTACCACATACAAAAATACAGGCCGTTACATCCTTCCCCCCTTGGAACATTCGTCCTCGAATGTTAGCATGGTTGTGCGGCCTAAACAAGTTCAAGCCTAAGCTAGTACTACTATTAATCACATTGAACATATAGACTTATACTTACTTGTCAATGCCTCCACTAACATTTTGATCATTCCCACCAGTGTGGAAGAGGTGAGGATACTTCAATTTCATTGCTTCTTCTGCTTCCCATGTAACTTCTTCTACTTGTTTGTTTCTCCATAGAACTTTTACAGAAGCTACTTCTTTATTCCTTAACTTCCTAACTTGTCGATCCAGAATAGCAATGGGTACTTCTTCATAAGTGAGATCTCCTGTAACTTGTACGTCTCTAGTTGGAGTAATACAAAATGGGTCACCTACACATTTCCGTAGCATTGAGACATGGAATACCGGATGAACTGATGAAAGCTCTTGTGGTAGCTCTAACTCATAGGCTACTTGGCCAAATTTTCGGATAATCTTATATGGCCCTATATAGCGTGGACTCAGCTTTCCCTTTTTACCAAACCTCATTACCCCTTTCATCGGAGACACCTTCAAGAACACCCAATCCCCTATAGAAAATTCTAGTCCTCTCCTTCTAATATCTGCATATGATTTATGTCGACTTTGAGCTGTTTCTAGCCGCTGCTGTATCACTTTGACTTTTTCCATAGCTTGATGAACAAGATCTGGCCCAAATAAGCCAGTTTCACCCGTTTCGAACCAACCAATGGTGATCTACACTTTCGGACCATATTTAAAGCTTCATACACCCCTCCGGTGCCATTTAATGCCCCCCTCGGAATGATAGCTATTTATAAGCAATTTCAATAAGTGGTAGGGCTCATCCCAGCTACCCTTGAAATCTAATATACAAGCTCGCAGCATATCCTCAAGTGTCTGAATTGTACGTTCTGACTGACCATCCGTTTGAGGATGAAAGGCTGTACTTAAATTCACTTGTGTTCCCAAACTCTTTTGAAATGACTTCCAAAAATTTGCTGTGAATTGAGCTCCTCTATCAGATATTATAGAGATTAGCACTCCATGTAGTCGAACTATCTCTTTAATGTACAACCTCGCATACTCTTCAGCTGTATAGGTAGTCTTAACCGGCAAGAAGTGTGCTGCTTTGGTAAGTCTATCAACTATTACCCATATGGAGTCAAACTTTCGGAATGAGCGAGGCAAACCAGTAATAAAATACATGTTGATCATGTCCCATTTCCAAATTGGAAGTTCTATACGCTGCATGTAACCTCCGGGCTTTTGATGTTCTACTTTTACCTGTTGACAATTTGGACACTGAGACACGAATTCTGCAATGTTCTTCTTCATGTTACCCCACCAATACATTTCTTTCAAGTCATGATACATTTTAGTTGACCCCGGATGAACAGAGTACCTTGAATTATGTGCTTCCATCATGATTCTCTTTCTTAGTTCATCTATATTAGGTACACACAATCTGTTTTGACATCGAAGTACTCCATCTTGCTTAAGCTTAAACGCATTTGTCATACCATGTAGTACATTCTCTTTGAGTTGTAAAAGAATTGGATCAGTGTACTGCTTCTCTTTCACTTCCACTATTAATGAGGATTCTGCCGCATTTTGCACAATTACCCGTTCGTCTTGAGATTCAAGAAGGCAAACGCCCAAGTTAGCTAGTTGGGAAAGATCCTTAGTCATTCCTTGTCTTTCCATAGACTTACCATAAGTGGTTGCCATTATTTTATGGCTTAAAGCATCAGCTACTACATTAGCTTTACCGGGATGATATAAGATGTCAATGTCATAATCTTTTAATAGCTCCAGCCACCTTCGCTGCCTCAGATTTAAGTCTTTTTGCTTAAAAATATATTGCAAGCTTTTGTGATCAGTGTATATGTCAACATGAACTCCATACAAGTAGTGGCGCCATATCTTCAAAGCAAACACAACTGCTGCTAGCTCTAGATCATGGGTTGGATAATTTTTCTCATGTGGCCGCAGCTGCCTTGAGCCATAAGCTATAACTTTACCATGCTGCATCAATACACAACCTAAGCCCACTCCCGAAGCATCACACTACACTACATAGCCTTCTGTACCTTCTGGAAGTACCAACACAGGTGTAGAAGTTAATTTACTCTTCAGCTCTTGGAAGCTTCTTTCACACTCATCGCTCCACAGAAACTTGGTTCCTTTGTGTGTTAGCTTTGTTAAGGGTGCAGCCATGGAAGAGAATCCTTCAACAAACCTTCTGTAATAACCTGCCAATCAAAGAAAACTACGGATCTCCGTATGCGTTGTAGGTCTTGCCATTTTTTCACGGCTTCTATTTCTGCTATAACCCTATCCGTCCTCGGATACGATAGACCTAGGAATGCCACAGATTTCAACCAAAGCTCAACATTTAGAGAACTTGCATACAATTTCCGATCACGGAGAAGATGTAAAACCTGCCGAAGTGCTTAGTATGATCCTCTTCCGATCTTGAATACACCAAAATGTCATCTGTGAACACGATCACAAAGACATCTACGAATGGCTTGAACACCCTCTCATCAAATCCATAAAGCTGCTGGTGCATTTGTTAGCCCGAATGGACATGACTAAGAACTCAAATGACCCTACCTCGTTCGTGAAGCACTTTGTCTTGGGTATATCTTTGCCTAACCCTCACTTGGTGATAACCTGACCTCCGGTCGATCTTTGAAAAACACTTAGCACCTTGTAATTGATCAAACAAACTCATCTTAATTCTAGGGAGGGGATATTTGTTCTTAATTGTTACCTTATTCAACTGCCGGTAGTCGATACACATTCTTAATGAGCCATCTTTTTTGCATACAAACAAAACTGGCGCTCCCCATGGGGACACACTGGGCCTTATGAATCCTTTTTGTAACAAGTCTTTTAACTGCTCCTTCAACTCCCGTAATTCTGTCGGAGCCATTCTATACGGAGGAATTGAGATAGGTTGAGTATCTGAAAGAACATCAATACCGAACTCTACTTCTCGTTCTGGAGGCAAACCTGGAAGATCTTCAGGAAACACATCTGGAAATTCATTTACCACCGGAATGGATTGAAGGGTTGGTGGCTCTGCATCTACTTTTTTCACTCTAACCAGATCGCATATGTATCCTTTGGAAATTATCTTCTTTGCCTTAAGATAAGAAATGAATTTACCTCTTGGCATCCCAATATTACCTTTCCATTCGAGGACTGCCTCTTTTGGAAACTGGAAATGCACTATCTTAGTTCGGCAATCTACCGTGGTATAACAAGAAGCTAACCAATCCATACCCATTATAACATCAAAATATACCATGTCTAGCTCAACAAGGTCAGCCAATGTATCGGGATCACAAACAGTTACAATGCAATTACGATAAACTCTCCTAGCTATAATGGATTCACCAATCAGTGTAGACACTTCAAATGGATTCGCTAATAATTCTGGTGTTCTTTTTAACTTTCCAGCAACCAATGGTGTAACATATGATAGTGTAGACCCTGGATCGATTAATACATATACAATATGTGAAAAGATGGACAATGTACCTGTAACCACATCCGATGAGGCTTCTAAATTTTGTCGATCCCCTAGTGCATATGTGCGATTCTGACCTCCACTGGAACTAGCTGCTCCCCTAGCTCCTCTACCACAACCTGTAGGCATATGTAGTCCCCTACCTAAAGAAGGGGTTGATGAGGTCGATGCAACAACTGATCTAGTTGGTTGAACAACGCCACCCACTCCCCTATGAGGACAGTTTCTCATCATATGCCCTGGTGTGCCACACCAAAAACAAACATCCATCCCAAACCTGCATGCACCTAGATGATTCCTCCCACACTGTTTACAAGGCTGTCGTGGAGGCCTTGATTGGCTCGTACTTCCTTGCTCTTGATGACTGCCTTGACTTTCACTTCTTTGCCCAAACTGATTGCCCCTAAACCCTTGGAACCGTGGTGGAGCACTAGCTGTAGAGTAGAAAGCTGATGGCCTAGGTGGTCTGTTAGAGAACCGAGGCCTAAACTCACCTTGGGATGGTGTAAACTACCCCATGGATCTGGCCCTCTTAGAATGCCCTGTTTCCAACTCTTGTGTTCTTCTTCTTTGCCTTTGATCCTCCAATTTTTGTGCAAAAGCCTGCATCCTTGCTATATCCATATCTTTATTTAATGAAGCAATTGTACAGTCTCTAACCAGATATGAATCTAATCTATCCACAAAACGATGAACTGTATCCTCCATAGTAGCTACTACATTAGGAGCATACCTGGCCAAGGAATTAAATTTGAGACTATACTCCCTCACACTCATATTTCCTTGGTGGAGATTTAAGAACAGATCCGCACGGGCCTCTCGGATCTCCAATGGCAGATAATGATCAAGGAATGCCGTTTTGAACTCTTTCCACATAGCTGAAGGTGCATTTGTTCCCCTAGATTGCTTCCAAGCTTCATACCACAATATAGCCACACCCTTTAATCTATATGCAGCTCAAGTGCTTCTTTACCACTTACATGCATAATATCCAAAGTGCGTTGGATTTGATCTATAAAGTCTTGGGGATCTTCATTAGGATCTGACCCGGTAAATGATGGAGGGTCCAAGTTATGAAAATCACGTATCCGTGTTCCAGCTGATCTAACTACACCACTAGTACCTGCAACTGGACCTTCTTGCCTTTGGCCATGACCAGCAACTATACGAGTCAACAATTGGACTGCATTCCTCAAATCTTGCTCGGTAGTATTAATAGGGGGTTCCTGAGGTTCATCTTCCCTCCTTACTTCTTCAGGAGATGGAGGCGTCGAGGAAGTCTGCGATAGAGACTCATCTTGAGCCCCACTTTGAACAGCTTGACTTGGTGGTGGTTGGCTGGTCCCTTTTTGGGCAGCCACATCTACTCGTTTACCAGTACTTTTACTCCTTCTCGTAATCGACATCTTTGCTATAATAAAACAATTGAGAAATTAGATATGATTCACCTACAACACTGGTTCTATCGCACGATCTAAGAAATGAATGAAATAAGACAACTCCTATATGTCCCGTAGCCTCCTGTTTATAAATGTGGTGCACAACACATCCATAAGCAAGACTCTACACAGACACGGCTTTGTAGACTCCCTAGGATGACCTGCTCTGATACCACTTTTGTCACACCTCAAAATCCATTAAGACGGACAGGCACCCGATGCCCTAAAGTCCCGAGAGAACCAACCTGCAACATGTTCTTACTGAGCATATACTATAACAATTGAGACAAGTTAACTTTGGATGCAGCGATACAAACCAACGTAAGTAGGTCCAAAAGTTATATACAAGACTTGGCTGTTTAGGCCACAACTCCTTAAGACACACTGAACCATGTACATACGTCTACAAAGCCTCTAAAAGATAGAAGACTAGAGTAGGTATGGACAGACCCCGCCTTACCCTTAACTACGATACAATACCAAATGAATTTACCAAGGACTTAATAAAGCACCGAATCAACTTGGAACTCACCAAAAGTAGCAGAATTTCAAGTGCTCCTACTGAGGAGGTCTACTAGCTGGAGTACCTGAGCCTGCAGCATGAAATGCAGCGTCCCCAATACGGGACGTCAGTACGAAAAATGTACTCAATATGTAAGGCAAAAAGTATATGTAATACAAGGCTCAAATGAATTCAAGTAGCAACATATGACTGCTTAGATTAGGAGAGAAGACCACCTTTGCTTACTCTTATGGGATCAAGTAAGCTACATTCTTTTCTTTACCTTGTTGTATGTTATAATCGTTGTTGGGCATGTGATACAAGTGACCAGCTGATCAGTGGTAGAAGAGGATGACCCATGCTAGGCGTATTAACCCCTGGGATGCGGTCCTCATAATTACACAACTTGGGATCGGCCCATGCTAGGCTTTCACCCCTGAGCTGCCACCCTTCTATACCAATAGGGATCGGCCCATGCTAGGCTTTCGCCCCTGAGCTGCCACCCTTATTATATAGATTTCTTCACTTAGATTCTTTAATCTTTGAGATTATTGTTAATCAGTTCATAACTCTTTTAAGATGTTTTTTTGGTTAATCGCAACACTTTGAGATGTTGATTTGGTGGTCTTAATCATCTTGGAGATATGAAATTACGGAACAGTAGTGGAATACATGAAAACAATACTTTGAGGCAGTAACAATGACATAAGGAGCTAAGAAACATCAACACCTTATTTTAAGACCTTAATGGCACAATTGACTTCAATTGGCTTAGGAGAAGGATTCATCAAACTTTCTTTTGCAAATACCATTTCTATAACAGCACAAGGGAAAATTACACAAGTATAGAGTAGTGAACATATAATGAAGTAGTTCCATGTACTTAGAATGGGGAAAGAAATATTGTTAGCTATTTGGAGATAGTACGCTGCCACTATGCTTCCTTTTCTAGAAATAGACCTTATGGGAATCACTTCATTGATATTAATTGCAGGTGCCAGATTTCATACCAAAAGGATATAGAATCGAATAGCCTTACATACCTTATTTTTCTGACCAATACCACTATCACGATTCAGCCTTCCTTATTGGGTGCTAATCTACAACATAAGTCATGATTAAGCTAACATCAGCAGCTAATCACAATAAGATCCTCCAAATCAGTAGCTAAAATATTTGATGGAAATCAGGCCCAAACAACCCTTACATAAATGGTGAACCACCACACCCTTCCTCTCCACATTAATACAACTTCATACCTCATCTCCCAAGCTACCCAAACAGCCCTCAACAACAATATTCATAAGGCAGCCACTATCAATCTCAAATCTTTCAGCATAATAGGAGAATATTGACTCAAAGATTTATTACAATCCATGAATTCTTGATAAACATATACAAAATTCTCCACTCCAAACATTATCAAAGAGAGGAAAACAAATGGTTTGAAGTCTTACCTTAATTCTGAAAATTTATCCTCTACACTTGTACTTCAAGAATTCAAACTCTCCTTCAAACTCTTACTTGAAAAATTAGACAGCACTCAAGAACTCTAAGGTGTTTTATGGCTGCTAATTGAAGCCAAGAGAGACCAAGAAAGAACTTAGGAAATCTGAAACTTTTGCAAGTTCAAAATGGAGAATAAGACTTGATCCTTATCCTTTGAAAAAGGAGGTGTTATGGCCGACACTCTTGACCAATTTTGGGCCATATAATGTCAAGTAGGTGCCCAACCTGCTTGTCCTTTTAAATTGGGCCTTTTTGGACTTAATATTATTGGACCTTTAATAGGTCCACCTGCTGTCCATTTTCCCTTTGTTCTTTTATTCAACTTGGGACAGATTAATGCAAGTAGGTGGTACACACTTGGCCCAATAACATGGTAAAACAAAACTTAGGAGGTCATGTACTTACCTAGTTTCACTTGGGCATTATCCATAATGGGCCAATTGGCAGATTTGGCTGTTGGGCCTTCTTTCATTCACATTTTTCTTTAATAGGTTTGGGCTTCAAATGAGCCCTTAAATATAAGCCTAAATCTGGTCAATCAAACTTGGGCCCTTTAACTATAATATAGCTCAAATAGGTGATGCAGCTGCTAGCTCAATTACCATCTTACTATAATTACTTAAATACTTTCCATCAGAGTTAACTTGCAATACATATGCTAAAATGTGCAAGGCATTACATCACCTTCCAAGCTAGTTTAAACCAACACTAATCACATAAGAAACATGATCCCTCACCTACACTATAAGTCTATGTCAACTATAACATGAATAGAACTACCACATACAAAAATACAGGCCGTTACAGTCAAGACCTAATCTAGAGCCTAACACAAGTGTCTATGGGTTCAGATACTTTTTTAAGACCTAAAATAATGTTGATAAGTCATCCGAGAAGTTTTAGAGCCAAGACGTCAAAGAACGTCCATGACGTCTGGAAACTAGCTAAATTGAACTAGTTGACGTCACTATGTTTGGTGAAGGTTTGAGATGGTCAAATGAAGTCTAAAACTTTTAAAAAGACATTGGATAGGTAAATGGTAGTATAGAGGGTCTAAACGTTCAGTAACGACTCCCCAAGGACCACACGAAGGGTCCTTGAGGAGGACTCCAACATGGGTAGGCAGGCTGCCAAAACAATTTGGTGGCAGCCTAGATATGCCACACACTGCGCGATGTGCAGCTGCCACGCAGCTTGGAAACTTTTTCCTCGCGACTCTTGAACTCCACGAGGCTTACTGCATCGACCGTATTTCAAAAATAAAATCAGAATTATCCTCGCGACCCGGAGCCACTTCCCAGATTCGTTGAAAGCGTATTTTAGGCTTTTTGACTTCACAAAAACACACAATTAATTGATGGGTATTTTTGGTAATTTAGGGGGTGACTATATATTTATTTAGGGTCAGTTTATGTAAATTTAACTCACTCTAAACACAATTCCAAAATAAACCCAAAAGCTCTCACCTCTCTCTACTTTCACTCTCCCCAAATCCTCCATTGAAGGAAGAACAAAGCTTCAAGAAGAAGACTGATTTCTCTAGGATTTCACTTAAATTATATGGATTAATCTTTATTAAGGTATGAGTGATTCACTCTTGGGATTTCATTCCCAAAGAGGTCCTTTAAAAGTTATTTCAAATTACCCAATTCCATGGTGTTTTCTTATTCTAATGGGTTTTCTTCTAATCTTCAAATTGATGATAAATTGTGATTACATATAACTAATTAAGTGTAGAATGTTGGTTTATTGTTGTTAATTGATGCAATTTCATATAGATCATGTCCCTTTCCGTAAATTCCCCAAATCTTGGATCTTGCTTATAAATTGATGGGAATTGATGAATGTATTGATTGTTAGGCTTGTTTTATCTATCCTAATTCATTTATGGACTACCTAGGGTAATGTGTTGTTGGGATTTGATCTATTTCTTGAATAATTCATGATGAACCATTTTCCCCCTAAACCTAGGTTGTGAATTGAAGGTAAATTTGATAGTGATGATGCAATTGACTTAGTTCTTGTGTTAATTACTATTGAATGATGTTAGTACACCTATTATTGTATGAAATTGGTTGGTTAATTGTAGGATCATGATGATGTCTTTTGAAGGAGATTGAGTAAGTTTTTATAATCCTCACCTTTACTTCAATTATGATGGCTTGTGATTGATGAAGTAGTTCAATTGAAGAACGACTTGTGATTAGCCTAAGTAGGTGTTGGTATGATGTTTAATTGAAATGTTTGACCATGTGATTGTGAGATTATGTTTTAAGATAAAATAATACAAGGTTCGTTATGAAATACCTATGTTCCTTATTATGACATGATGATGATGTTATGCTAATCTCACATATGAGGGTTGCCATGAAAGGATATTCTCATGCAATTCATAATGAGCTAATGACAATGACTATACAAGAGATTAGACCCTATGACCTAAACTAAGCTTATCATTGATAAAGAAAGACATTTCAAAAGAGACTCTAGCTTAGAACCAAGTGATCTAGTAGATGAGGCGGTCACCTTTCCCTAGAAGGGAAGGTAGGGTTCACCATAGTCCTCATGGGTTGGATAACCTCATATTCCAAAAAGGGCATGGATTGATTTTTCCATGACCGCCCCCAAGCTCCATAAACTATGTTGTATCCATAGGAATCCTAGCTAGCGGATACACCTAGATGCTATGTTCATGTTTGGTACTATTTTGGACGCTAGACAACCTTCCATCGGTGTAAGATTTTACAACACCAGATTCAACACTTAGCTTTTGTGGTCTATGTCTCTTAAGGCAAGTGTTTCAGAAAGTAAAATGAAGTAATGTACTATATACTATGTAGGGTGACTTGAGAGGTTTGACTTAGCCTAGGTAGGGGTATGGACTCTACCTATGCCTTGCACTAGTTTTCCTTGAGGGAATCCTTATGAGGTTGTTCTTGTGTTCTTTTAATGTATATGATATGAATATGATGACTTTACATGCTGATAATTGGTCTATAATTCTAAATGTGATGATGAATACTATTGATGCTATGTTATATTGAGTTGGACATTGATTATGATCCTTTTTTTGGTTTACTTGATTGAGTAAGGTTATGGGGATTTACTTGGTCATTGCACTTGTAGGCTTAATGATTTTTATGGGTAAGGGTCTTGATTATGTTATGATGTTATGAACTTTTATACATGTTTGTTGATGTTATGACTTGATGTTGGAGTTGTCTTGATTATGTACTCAACTATGTGGATATACATATTGACTAAACTATACTTGTTAATGTTGGTATTGTGTTGTGCATGGTTTTGACTTATGGATTATGTAAGTATTGACTTATATGAGTTTTTTATTATGCATAATGATTTTCGAAGTACTTTTGCATGGATTTGAACAAATGTCCTCTTTAGCATGATTTTACTTGTTTATGTGCATATACTAATACTTAGTACAACTGTGTACTTACCCCATGTTTATGTTTGCACAAGTTGTAGGATCCAGCCGTTGAGCTTATAAAAGGTCCTTGAAGACTACTTGGATATTTCCCAAGTGTTTTGTTGGTCCTCACCTTCCAAGGACGATGTCACTATCTTGCTATTTGATATTGTTTAGTCTTAAAGAAAATTTTTAGTTCATTCTCTTTCTTTATTGAGTTTTTATATGCCTATATGAGGTCTTTATTGTAATCAAGTATGGGTTGAACCCAAGATGTTGTATTCTACCTAGATGGTTTAATATGAGATGTATTCTAGACTTCTTATGAATTTGTATTGCTATATTCCGTATGTGAAATAAAATTAGAAGCCTATGTATTGCTTCCTATACGAGGAGTCTATGTATACTTGCTAACTATATACTATGTGTAAGTGAGCGATCTAAGTAAATGTCCCAAGAGATTACTACATAAGCATAATCCTTCTCTACTCAAGTGCAAGAAATGACAGCCCAAGCTAATCGGGAGGTTGTACCCCGAGGAAACCAACATGTTAGCACAATGTCCTCCCGTTTGATGGATTTCCTAGGGATGAATCCCCCTACTTTCTATGGGTCCAAAGTGGAGGAAGACCCCCAAGAGTTCAGTGATAAAGTCAACAAAATCATCAATTTTATGGGGTTGACTACTAGTTAAAAGGCCGAGTTAGCCACCTACCAATTCGAGGACGTGGCACAAACATAGTACATGTAATGGAGAGACAATAGGTCTTTGAGGGGTGGTACGGTGACATGGGAAATTTTCAAAAAGGTTTTCTTGATAGGTTCTTTCCAAGAAAAAGAGGGAAGCTAAGGTGGAAGAATTCATCAACCTTCGTCAAGGTGGTACGAGTGTGCTTGACTACTCTTTGGAATTTACTAAATTGTCAAGTTATGTTGCTTCTTTGGTTTCCGACCCAAGGGATGATATGAGCCGCTTTGTGACGGTAGTGTCCGATGACATGAAGGAAGAATGTCATTTGGATATGGTACATGACAATATGAACATTTCTCATGTCATGGTTCATGCTCAAAAAGTGAAAGAGGCAAGGGTTAAGAAGAAGAGTAGAGATGCTACTAGAGCAAGGTCCTATAATGGTGGTTCTTCAAAGGATAGGCTTGATATCCAAGAAAATACTATGTTGAAGAAGTTGTTTTCTAATCAAGTTCCTTCCAAGTTCACTAAGGCTTGTGATGATAGGGTGCATAACCCTAAGCCTCAAAAGGGAAGAGGTACTATTTCACCATGGAAGAAGCCAACTTGTGGAAAGTGTGGCAAGAAGCACTATGGTGATTGCCTTATTGGAACGGACAATTGTTATGGATGTGGTTAAAGTGGGCAAAAGGTTCGAGATTTCCCAAATTTGAAGGGGCAAGACAAATGGAGTGGACAAGCTAGTGGTTCAAATGTTGATGCACCAAAGAAGAATCTCTTATATGCTCTCCGCTCTTGGGGTGAGTAAGAAAGCTCCCTCGATGTGGTGACCGGTATGTTACAAGTCTTTACTATAAATATATATGCTTTACTTGATCCGGGTGCTACATTGTCTTTTGTTACGCCTCTTGTAGCTAAAAAGTTTGATATTTTGCCCGATATTCTAAAAGTACCATTTATGGTGACTACCCCGTTGGGTCAGTCGGTTGTTTCAAAGAGGCTATATAGGAATTGTCCCATAATGTTGCCCAAATAAATTACTTATGTTGAGCTAATTGAACTTGATATGGTCGATTTCAATGTTATATTGGGTATGGATTGGTTGCATGCTTGCTTTGCTACTATAGATTGTAGAACAAGGGTGGTGAAGTTTAACTTTCCAAATGAACCTGTGTTATAGTGGAAGGGGGGAAATTTTATTTCTAGAAGTCAAATCATTTCCTGTCTGAAATCTTGCAAAATGATCTCTAAAGGGTGTTTATACCATATTGTAAGAGTCAAAGATTTAGTCTTCGAGATTCCTCCCATTGAGATAATCCCTGCAGTGAGACAATTTCCCGAAGTCTCTCCAAATTATCTTCCTGGAATCCCTCCAGAACGGGAAATTGATTTTGAAATTGACTTGATACTTGATATAAATCCCATTTCAATTCAACCTTATCACATTCCTTCGGCCGAATTGAAAGAGTTGAAGGTTGAACTCAAGGATTTACTAGACAAGGTTTCATACAACCTAGTATTTCCCCATAGGGTGCTCCAGTTTTGTTTGTAAAGAATAAAGATGGGTCCCTTAGAATGTGTATCTATTACCGACAACTTACAAAGTGAACATTAAGAATAAGTATCCTCTTCCTCGAATGGACGACTTGTTTGATCAACTCTAAGGGGCAAGCTACTTTTCTAAGATCGATTTGAAGTCGGGATATCACCAACTTAGGGTGAGAAATTAGGATATCCCAAAACGGCCTTTAGAACAAGATATGGTCACTATGAGTTTAGGGTGATGTCATTTGAGTTTACAAATGCCCCGGCGGAGTTTATGGACATTATGAATACGGTGTTTCCAAGTTACCTAGATTCCTTTGTCATTATGTTCATTGACAACATCTTTGTATATTCGAAGAATGATGGTAAATATGTGGACAACTTGAGAGTGGTTTTGCAAACCCTTAAAGAACATCAATTTTTTTCCAAGTATAGAAAATATTAGTTTTGGTTGAGGTCGGTGGCATTTCTTGGTCATATCATCTCTAGTGAAAGGGTAGAGGTGGATCTGAAGAAGACCAAAGCGGTCAAGATTTTCCCTAGACCTTTGGATCCAACCGACATTAGGAGCTTCTTGGGTCTTGTGGGTTATTATAGAAGGTTTGTTCATGGGTTTACGTCCATTGCTTCTTTATTTACTACCTTGACCCAAAAGAATGTGAAGTTCGAGTGGGAGGAAGCATGTGAAAGAAGATTCCAAATGTTGAAAGATAGGCTTACCTCCGCTCTTGTTTTGACCTTACCAGAGGGTACTAAGGGCTTCGTGGTATATTGTGATGCATCCCGAGTGGGTTTGGGGTGTGTTCTTATGCAACATAGGAAAGTCATAGCCTATGCCTCTAGGCAACATAAGATTAATGAGAATAATTACCCGACTCATGATCCTGAGTTAGTGGCGATTGTTTTCTCTTTGAAAATATTAAGGTATTACTCGTATGGGGTTCATGTTGATGTGTATACCGAACATAAGAGTTTTCAATATATGTTTACCCAAAAGGATTTATATCTGCTAGAACAAAGGTGGTTAGAGTTGTTGAAGATTATGACATGAGTGTGCTCAATAACCCCGGTAAAGCTAATGTTTTTGCGGACGCAATAAGTCGTATGACTATGTGTAGAGTGTCTCATATAGATAAAGCCAATAAATACCTAGTGAAGTATATTAATAGGTTGGCTCGTTTGGGTGTTCGATTGAAAAATTCTCCGAATGGTGGTATTGTATAGTTCATCATAACACCGAATCATCTTTGGTGGTTGAGGTGAAGTCTAAGCAACACCACGATGCATTATGGATGGAGTTGAAGGAATCAGTCCTTGGTAATCTTAATGAGTCATTCTCCCAAGGGAGGGGAGGGGAGATGGTGTTTTGAGGTACCAATGAAAGTTGTGTGTACCCAATGTGGATGATTTGATAAATTGGATCCTAGAGGAATTCATGGGTCACGTTATTCCATCCATCCAGGTTCTACTAAGATGTATCATGACCTTAGAGAAGTATTTTAGTGGGATGTCTTGAAAAATGACATAGCGTAATTTTTTGCAAAGTGTCCGAATTACCAACAAGTGAAAGCCGAGCACCAAAATCTGGGTGTTTTACTTCAATAAATCCAAGTTCCCACTTGGAAATGGGAAGACATTAATATGAACTTTATAGTGGGTTTGCCTCAGACTCGAAGGCAAAATGACTCTATATGGGTCATGGTGGATAGATTGACCATGTCCGCCCATTTTATTCCCGTAAGTACTATTACTCGACGAGATATTATGAAAAGATATATATATATATATATATATATTTATATATATGTTATTATGATTCTTCATGGTATTACGAGATCCATATTATCAAATAGGGGAGCACAATTTACATCTAGGATTTCGATATCATTTCTTTGCTTGACGATTTTCTTGGGGATAAAAATCGGTGCTCAACTTCACTTGCGTACTATCCAAACTCTTGAGGATATTCTTAGAGCTTGTATCATTAACATAGAGGGTAGTTGGGATGAGCACTTGACTTTGGTTGAGTTCTTTAATAACACTAGTTATCATTCCTCCATATCCATGGCTCCTTTTGAAGCTTTGTATGGTATTGGTGTACGTCTCCTATAGGATGGTTTGAGGTTAGGGAATCTTCACTTCTTGGTCCCGACATCATCCATAATACTTTGGAGAAGGTTCACTTGATAAGAAATCTCTTGCAAATATCCTATAGTCGGAAAATGTCTTATGCTGACAATAGGTGAAGAGAATTAGAGTTTAAAGAAGGTGATAATGTGTATTTTAAAATTTCACCCATGAAAGGGCTTGTAAGATTTGCATGGAAAGGGAAGTTAAGTCCTCGTTATGTGGGTCTGTATGAAATTTTGCAGAGGGTTGTCAAGGTTGCATACTAGTTTAGATTACCTAGTGAGCTATCTTCGGTTCACCCGATTTTCCATGTATCTATGCTAAAGAAGTGCATTGGTGACCGCGAGTCAATTCTTCCTATTGAAGGTCTTGGAGTGAAAGATAACCTCTCATATGAAGAGTTTCCGGTTCAAATCCTTGATCGACAAGTGAAGAGGTTGAGGAACAAAGAGGTGCCTCCGTAAAAGTGTTAAGCACAAACCACCTAGTTGAGGGAGATACATGGGAGGCCGAGGCCGACATGAAGTCCCGTTATTCCCATCTATTTTCTAGATAAGGTTAGCTATTCCTCTTAATAATAATTTCACATCCCGAGACCACACCCTAGAATATATGGCACTCTCGGAGTTCAATCGGCGTACTTGACCTCTCAGAGATCTTATACAAGCCCTTTTATATCGTTCATCGCATATATATAGTGAAAAGTAGTGCAGAATTAAAACTTTTCACAAACATTTTCGTAGTCTTTAAAATCTCTTTCATATAAAAATCATAGGAAATTCTAAGTCTCATTTCATCAAATCTTAGATACAAGAATACTTGGGACACGGCCCATACATAATATAAATATAGTACTACTAAGTCTATTACAATAGTTCAATAAGAGGAATAAAAGACATCTATGCCTCGAGTCAAATGAGGACATACTTCAACTTAACTTGAATGATGATACGATCCAATTCTTGCTTCCCAATGATCCGCACATACAAACCATTATAGAGATAGATAAAAGCATGGAATTAGTATAACTACATGTACTAAGTATGACATAATGCATAAAAATCATGAAAACGGACATTTATTGGAAATATGCATCTTTTTCATTTAAACATCATAATATAATCATAAGAACAACATTTAACAACTTAGAAGCACATAAGAAATCACTTAGAAAATTTATCACATTTTTTACGCAACTTTACACTGAGTAATATCACTGTTACAGTGAACTTCTTCAGTGTTACACTGAAGTTTATTCAGTTCATCTTAGACACCTTCTAGAATATAATTTCCCCACTAAAATCTATCCTAAGAATCACTTAACCAACACAAAGATAGACCACTCGTACACCCTCTCTAAGCATGCGTAAATGATCCTCAAGACTACTTATAATGAGACACATACTTACAAGACACCAAATCACATTACATGTATAATATGAAATTCTCCTTGCGAAGGCTATCAAAAGACCTACTTAAGTACTCCTAGAAGAGAACACCCATACACTCTTCAAGGTTACCTAAATAATCCTTAAGACTTCCTAAGATTAGATCATGCCTAAAGTATCAACCAACTTCCCTAACTAGAGTCATTCTCAAGACTTCCGTAGATAAGACAGGAAGAGATCATCCCTTATGCCCCCTTCTCACTTTAACTAAGGAATCATTATGTAACTCTAGATTAGGTACTCATTTATTTACATGATTTCTAACATAAGCCATTATTTCATTAATTCATTAAGAAACATTCATCACATAGAGGATATTCAAGTAATGGTCTTGGAGAAGACCTAGGACTCTGACTAACATCTTCAAAGCCTATTGTGCAATGTCTATACCCCGTCCCGTACAACCACCTAAACTTCATAGAACTTCTGTAATGCTAATAAGTATCCCACATGATGAAAATAGGAAATAACTGACATTGACCATGGTAGCTAAATATGGAATCCAGAGTTCTAACCTACTCCGATGAGGGTGTTCTACTTGCCAATTGTAGAACTTGGACACATCCCAAGTAGGCACATGGTTAAGGAATCTGAAGGGCTTAATTTGTATTCTAACCTAATCATTTAACTAGAACTACTTCCCTTACCATACTCACTCGGTGCTAGCCTTTGTTGTCATGGAGTATTTTACATTAAAGGTTTATACAAAGGGTTACATATCAAGTTCATAACCCAATTACATTTAACCTTCCAAAGAGGTCCCCAAGGGCTTCCTTACAATGGAGAAAAGAAGCTCATAATGACTTTCCTAAGTATTTATATGATGCCTTTCCAGCCAACCAACGTTAAGCCCATCATTCATTACAAGAAGGATACCATTACTACTTTCGACTTCAAGGTTCATAACCTTACCACTAGGTTCAAGGTTTCCACATAAATGACCTTATTAGCATCATTCAAGGTCTTACATATCATTCATACATTCAAGACTAATAGGCTTTAGTATCCTAAGTCAATACATCTCATATTCACATTCATACATGCATCAAGTAAGGGACACAAGTCTACCACACAAGACACACTAAGACTTCACTTTATCACATATTGCATATCACATTCAAGAAGCACATAGGCACAACCTTCATCACATTTTGGTGACCCTATACACTACTATAACATCATCAATATAGCCATCATAAGACTCAATAACCAATTAGGAAGAATAATGCATAACTATAAGACTAAATAAATAAAGACATAATCATAGTCTAACATCATTACCTAAATAGCAACAATAGAAGAAACCACATACTTTAAAATTACTTCAAATGTAGGTAGATATGATAACACTTCACATAATCAACTACAAAAATCATCGTATTACTTCAATTAGTGCAGACAAGACCATGATCATCATAATGCATAAAGTAACGCCGACAAGGCGACATCAATCACATAACACCGCCACCATAAGTGGACAATACCAATCACAACATAATTCAAGATCTAAATTACATAAAATAAAGATAATTAGGGTAGAGTACCACCAATCCATTCTCTCCACTTCAATCCGTGTCTAAATCATCTAATTCAATACCATAAGGCCCTTACCCATGGCTATGAACATCAATTCAATGCATAAATCATAATACTCAATGAATTTAAGTGAATTCAATATATATTTGTCAATCTAATACCAAAAAGACACCAATTGAATACAATTCTTACATCATTCAATAGCCCATAGAAAATTACACTAGAATTCATAAGTATTAAGTTAATTTCAAATAACCAATAAAGTAGTCAAAAACAAGGGTTCATCAGTTACATGGGTTCATCGGTTAATTGAGTTAAAATCATCTAATTAACAACAATTCAATCAATATACAATAATTAAAAACCTGTAATGAAAGAACCCTTGGATAGATCATAAAATTGGATAAGTTCATCTTTGAAAACTTTAGAATTTCTTTGAATTTAGGATCCTTGATGAATAGAGTTTCAAGGATCAAAAACCACACCTCAATGATGTCAATCCGCCAATTTGACAAAGAATAACAACTCAAATCTCCAATCCAAGCTCTTCCTTGAGTTTTGGCTTCAATGGAATTCTAGGAATTTCTAAGGCATTTTGGGTTTTGATTTTGAAGAATGAATTCTTTTAAGTTTTAAAGACTTATAAACATGTTTAAAATGCCCAAAAGACCCTTAAATAACCGCCAAACATATAATTTGGACGTGGGTTGAAATTACCACTTTACCCCTAACATTAAACTGAAGCTGCGCATAGGAGACACACCATCGATAGATGGCCACCAACGAACCGTCCCTCTACCAATGGATCGTTCTGTTGGTCCGTGGTTTGGGACTAAAGCTTGTCCTTGTCTGCTATCTTCCCACGCGTAAGTTTCAACCTACGCCCCTCAACTACGGGGCGTCGACTAACCCACTGGGCATCGATTGCCTCCGTAGGTTGGGCTGGTTTTTGACAGCTTGGGCACTCATGAAGGGTCCTTCCTCAAGGACCCTTGGTTGGTCCTTGGGGACTTTCACCCGGACGTTTCCAACCCGAAAATGCTTGTATACAAGTTTAGGACCTCCCACATGAATTTTATCCAAAACGAACACGTAAAACTCTACGAAAAATGCTTAGACGCACAAGGTCATTTCAAGGCAAATCTTTCGAACGTAATGAACGTTTTTGGACGGTTAACCTCCAAACTTCACAAAACTTGAAACAATGCCTATATACACTATAATAACTCATTTAAGGACCTCATAAGCTCATGAATCACACATAAACTCATATAACACATATGAGACACATATGTGACTTAGTCGTCGAACATCTCCGTCGTCCCTTGACATTTGACTTCCAATGCACCTAAACTATTAGACATTGCTTCAATACCACATTATAGACCAATTTAGGACCTTAGACAATCATGAAAATCATGATAGGATCTAGATTCACTTAAGTCATTTTTGGGATCTTACAAATGAAAATAATGAGTTTATTTGAATAAACACAAATAACACATATGAGGCAAAGTTATGCATATTTATGGTAAAAGATAATGTTCCTAAAGGGGGGGATAATGTAACACTCCGAAAAGTCAAGACCTAATCAATAGGCTAACACAAGTGTCTAGGGGTTTAGATACTGTTTTAAGACCTAAAAATAATGTTTATAAGTCATCAAAGAAGTTTTAGAGTCAACAAGTCAAAGAACGTCCATGACGTCCGAAAACTAGCTAAATTGAACCAGTTGACTTCACTATGTTTGGTGAAGGTTTGAGAGGGTCAAATGAAGTCTAAAACTTGTAAGTAGACTATGGATAGGTAAATTGTAGTATAGAGGGTCTAAACGTTCAATAACGACTTCCCAAGGATCACCCGAAGGGTCGTTGAGGAGGACCCAACATGGGTAGGCAGGCTGCCAAAACAGTTTTGCGGCAGCGTAGATCTGGCAACCACTGCGCGACGAACAACTGCCATGCAGCTTGGAAAATTTTGCCTCGCGATGCATGCACTCCACAAGGCTCACTGCCTCGACCGATATTTTGAAAATAAAATCCGAAATCAGCATCGCGACGCGGAGCCACTTCCCAGATTCGTTGAAATTGTATTTTAGGCCTTTTGACTTCACAAAAAGATCCAATTAAGTGAGGGGTGTTTTGGGTAATTTAGAGGGTGACTATACATTTATTGAGGGTAAGTTTTAAGTCATATTAACTCACTCTAAACACAATTCCCAAAACAAACCCAAAAGCTCTCACCTCTCTCTATTTTCAATCTACCCAAATCCTCTGTCACGACCGAAATCTAGACCCCAGATGAGACCGGCGTCGTTGACCTCTCAGAGGTCGCAGACAAGCCTACTTACATCATTCTTACTTTACCTAGGTTAATTTTAGCGGAAAATTTGAAACTTTTTGTTTCTAAACATTTCTTACTAAACATTTGTAATACATTCGAAATTCGTTCAACATCAACCATCTAAACATTCAGAGATAATCAAATGAAAGACATAGTCCAATAATATAATCGTATAATTGCCAAAATGGCATCCATACAGAGTCTGAATAAAATAAGAAAGAAACGCTAGTGGAACATGCTCCACTAGCTCAACTCCTAAACTAAGATAGAACATAAACAGTAGCATCCTAGAAAGCCAGCTCAGCCTTCTCAATGTCAGTGGCCCCCATAGCCACCAGGATATTATGCACCTCATCTACAAACTCTTGAGGATCCTCCGATGTCTTAACCCCTGTGAAAATGGGAGGATTCATCCTCGTGAAATCCCTCAGTCTGTCAGCTATGCTACGGACCGGTGGGTTCTCCCTTTGAACATCCTGTCTGTTGACCTGGGCAGTCATAGCCTGGGCCTGCATGGTAATGGCCTGTGCCATTTGGCCCAAAGATGCCCGCACCTCAGTATCAGTCAACCCAGCTGGGTTAACTTGCATGGCCACTCCTTCAGCTGGAGCCTGGGGTAGATCCTGATCACCCCTAGGAGCTGCTCCTCCTCTCCTCTATCCAAATCCTCTCCTAGTGTTCATTCTCTGGAAAAACAAAAAAGGATTGATGTTAGACACGCTCATAACACCAAGAATTCAGACATTTAGAAAGGCACGATAAGATCAGAAGAAGGGAAACATTCCTACGCATCATGCAGTCTCTAATCCAGGATAGTGGTGCACTTCACTACCATGACTTAGAAACTACTCAATATGGTTGATGTGAACTTATTATTTTCGTAATTTAACCTAGTGCTCTGATACCAACTTTGTCACGACCGGAATCTAGACCCCAGACGAGACCGGCGTCGTTGACCTCTCAGAGGACGCAGACAAGCCTACTTACGTCATTCTTACTTTACCTAGGTTAATTTTAGCGGAAAATTTGAAACTTTTTGTTTCTAAACATTTCTTACTAAACATTTCTAATACATTCAAAATTCGTTCAACATCAACCATCTAAACATTGAGAGATAATCAAATGAAAGACATAGTCCAATAATATAATCGTATAATTGCCAAAATGGCATCCATACAGAGTCTGAATAAAATAAGAAAGAAACGCTAGTGGAACATGCTCCACTAGCTCAACTCCTAAACTAAGATAGAACATAAACAGTAGCATCCTAGAAAGCATGAGGACCTACCAAAAACCGGATGAATGCTGGACGTCCGGATAACTGCAGCGATGATCCTGTAGCTCTACCGTCCACCTGTGCCTGTACCTAAAATAGTAGAGTTTGTATAGGGTTAATATAGAAACAAATGCTAAAGAAATACAAAGATTAAATATAATTAAAAAGGAATATTATGAACAAATATTTTCTTAATATGGATAAAAGAATATATAAACAAAAATTGATAGAAAAATTAAATGAATTAATAAATATATACGAATTTACAAAAGAAAGAATGATAGAAAATATATTCGCAGGAGTCTCCATAGGAATACTAGGTAGCGGATCCACCTAGATGATATGTTCATGTTTGGTAGTAATTTGGCTGATATACCACCTTCCATCGGCGTAAGGTTTTACAATAGCGGACCCCACACTTAGATCTTGTGGTCTATGTCCTTTGCAACTGTTTCCAAAAGTAAAATGAAGTAATGGACTACACACTAAGTAGGGTGACTTGAGAGGTTTGACTTAGCCTAGGTATGGGACTCTACCTATGCCTTGCACCAGTTTGCCTTGAGGGAATCCTTAGGAGGTTGTTCTTGTGTTCTTTTAATGTATATGCTATGAATATGATGGCTTTAGATGTTGATGATTGGTCTATATTTCTAAATGTGATGATGACTACTATTGATGCTATTTTATATATTGAGTTGGACAGTGCTTATGATCCTTTTTTCGTTTACTTGATTGAGTAAGGTTATGGGGCTTTATTTGGTCATTGCACTTTTAGGATTAATGATGGGTTATGGGTAAGGGTCTTGCTTATGTTATGATGTTAGTAACTCCTACACATGTTTGTTGATGTTATGACTTGATGTTGGAGTTGTCTTGGTTATGTACTCAAATATGTGGATATACATGTGTACTAGACTATACTTGTTAATGTTGGTATTGTGTTGTGCATGGTTTTCACTTATGGATTATGTAAGTATTGACTTATATGAGTTTTTGATTGTGCATAAAGATTTTCAAAGTACTTTTGCATGGATTTTAACAAATGTCTTCTTTAGCATGATTTTACTTGTTTATGTGCATATACTCATACTAAGTACAAGTGTCTACTTAACCCATGTTCATGTTTACTAAAAGTTGTAGGATCCAGCTGTTGAGATTATTGAAGGCCTTTGAAGAATACTTAGATATTTCATAAGTGTTCGGTAGGTCCTCACCTTTCGAGGACTATGCCACTATCATGCTATTTAATATTTTTTAGTCTTAAAGACAATTTAGTTCATTCTCTTTCTTTGTTGACTTTGTATATGCCTAGTATAGTCCTTTATTGTAATGAAGTATTGTTTTAACCCAAGATGTTGTATTCGAATTAGATGGCTTAATATGAAGCGTATTCTAGATTTAATGTGAATTTACATTGCTATATTCTATATGTGAAATAAAAGTAGAATCCTATGTATTGCTTCCTATGTGAGTGAGAGGCCTAAGCAAGCCTCAATGTAGAAGTACTTAAAAAGTTTTAAATTTTTATTCTAATTTAACCTATGAAGTGTAACGACGAATGCTAAGAGGTTAGTCTTAGTCCTGTTAGAGGATGACGACACTGGTTACTTCTAGGGGTAGCTCCCCGGATGTTACAAAAGTCTTTCTCCAAGTGTTGGTAGGTCCTCATGTTCAGGGATGCTATCTTTTCAATATTCTAGCCATAAAGATTTTTGTAGTTAAAGAAATACTCTTTTATTCCTTTATTATTGAATTATATTTTAGTAAGACATATATGGCATATTTACATTGTATTGGCTAAGTCCAAGATTCCTACCTTTTTAGATGGATTTTATGTGAGACAGTTTTTCGACAATCGTATTTATGTTGATGATGTTTCTAAAAGAGAAGAGACTAAGTAATCTTCAATATATGATAACCGAGAAGTCTAAGTATACTTCACTTAGTATGTACAAAAGTTCTAAATTTTCTGCCATTTTTAACCAATGATATGTTATGACGATTGCTAAGGGATTTTCAGCCCTCTTTGAGGACGAGGAAGCCAGTTACGACTGGGGGGTGCTCCCCGGTCGTTGCAAACTATGTATCATAGCATGAGGTTAAATAACCTAAGGACTATGTCTCACTAAACCAACCACATTTATATAGTGTCTGGTTCAGAGCTGTGAAGAGCTCCACAATTGTGAATGAGATGCTATGTGATGATTACGAAAATTCTCTTTTCTTGGTAATCCTATGTCTTGCCTATATAGTTTTGACACTATGTATCTTTAAGAATCTAATCCCTTTCTTGTTGTTATAGGCGATGAATACAAGAAGAACCGGCACTAGAAAAGTGAAGAGGAGGTTCCTAATGCGGGAGCTACTCCACAAGGCAATCGAGTTCCTTCTCAAGAGAAAGTTGCTGTGAATGATCAAGTTTCGGTCAATCCTCTAGCAATGACGGATGGAAAGGTAAGAAAAGCTGTTCTCCAAATGTCCTAAGCATTCACTACTCAAGCTCAAGCAATTATGGCACAAGCTAACCGGGAAGTTGTACCTCGACAGAACCAATATGCTAGTACTATGGTTACCCGTTTGAGAGATTTTACGAGAATGAATCCCCCAATGTTTTTTTTGATCCAAGGTTGATGAATACCCCCAAGACTTCCTTGATGAGGTCTATCAAAATTTATTTGCTACAGGGATGAATACTACTGAAAAGTCCAAGCTTGCTGCCTATCAACTCAAGGACGTGGCTCAAACATGGTACAATCAATGGAAAGATTGTTGGGCTTTAAGATGTTGTCCCGTGATTTGGGAGATCTTCAAAATGCATAATATTTATAGGTTCTTCCCAAGGGAGCAAAGGAAAGCTAAGGTATAGGAGTTTATCAACCTTCGTCAAGGAGGTATGATTTTTAAGGAATACTCCTTAAAGTTCATGAAGTTGTCCAAATATGCTTCCTGTTTTGTTTCAAATGATAGGGATGAAATGAGCGGTTATGTAACGGGCGTGTTTGAAGAGCTTGAAGAAGAATGTCGTGAAGCTATGCTTCATGACAACATGGATTTTTCTAGGTTGATGGTTCATGCACAAGAAGTAGAGGAGAGTCGTTTAAGGAAGAAGAATAGAGAAGCTAAGAAGTCAAGGCATTTTGAAATTGGTTCTTCTAAGAATAGGCTTGATATTGAAGAAAAGCCTAAGTTCAAGAAGACGTTTTCAAACCAAGTTCCTTAGAATTTCCCTAAGACTCGAAATGATAGGGTGTCTAACCCTAAATCTCAAAAGGGGAGAAATTTTGAGTCGCAAAGAGAAAGACCAGCTTGTGGAAAGTGTGGTAAGAAACATATGGGTGAATGCTTTGTTGGAATGAATAGTTGATATGGTTGTGGAAAAAGTTGCCATATGGTGAAAGATTTCCCTAACGTGAAGTGTCAAGGAAAGGGCAGTAGCAAAACTCAATTAATCGGCTCTAGCAGGAAGCTCCAAAAAGGAACCCCTTTTATGCACTCGAGGCTAGGGGTGAACAAGAGAGCTCTCCCGATGGAGTTATGGGTATGTTACAATTCTTCTCTATAAATGTTTATGCTTTGTATGATCCCGGTGCTACCCTTTCTTTTGTTACACCTTTTGTACCTTGGAAGTTTGATGTACTTCCCGATTTTTTTATTGAACTCTTTTCGGTTTGTACCTCAATGGGTTACTCATTAAATGCAAAGATAGACTATATGAAATCTCCTGTAATGATGTCCAATAGAGTTACTCTTGTTGACTTGGTAGAACTTGACATGTTTGATTTTTATATCATTTTTGGAATGGATTGGCTTCATGATTGTTTTACTTCCATGCACTATACGACGATGGTAATGAAGTTTCAATTTCCAAATGAACCCATTTAAAAGTGGAAAAAGGGAAATTATATTCCAAGGGGTCAAATAATTTCTTCCTTCAAGGCTTGCAAGATAATAGTGAATGGTTTTCTATAACGTGTGGTGAGGGTTAAAGATCTAGAATGTGAAACACCTCTTATTGAGTTAGTCGTCATAGTGAGGGAATTTCCAGAAGTTTTTCCTGATGACCTTCCCACTGTTTTTCCCCAACAAGAAATTAACATTGACATTGACTTGTTACCGGATACGAACCCCATTTTAATTCCTCCATATCGGATCGTTCTGGCCGAATTGAAAGAGTTGAAGGTCCAGAACAAAGATTTAGTAGACAACGGTTTCATTCAACCTAGTATTTCTCCATAGGGTGCTCTGGTCTTATTTGTGAAGAAGAATGATGGGTCCCTTAGGATGTGCATTGATTATCATCAACTCAATAAAGTCACCATAAACAACAAGTATCCTATCCCTCCTGTTGATGATCTATTTGATCAACTCCAAAGAGATAGCTACTTTTCAAAGATTGAGTTACGGTCGAGATATTACTACCTTAGGGTGAGAGGAGAAGATGTACCCATAACAGATTTACGAACTAGATTCGGTCACTATGAATTTTTAGTGACGTCATTTGGGTTAAAAAATTCCCCGGCTGCGTTTATGGACCTAATAAATAAAGTTTTCCAAGATTACCTTGACTCATTTGTGATTGTGTATATTGATGATAATTTGATATACTCCAAGAATGAAAATTAGCATGAGAGTCATTTGATGTTGGTCTTGCAAGTCCTCAAGGAGCACAATCTTTATGCCAAATTTAGCAAGTGTGAATTTTCGTTGAAGTCATGTACTTTTATTGGCCATTTTATCTCTGGTGAGGGTGTAGAGGTCGATTCGAAGAAGACGGATGCGGTCTAAAATAGGCCTAGATCTTTGACTCCCACCGATATAAGAAGTTTCTTGTTTCTAGCTTGGTTCTATAGAAGGTTTGTTGATGAATTTGTATATATTATTTCTCTTTTGACAACTTTGACTCAAAAGAGGATGAAGATTGAGTGGTCGGAAGCATGTGAAAAAGGTTTTCAAGAGTTGAAAGATATGGTTACCTCCGCTCCAGTGTTGACCTTACCGGAGGGTAATGAAGTATTTGTGGTGTATTGTGATGCTTCTCGAGTGGGATTTGTATGTGTCTTCATGCAGAATGTAAAGGTAATAGCCTATGCCTTTAGGCAACTAAAAGTTCATGAGAAGAATTATCCAACTCATGACCTTGAGTTAGCGGCTGTAGTTTTTGCCTTGAAAATATGGAGACATTACTTGTATGGTGTGCGTGTTTATGTTTTTACTGACCATAAGAGTCTTCAATATCTATTTACACAAAAATAGTTGAATCTCTGACAGAGAAGATGGTTAGAACTTTTGAAGAATTACGACATGAGTGTCTTTACCACCCCGCCAAGGCCAATGTGGTTGCAGATGCTTTGAGCCATATGACTATGGGTAGTGTGTCTTATGTGGAATGAGAGAAGAAAGAACTAGTGAAATATGTTCATAGGTTGGCTCGTTTGGGTGTGTAGTTAGAGGATTCTCCAAATTGTGGTTTTATAGTCCATCATATCTCTGAGTCATCATTAGTGGTTGAGGTGAAACATAAGCATCATTAGTTGTAAGCTCAATGATTCATTCTCCCGTGGGGATGGTGTCCTTAGGTACCAAGGTAGGTTATGTGTACCGGATGTGAGGATTTGAGAAATCAAATTCTAGAAAAAGTCTATGGTTCTTGTTATTCTATTCATCCGGTTGCCACAAAAATGTATCATGACCTTCAGGAGGTCTATTGGTGGGATAGCTTAAAAAGGGACATAGTAGTGTTTGTTGCTAAGTGTCCAAATTGCCAACAAGTCAAAGCCAAGTATCTAAAACCGGGTTGTTTAACCCAAATCATTGATGTTCCTACTTTGAAGTGAGAAGACATCAATATGGACTTTGTTGTTGGGTTGCCCCGAACCCGGAGGCAAAATATTTAAATATGGGTTATTGTGGATAGGTTGACCAAATCTTCCCATTTTATCCTTGTTAACTCTCCACATACGGTCAAATAGTATGGAAGGATCTACATTAATGAGATTGTGAGTCTTCATGGGATCCTTTAATTTGTCCATCATTTCGTATAGAGGTGACCATTTTACTTCTCATTTTTGGAGAGATTTTCAAAAGGATTTAGGTAATCAAGTGAAACTTAGAACCACTCTTCATACTCAGACAAATGGTCAAGCGGAACGTACACCTCAAACCCTAGAAGATATGTTAAGAGCGTGTGTTATTGATCAAAGAAAATTGTGATGATCACCTTTGATTGATTGAGTTCTCCTACAACAATAGTTAACATTCGAGCATCTCTATGGAACCTTTTGAAGCTCTTTATGTTAGAAGATTTAGCTCTTCAGTTGGATGGTTTGAGGTTAGTGAGTCTTCACTCCTTGGTCCCGAGATTATCTATGAGTCTATAGAGAAAGTTTGGGTCATAAGAGAAATATTGAAGACAACCTCTAGTCGTCAAAAGTCTAATGCTGACATTAGGAGAAGATATCTTGAGTTCGAAATAGGTGATCACGTCTTTTTGAAGATTTCACCTATAAAAGGGGTGATGAGATTCTGTAAAAGGGGGAAGTTAAGTCCCCGGTATGTTGGTTCTTATGAGGTTTTACAATGGGTTGGAAAAGTTTCGTATGAGCTGAAACTAGCTAGTGAACTAGCTTCGGTTGAACTAGTGTTTCATGTTTTTATACTCAAGAAATGCATAGGAGACGCGGTGTGTATCCTACCTATTGAAGGTTTAGATATGGATGACAACCTCTCCTATGAAGAGTTTCTGGTCTAGATCGTAATCGTAAAGTCAAAAAGTTGAGGAACAAAGAGGTTGCCTCCGTAAAAGTCCTATGGAGGAACCATCTTGTTGAAGGTGCAACATGGGAGGCTGAAGCAGGCATGAACCCGCTACCCTCATCATTTTACTCATTGAGGTAAGACATTCCTCTTAATAAAGAAAATAATGAATAGTATGAAATTGACTTGTTTTCTAAATAGGTGCATGTTTTGGTAAAAGTTATACCAAATTGAGTTTTAAGAAAATGCCTTCATTCTCTACTTTTTCACTTGTATGAAATGTGTATACATGTTGTATTATTGAGATTTTGCTGTTTTGTTGTTTTATTGAGAGGCATGATAGCATTTTAACTCTTTGATATATCATTAAGATCATGTGGATGCTGAGAAGGTAGTTCCTCATTATATGTTATGAAATGTTGAGAAGTTATATGTTGTGCATCATGAATTGAGTTGCTATTTGTAATGTTGTGGTACGTGTTGAAAGGAGTTGTGAAATAGTCATATGATATGTGACTCATTATGAATATGGGTTGTTGTTAGTTGGTCTTCTAGTATTGAGTCTATCCTTACCCTCCAAATGATTTTAGTGTCATTACGGGACGAATGTTTCTAAGGGGGGGATAATGTGACACTACGGAAGTATCATGACATAGAGTAGAGATACTCTTATTAAATAATGGTTAAAATGATATTTTCAGGCCTATATTAGTGTATTAATTTCATTTAGAAAAGTTTAGAGTCAAAATGACAAAGAGAGACCCTAACGTCCGGAAACTAGCTAAATTGAACTAGTAGACGTCCCTATGTTTGGTGAAAGTTTGGGAGTGTCAAATGAAGTTAAAACTTGTATAAATACATTGAATAGGTAAAATATAGTATAAAGGGTCCAAACGTCCAGTCACGACTCCCCAAGGGCTGCCCGAAGGGTCCTTGAGGAGGACCCAAACATTGGCGAGCAAGCAGCCAAAGAAGCTTGTGACAGCCAACATGTAAAGCCCCTTGGGCTTCGCGCAGTCAGCACTGACTAGAAAAATTTAGCCTTACAACACGGGGCATTCACAAGGCTCACTTCCTCGATAAAAATTTTCAATAAAGGAATTGGAATTGCCCCCGCTATGTGCAGCCACTTCCCAGATTCGTCCACGTTGTTTTAAAGTCATTTTAACTTCTCAAAAAGACCCAATTAAGTGAGTGGTCTTTTGGGTAATTTAGGGGACGAGTTTATATTGGTTTTAGGTCAGTTTTAAGTTACTTTCACGCTCTAAAAATCATATTTACCAAATCACTCTCATCACACTAAAAAATACTCTCTCTATTCAATTACCATTGAAGAACAAGAAAGATTGAGGAAGAACACAAAGTCTCCAAGGTTTTCATTCAAAATTTGTGCATTAATTTGTCAAAAAGGTATGTGTTGTTCACTCTTGGAATAACTTTCCGGAAGAGGTACTTTCAAAGACGATTTCTAACAATTCAAATTCCTAGCGTTTTTGCTCTACAAGTGGGTTTTCATCCAAACTCAAAATTTATGACTAAAGATGATGAATTATGATTTTCTTTGGATAATTAAGTATGTGTTGTTAAATAATTAATATGGTATTGTTGGTTTTCGTGTGGAACATGTTCTCTCCCTAAATAATTTAATTCCATTATGTTATATCATTCACTTAATGTCATGTAATGTTGGGATTAGAACTATTGCTTGGACGAACTTATAAATGAACCCTTTCGCTTAACCCTAACTATGAATTTGTCTTGTGTATAACTAGAGTGGTTGGGATTGGTTATGTTATAGAGTATTTCACTATATTATTGGATGATTGTTATGAATTGAGTGAAAGTTCTTGATGAAGATTGTTGGAAGCAATAGGAAAGTCTTCTAAAGTCATGATTTCTCTATTATGTTGATATTGTTATGCGATTGAAGTATGTATGAGGTTGCTATGCATATATGATGGGCTATGAATAATTTAAATCTTGAATCATTGTAAGGGTATGATAATTCAAGGGTGATGATGTTTCTCTTGTATGCCTTACACGATATGACTATGACATGTTAATCTCACTAATGAAGGGTTGTGATGTAAGGAAATTCTCATCCTAAACCTAATGAGCTAATCCTGTTTATACAAAGAGCTAGTTTCCTATGGCCCATGATAAGATTGATGATAAATTATGACTTAAAGGTTATTAAAAAATAGACTTTAGTTTAGCACTGAGTGAACTAGATATGAGAGGTGTCCCTTCCAAAGTATGAATATAGGTTCACAATGAGTCCGATGAGATAGAGGCTTCCATGTAATGTGGAACTATGGGTCTCTAATATATATCCTAGTTCTTGAAATAAGTTTCCACCATTGGAATATTAGCTAGTGGATCCACCTAGAATGCTATGTTCATGTTTTGGTTCTACTTTGGCAAGTAGACCACCTTTTTCAGTGTGGGATTTCATGACACCGGATTCCATGTTTAGCTCACATGGTCTAATGTCGGTTAAGGCGATTTTTCTCTCTATTAATATGAAAGACTAATGGTAATGGACATTGACTAGGGTGACTTGAGAAGTCTACTTAATATAGATAGGTGTATGTGACTCTACCTAGACATTGCACAAGTTGACTGTAAACGAAGTCCTAAGAAATTGTTCTCATGTAACATGATGAGATGAAATGTATAATGCTTAGCATATATGATGTTGTTCTTATATGATGTTGGCTATGATGATGAACATGTTATTGGTCTATGTTTCTATATGTGGTGATGACTACTTATGACGTAGGTTGTATGAAAAGCATTACTTCTGGTCTCATATCTTGATTACTTGATTATGTGGGGTTATGGGGATTCACATGTTCATGCCACTTGTAGGCTTGGGATGGGATTATTGGTAAGTGTTTTGTATGTTATGTTGATATGAACTATTGAACATGAAAATGTTAATATAACTTTATGATGATATGCCTTTGGTTATGATCATGCTTTATGTTGTTGTGATTCTTATCTGGTATATTCTCTCTTGTATGTGCATTAAAGGCTTTCAAATGACCTAGCATGCTTTCTAAAGAAATGGTCCTTTTTCATTCATGTAGTTGAATGTTTATGTGCATATACCCATACTTAGAACCTGTGGCGTACTAACCCCTAAAATTTATTTAATTACAAATTTAGGGTCCGGACATTGAATATTAAAAAGGTCGATTGAAGAAGATTGGAACTTTTTCTCCAAGTGATGGTAGGTCCTCATGTTCGGGGATGTTATCTTTTCATTATTCTAGCTATGAAGATTTTAGTAGTTTAATAAATACTTTTTTATTCCTTTTATATTAAATTATGGTTTTGTAACGCCTATATGGAATATTTACATTGTATGTTTATGATGTTGCTAACAGAGAAGCCTAAGTAAGCTTCAATATATGATAAACCAGAAGTTTAAGTATACTTCACTTAGTATGTTCAAAAGTATTTAATTTTCTGCGATTTTTAAAAAATGATATGTATTTCACCTAGTGTTCTAAAAATTGTTTGGGAGTTACTAAAGGCATTTTTGGGTATAATAAGTAGTTTTATAAGTCTAGAAACCCAAGTCATGTCATTTTTCAAAAAACAACCGCAAACCCAAAGAAGAACTTTCTAGAACACCATTGGAGCTTGAAGCAAGGTGGGAGCTTAGAGCTTGATTTCTCCATCAATTCTCCTTCAATTTCATGGATTATCATTAATCAAGGTATGATTTTCATCCTTGAATCTTCTTTCTTCAGCGAGACAAACTTCAAAAGGATTTTGCAAGACATTCTCAAAGTATGAATTTCCAAATTGAATTCTAGCGATGGGTTCTTGCATATAGCGTTTTGAATCAATGATTTATGATTGGATTGATGTTAAGTTGATGATTCTAAATTAAAATCACTATGAACCCATGCAAATCATGAAATACTTATTTTGACTATTTTATGGGTAATTTGATCATGTCTCTATTGTATTGTATTCTTGTGTAGTTTACTTTGGGCTATTGAATTATGCAACAATAAAGATAGAATTGTATGTAGGCTGTCCTAAATTGATTAATTTCATATTGTATTATCTTGATTATTTGTATAGTTTAAGTATTTGCTTGAATTGGTGAATATGGCTATTGGTAAAAGCTTTTGTGTGTTTGTTTGGTTGAATTTGCTATAGATTGGAGATGTTGATGTCGGAATGGTGGTATGTTTACCTTAGATATTCTATATTGTGTAGTATATGTGTTTAAATTGTGATGTTTGGTATGGTACACTTATGGTGTCGGTGCTTATGTGATATACTTGTGAAGAATGTGGCCTTGTCGGCATTACTTTAATGAATTGTGAAATTATCATGTTATAACTTGTGATGTTGATCAAGTGAAGTATGAAGTTGATTATGGATATGTGTAAAGTGAATGTATGTGTTCTTTATTGAACTATAGATGATCATGATAGACTATAGTGATGTCTTTAGGTGTATATACTTGATGTTGAAATATGATGCTTTCTAATTGACTATATGAGTCTTATGATGAAGTATGTTAAGGCTTCTATAGGAGTGAATAGGGTGTCTTATAGTTGACATGGTTGACCCTATGTGCTTCTTAAATGTTATTCTATATGTGATAAGATGATGATGATGATGTGTTTCTTGCATTGGTAGAACTATGTCCCTCTACTTGATATATGTAGAATATGAATATGACTCTTGACTTAGTAGGCTAAAGCACATTTGTCATGTATGTATATGTGTGATGTAAATATGACCTTAAACAGAGGGAAGAGGGTCATTTATGTGGAACCTTTAACTTAGATGGAAGGTTATGATATCCTTGATGGTGAAAGTTGTAATGGTATCCTTCTTGTGGTAATGATGGACTTAGGGGTTGGTTGACTGGAACGACATGAAATCATACTTAGGTAAGTAATTGAACTATACTAGTAAGTATTGTAAGGCATCCCTAGGAGACCCTCTTTGGTAAGGTGTATTATGATTTGGTTATGACTACTATATGGTACCTCTTAATATGCTCCTTGAATGAATTACTCAATGAGAACAAAGGCTAGCACTGAGTGAGTATGCTTAGGGAGTAGCTCTATAAAAGATGAGAATGTAGCACAAACACCCATTGATATTCCTTAACCATGTTCCTGCATGTGATGTGTCCTAGTTCTACCATTAGCAAGTAGAACACCCTCCATCGGAGTAGGGTTGACTCTGGATTCCATGCCTATTTAGTATGGTCTATGTCAGTTATTGCCTATTCTCATCATGTGGCATACATGCTAGTGTTGGAGAAGTTCTATGAAGTTTAGGTAGTAGAATGGGACGATATCTAGACATTGCACGAGTAGGATTTGAAGACGTTAGTATGTATGTTCTCTAGGTCTTCTCCAAGACCACTATGTGCAAGTACTTAATTGTTGAATGTCTCTTAAATTGTTTAATGAACATAGTGAATTAAGTAAAATGCATATTAATGAAAAGGTACTCGTCTAGAGTAGCCTTAAGGATTGCTTAGGTAGGCTTGGAGAGGGTGTATGGCGGTCTTTTCATGTCTTACTTAGATGAGTGTTAGAGTAATTCTAGAATGGGAGTTTAATTGATGAAATAAGAATAATCTTATCTTAGGTAGTCTAAAGGATCATTCTGGTCTGTGTGAAGGGGTTGTATGGGCGGTCAATTCATAAAATACTCAAGTGAGCCTTTGGATAACCTTTGCTAGGAGGGTCTCATGTCTATATGTTTTGAAGTGATCTTGATACTATATTGTGTAATGTTACTTATATGTGAATTTGGTGTTAAATGTGGTTTTTATACTTGTATTATGAAGTTTTCTTTAAAAGAACATGTTTTATACAAATGTCCTTTTAGCATGGTTTAAATTGCATGTGATGATACTTAGTGCATTCTAATGTACTTATTACATATATTTTGTGTATCTCTAAAGGTGTAAGTGGCAATTGAGAGGAGTTCTTTAAGTGAAGCTTGGAAATTAGTATTCATTCAAGAAAAGTTTGGGTATGTCCTGAATTGGTTCGAGGACATAATTATGTTTAAATTTCTTTGTTAAACACAATGTAATCGACTTAGCTATTTCTATAATTTTTTTATGGGCCGTGTCCCAAGATATTCCTGTGTCTAAGATGGCGTCTTTGAGACTTAGCATTTCCTTATGATTTTCTATGAAAGATATTTTTAAGTACTATTCGATTGTGTGAGAAGTTTTAATTCCGCATTACTTTTCATACATGTATGCAATGAATGATGTCTAAGGTCTTGTATGAGACCTCCTAGAGGTCTAGTACGCCATGTTACGACTTGAAGGATGCCCTATCTTCTACGGTGTACTTTGGGGTCGTGACATAGGGTCATACTCTTTAGACATTACATGCATTTCCAATAGCTATACCTACGCGGGCGCATAGTTAAGGGATAAGGAAATTTCTACTAAGTAACTCATTATGTACTAACGATGAGCACTCATCCCAAGAAGTACATTGGATACAACATCTCTACTAACGATGTGTACCCACCCCTACTTTAAATCCTCTCGGTGCTAAGCATAACTCCCCCACAGAGCGTTAAACATTCATAGATTATAGGTTGAGGGATAACTATTTAGCACCACATCTCAACTAACGAAGAGTACTTATCCCTAAAGGTTTTGAACATTAAATTTCAACTCACGAAGGCTATCCAACCTCCAACCTATCTTAGAAAGCTATTTAGAATAGTGAGGTTTCTACTAAAAACTTCATCTCAACTCACGAAGAGTGTTCACCCAAAAATCCCCCTTTTCATACTATATAAATAGTAGGGATGGTGTAGACACTTCATCTCTACTCACGAAGAGTGTCTAACCTACAAATCCCCCATTTCATTAATAACTTCATTCGTACATTCAAAGTGTGTGTGTTTGTAGATGTGAGCATACCTTTCACATAATCATCATAATCCAAAACATTGAATTCTAAACATTCTCATACTCATATTAATCATAATTCACACACTATAATGATTCAAATATACGTATATATTGCTTAGACATAACTTCTTCAATATACACATTTCCAACTTCCGAAAACATATCTTACATATCCATCATAATCATCACCTCATTTATCATACTATGCTTCAAGGACATAATCACAATACACATATTTTTACCAATACTTCAACTAAACACCACCCCCAAAGGTGTACCATACCACTCAAGATCATTTCACAATAAGAACTAAGCAATATAGAACAACTAACCCTTCATCCAAGCATTTACAACCTTTTCTCAATATCTCCAAAAATTCATCATAATAAAGCATTTAAGGCAGTAGCTAATAAAAATTTAACATAAACAAATACAACTCTAACATTTCCTAAACATACAAACTAAACCCATTTTATAAGGCAAAAGTTGATAATAGGCATGAGCATGGGTTCATTGGGGTTTTGACATCACAATCAACAACTACAATTGAAAACAAAATATTTCATCCATTAAAACATTTTCATGCAAAGAACCACGCTTAGGATTCAAAATAGAAGAAGTTGGAGTTTGGAAACCCTTTTTAATAAGCCTTTGAAATGGCTCTTTGAATTAAAGAAGGGTCAATGATGAAATACCATACCTTAATATGAAGAAACAACGAGATTAGGGCTAGAAACTTTAAGGATATGGTGTTCTCCCTTTGAGCTCCAACCTTCTTCATTGGAGGATTCAAATTAGAGAGACAATTTTGAGAGAAGGGAGATCATGTAAAGTTTTGAGGGTTTTGGTTTTTTATTAGGGTAAAGGGTGTATGATGACCCAAAATAAATGTGTAATACACATCCAAAATACCAAAAACACCCCTATATCAATTGGACCTTTTTAGTCAAGTCAAACATTACTTGAATTTTCGGTAATATCGTTGCGAAACTGTCCACGACGCGGAGCTATTCCCACAATATTGTGTAAAATAAATTTTGATAAAGTACAGTCCGCATTGTGGCGGCGGCGGGGACAAATAATCTTGCCTCGGGTGCACCAAGTCCGCGACGCGGTCTAGTTTCACCAAAGAACATTCTTTGCTGCCATGGGAAGCTTGTTGGTTCAAGGTTGTGTCCTCTTCAACGACCACTACGGCGGTCTATTAGGATTCGTAAACAGACGTTTTTTACCCTAAACATGTACCTATAGGTATTAGGGTCCTCCCCACTGTTTTTAGTCTCCGAACAACACATATAAACACGTCAAGGCATACTGGAACACACATAAGCACATAGAGACGTCTAGTCATCGAACGTCTTGGTCGTCCCTTGACGTTTAACTTCCAAACATTACAAACTGACTTATAATGATAAAATACATTAATTTAACACATTATTAACTCATGAAACGTATGTGAAGATCTAGTTTGACATATTTCATTTTTAGGGTCGTTACAATCTCCCCCACATAGAATAACATTCGTCCTCGAATGACACTAAACACTTTCAAGGACATCAAGGACACAAATAGAAGCAAACCACACATATAAGAAAGGTTATAAAATTCATACTCAATGCAACAAACTTACAACGAACACCAACTTCATATTATTAAGCATTTTTAGTTACACACGCAAATTTTCAAAAAAATTCAACAATTCAAAGCACACACTTACTTCATCACTTTCTTTTCATTTATGGAAGAACTACCTTCTCCAACATTAGACATGCTCATCACACCATTTCAAAGCTCCATAAACAATAACCTTCAAATCACATATTTGCACATCAATATAACAACTTGAAGCAATTAAGCTAATATCATTAGCTACACATTGACATGAGAAATATAGATTAACTACAAATCTACTCAAGACACTATGATATCATAAAGAGCGTGCAACTCATTATAAAATCAATGAAACTCATAACATAAGAAGACATGCAACTCATACTCATATGCAACACTACACAACAAAACCAAACTACTAAGGATTTTCGTCTCAAGCATGAGTACGAATAGAAGAAAAAGATAAGGATATTAACTACCTTTCTACTCAACTTATTCTGTCCCACTTAGGGTAATCCCATCTAAAAAAAATTAAAACAACCATAAAAAGCCATTACTTACCGGGGCATTTATTCTAGATTAGCTCCTTTGTTAGCTTGAAGTGCATAGAAACGATTCTTCTTTGGAGCATTAGGATCCAAACAACCATAAGGAGCTTTGTTTACCTCCTTCCACTTTTCCTTGAGGTTAGGGCAATCACTCATCTTATGACCCCTATTACCACATCCTAAGCAACAATCTTTACTGGCAAGACACTTACCCAAATGTTGCTTCCCACTAAAAGTACATTTAGGTCTCTCAAAAGCATAGCCACCTCCTTGATTTTTTTTTGAAACCCTAACCTTGTTCCCCATGGAAGAATCTTGGCCATAGAACCTTTTCTTAGACTTAAGTTTACTTGGTTCATCCGACCAAGGCCTTTTTCAATCCTTATTCATCTTCCTAAGCTTGGACTCCTAAATTTGTTGAGCATAAACTATGATCCTAGAGATATCCATATAATTATGGATCATTTCCATACAACACTCTTCATCTACCAAGCTAGACACTTCCATCACAGTTCATCCTAGCCCTAGAGTTGGCTACTATGGTTGGGGCATACATGGATACTTGGGTTAACTTTAGAGAAAACTCCTTCACACTGATTCGCACTTGATGAAGGTTCATGAATTCCACCAACTTTCTCTCCCTCAACTCTATGGGGAAAGCCTTATCAAGAAAAGTCGTCTGGAACACTTCCAAATCTACTGGACCTTCCATTAACTGTCACTCATCCCTCCATTTCTCAAACCACACCCCAGCCACATCCTTTAGTAGATAAGTGGTTAGTTCCTTTTTCTCCCTAGGGTTCACAACCATAGAATCCACCACCTTTAACAACTATTCTATGAAGCCTTATGGATCTTTATCCACCTTAGTGCCATGAAAAGTAGGGGGGTTAATCCTCATGAAATCCCGGAGTCTAGAAGCGGGATTACTAGAATTGAGAGGTTGAACTCATAGGTTAGCTTGGGCAACCACATGATTACTGACGACTTGAGCTTGAGTAATAATGAGTTGGGTCAAAATATGAAGTGCAACCCTTATGTCCGTATTAGACATATTCCCTTCAACAAAAGAAGCTTGAGGACCTTGGGGAACTTGAGGCTCTCGAGTAACTTGAGGCACTTGAGGTACATGGGGGGGAACCACCTCATTCACATCCTCTTGGTCAACTATAGGGACTTTATCATCGCAGGGAGGGATTCTCGCATTAGCTACTACTCCCTTCTCCCTTCTAGCGGGTGTTCTCCTTGTATTCATGTCCTATAAACACAAGGGAATAGGTTGAGAAAATAAACTTGTAGAACTCAACTCTATTGCACGACACTAGACTAATGAAGAAAGTGAAACTTCTATCGCCTCATAGCCTCTCTGTCATGGATGTGTCGCGACTCAGACAAATGAACAAGACTCTACTAGACGTGGCTTGTAAGAATTTGGACCCTAAACTATTTCCCAAATCCTAGATCTGATACCAAGTTTGTAACAACCCTAAAGTACACTCTACAAGAAAAGGGAACTCTTGAGTCGTTACGCAGCATACTTGACCTCACAGAGGTCTTGCACAAGCCTCTTTGATATCATTCACTGCACAAGTATGAAAAGTAGTGGGGAATTAAAACTTTTTACAACAATATAAATAAGAAACTCTTTTATAAAAGCTAAGGAATAAGTTTCATCATCACAAGCAAACCTAAAGACACATATTAAATATCTTAGGGACACGACCCTTTACATTGAAGGAAATAAATAATAAGTCTTTACAAGTCTTAAAATAAGAAACTAAAGAAATATAGACTATGTCCTCTAATATATGTGGACATACAAACTTTGAGAGATTCAAATTCCCAAGCTTTACCTTCTAATAAACCTCCACTAGCCTTCCACCTATACTCATAGAATATTGAATAGTATGGGATTAGCACAAACATTGTAGTAAGTATGGAATTATGCAAAATCATGCAAAAGAGGACATTTTAGTTGAAGTAAACCTTTCGTGCTATTTTAGTAAAACCATCATTAATTAAGTCACAAAACATTACATAAACCATCATTTAGCACATAAGATAATACTTACATACATCTCACATAAAGTCACACTTTACACCAAACCCATTTAACATAAGGACTCTTTCCTATCCAAGGTTATCATAAGGCTCACCTAGGTATGACATGAAGAGATCGCACATACGACCTCTTCAATATGTACCTACGTGATCCTTAAGACTAACAAGGATAAACATTCCTCATTTCATTTAACAAGTCAACATTAAATACTAAAGACTCTAGAGGAAACATACATATACGTAGGAACTTCATCTATACACCATCCTCCAAGACAACCCCCAAGTTAAACTTAGTGCAATGTAAAAGTAACATCTCATACTACTATTGTCACCTTAGTGCTCCTTGAAATTTCACTTAGATTAGGCCCCTCACATTCATCATATACATAGATTTCATCTTACAAGACATCATATCAACATGCTTCCATAACATTATACATAAGTGACATTACTCATTAAAATCATATAATGACCCATTTATGTATTTTCATATAAGGACACTCCAAGACTTTCTTTAAATGTCTACTTGTGCAATGGATAGATAGTGTCTCATACACCACCTACCCTAAGTAGTACACCCTTAAGAAGACCTAGTTCATTTACATTCATTTTGAGGGGCAAGGTTTAACCAATATAGTCCATGAGATCAAGACATGAAATCTCTGTATTAACCCCTACCGGATGAGGGATCCCTACTTACCTAATGTAGGGTCATACTTTTTAGCCTTTACATGGTTTTCCAATAGCTATACCTATGTGGGCGTACAGTTAAGTGATAGGGATATTCCTACTAAGTAATTCATTCTATACTAAGGAGGAGCACTCATCTCAAGAGGTACATTGGCTACAACATCTCTACTCACGAACTGTACCCACCCCTTCTTCGAATCCTCTCGGTGCTAAGAATAACTGCCAAAGGAGTTTTAAACATTCATAGACTATTGGTTAAGGGATAACTATTAGGACCACATCTCAACTAACGAAGAGTACTTATCTCTAGATGTTACTTTTGAACACTACACCTTCACTCATGAAGAGTATCCAACCTATAATCTATCATAGAAAGCTCTTGGGAATACTAACGTTTCTACTAAAAACATCATTTGAATTGACGATGAGTGTTCACCTCAAAATCCCCCTTTTCATACTATGGTCTAGACACTTCATCTATACTCACGAAGAGTGTCTACCCCACAAATCTCCAATTTCATTAATAACTTTATTCATACATTCAAAGTGTGTGCAAGTACATATGAGAATACCTTTCACATAATCATCATAATCCATAACATTGACTTCTAAACATGCTCATACCAGCATTAATTCACACACTATCATGCTTCACATATACATATATATAGTTTAGACATAACCTTTTCAAGATACACATTTCCAACTTCCTAAAACATATCATGCATATACATCATAATCATTACCTCACTTTACATACTATGCCTAAAACTTCGTAATCACAATACACATATGTATACAAATGCTTCAACTAAACACCACCACCAAAGGTGGACCATACCACTCAAGATCATTTCACAATAAGAACTAAGCAAGATGGAACAACTTACCCTTCATCCAAGACTTTACCACCTTTTATCAATATCTCCAACAATTTAGCATAATAAAGCATTTAAGAAGTAGCTAATAACAATATAATATAATCAAATAAAAGTCTAATATTTCCTAAACATATACACTAAACCCGCTTTATAAGCCAAAAGTTGATAATATGAATGAGCATGGGTTCATTGAGATTTTGCCATTAAAATCATCAACTAACATTGAAAACAACATATTTCATCTATTAAAACATTTTCATGAAATGACCTATCCATGGGAGTCAAAATAGAGGAAGTTAGTGTTTGGAAACCCTTTTTGAAAAGCCTTTGAAATGGCTCTTTAAATGAAAGCAAGTTCAAGGATGAACTACCATACCTTAATATGAAGAAACCCAAGAGATAAGGGCTGGAAATTTGAAGGATTTGTTCTTCTTTCTTGGATCTCAAAGCTTCTCCAATGGAGGATTCAACTTAAGAGATAATTCAGAGAGAAGGGAGAGCATGTAAAATTTTTGGATTCTTATTGACTGTTGGGGTTTTTGATCAGGGTAAAAGGTGTATGATGACCCAAAATCAATATATAATATACCCCCAAAATAACCAAAATTCCCCTACATCAATTTGAACTTTTTAGACAAGTCAAACTTAACTTAAATTTTCAAAAATTATCATCGGGAAACAAGTCAGCGACGTGGAGTTGTTCCCATATGATTTTAATAATAAATTTCGAGACATTACAGTCCTCTTTGTGTCTGCAAAGCAAACAAGAATTTGGCCTATGGTGCACCAAGTCCGCGATGTGGACTAGTTAACCATAGAACAACCTTGGCTGCCTTGGTCAGCTTGGTTGTCCAAGGTTTGGTCCTCCTCAAGGACCCCTGGGGTGGTCCTTGGGGAGTTGTAACCGGACATTTTTTACCCTAAATATTTCCCTCTAGGTTTCAGCGTCCTCCCCACTTCTATTAGACTCCAAACAACACATAAAAACACTTCAAGGCACACTAGAACACACATAATCACATAGACGTCTAGTTGTCGAACGTCCTAGTCATCCCTTGACATTGATATTTGAAACTTCATACACTGACTTCTAATGCTAAAATACATTAATTTAACACATTATTAATTCATGAAACACATTTGATGCTTTAGTTTGACCTATTTCATCCATATGGTCGTTACACTATGTAAACTTGATTTGTAAAAGTTTTGAATTTTCCGCATTTTCTCTACCTATGATATGCCATGATGAATTCTAAGGGCTAGTGTAAGTCCTCTTCAAGGATGAAGAAGTCGGTTACGTCTAGGGGGTGCTCCCAGTCGTGACAAACTTCGTATCAGAGCATGAGACTTAGTAATTTTGGATTGATGTCTCACGAAACCACATCTATGTAGAGTCATGTTCATAATTGGGAAGCGCGTCACAATTATGAATGAGAGGCTAAATTGTCAACTTCTTGGTATGCCGATGTCATTCCCTAGAGTCTTAACTCTATGTGTCCTTTTAATCTAACCCTTTTCTTATGGTTATAGGCTATCACTACTAGAAGGGCAGCCGCAATAAGAGTTGAAGAAGATATTGCTAATGCAGGAGCTCCTCCCCAAGAAAACCAAGCTCCTCCACAAGGCAATCAATGTCTTCCTCAATAACAAGTTCCATTGGAGTGACCAAGCTCCGGTCAATCCTCCGGATATGACGGATGGATAGATAATGTTGGCTTTTCTATAACAGGCTCAAGCCATGACTACTCAAGCACAAGCTGTAATTACTCAAGCTGAAACTATGAAGGCTCAACCAAACCATGAAGTAGGACCCCTGTGAAAACAAATGCTAGTACCATGGCTTCTCACTTGAGGGACTTCACTAGGATGAACTACCTATGTTCTCTGGGTCTAAGGTTGGTGAAGACCTTCAAGACTTTCTTGATGATGTTTATAAGATCTTGTTTGCTATGGGGGTGAGTTCAAATTAGAATTCAGAGCTAGACACTCATCAACTCAAAGATGTGGCTCAAACTTAGTATACTCAATGGAGGGACAATAGGGCTTCTAGAGCGGGTCCAGTGAGTTGGGGAGTTTTTAGAAGGGCCTTACATTATATGTTCTTCCCGAGAGAGAAAAGATATGTAACAACCCGAGCGTATACTCTAGAAGAAAAGGTATTCTCAATTTGCCACATAGCATATTCAACCTCTTGGCGGTCTCACACAAGACCTTGCACATCATTCATTGCATATATATATATATATATATATATATATATATATTTAGAGAGAGAGAGAGAGATGTATGAGAAGTAGTGCGGAATAAAAACATTTCACAGCATTATGTCAAATCTAATTTAAAGAAAACATAGGAAATGATATGTCTGTTATAGATATTTTAGAGTCACGAATATCTGGGTCACAGCCCATACATAAACACAATAGAAATAAAAAAATCTAATACAATGTCTTTTGAATAGAAAATCTAAACATAGTTATGTCCTCGAATCAATTGAGAACATACCAAAATTTGCTTCAAAGGATCCTAATATCCAAGATTCACTTCAAATGACTCCTCTCAATTGCCACCTACACCTTTAGAGTTAAAAAGATATATGGAATTAGTACATGAGAATGCGCGAAGTATGGTGACATGGAATAAAACCATGCTAAAATGATATTTATGTAAAACATGCTCTTTTATGGTCTTTTGAGGAAAACTTCATAACATAAGTATTAGAACCACTTTCACATCAAAGGTCACATATAAGTCACATTCCAAGTAACCCTCAATATAGCATTTACATCAGTTCAAACCATATGAGAATATAAAACTTCTACAAATGGTTATTCTACGACTTACTTAAGTAAGACAAGAAGAGACCGCCCTTATACCCTCTTCAAGCACACCTAAATAATCCTTCACACTACCTAAAATAAGATTATTCCCTTTTCACCATTTAACTCACCACCTAAGGTTCACCTAAGATTCACTTGAGTAGAACATGAAGAGACCTCCCATAATGGTCTTGGAAAATACCTAGGGAACCTACATACTTGAATCTTCAAAGCCTACTCGTGCCATGTCTTGATAGCATCCCATTCCACTACCTAAATGTTGTACAACTTATCCAATACTAGAATGTATCCCATATGATGACCATTAAAGACCGGCAAGGAATCTAGAGTCTACCCTACTCTGATGGAGGGTGTTTATCTTGCCAAGGATAGAACTAGGACACATCCCATGTACGCACATGGTTATGGAATATCAACGGGTTTTTTAAACTCTAGTCTAATCATAAGTAGATCACTCTCCAAGTATATTGTATGGGTGATAGCCTTAGTTCTCATAGAGTAATTTCAATAACACAAGACATATGAAAAGGCAACATTAAAGCGTTACCTCTCCATAATTACTTTACCAAAGATGGGTCCTATCGGGCTATTCGTTAATAGGATAGTGTCATGATAGGGGAGAACCCCCTAGAAGTAACCGGCGTCGTCGTCCGAGAATAGGACTTAGACAAATCCTTAGCATTAGTCATACCATATCATAGGCCAAAAATGCAGAAAATTTAAACTCTTTACATAATGAGGTGTACATAGACCTGTCACATATCATATATAGAGTTTACTTAGACTCCTCACATATGAAGCTTACTTAGGCATCTCATGTAGACAACATAACTAATACATAGGAATTTATTCTAATACTTTGTCTCACATTGAACCATGTAAAACAAAGTAGAACATTCGGGCATAGCCCTTATACAAATTCATAATTGCCACATAGGGCTTACAACAATATCTTCAATATTAGGAAAGAAGTGGATGTCTTTAGACTATAGCAATACTACTAAGGTAGAATCGTGCTGCCATGTTCGAACTAGAGGACCTACTAAAACATGGGCAAAGTCCTAATATTCTTGCAATTTGACCTTGATACCTCAACGGCCCAAACCTACAATGTTTTGAAAAAGGAAAAAGAATATGGGTTCGTACAACCACATGTACCAAGTATGGAAACATATGCACATAAAACAATGAAAACATGCTAAAAGGGACATTTGTTCAAAACCATGCGAACTCACTTTGAAAATCCTTTACGCACAACCAAGAATACATACAAGTAAATAGGCACAACATTACTTAAGACGATTCCATATTAGACACAAGACCAACATCACCACAAAGTAAAGTCAACATAGATAATATAAACATAAGTTAGACAAACATGAATAGAATCACATTAAGATCATATAGGCATGAATAACTCCAACATAGCATTATAAAAAAAATGATGTACAAGAGTTCATAGTCATATCAACTTATAAGACCCTTACTCACAACCCCTTCCCAATCCTACAAGTGCAATGCTTATGTAAAGTCCCATAACCCAAAATAATCAAGTAAACCAAGTAAAGGATCATAAGCAATGTCAATATCTCATACATCTTCATATCATGCATATCCATAATCATATACATAAACTTACGCCAATAGCATGTTCATTAATGAAGCTAACATCATATAGGATAATCAATATGTAAAGTCATTATATACATTTCATTCATATCATAAGTGCATCAGAACAACCTCATAGGACTTCCTTCAAGGGCAACTGGTGCAATGTATAAGTAGAGTCCCATACCCCTATTTACACTATGTAGAACCCCGTAAGTCACCTTAGTTAGTGTTAACTTTATTACTTTATTTTACTTTTGTGAACAATTGCCTTAACCTACATAGACCATGTGAGCTAACACATGGAATCTGGGGTCATGAATCCCTACACCGAAAGAAGGTGGTTACTTTCCAAGGTAGTACAGAAACATGAACATAACATTCTAGGGGATGAACATAGTTCATGAACTAGGAGACATTCTAGAGACTCTTTTTATGCACAATTTCATTGTAATCTCTATCTCATGAGAACAATTATGAACCTACCTTCCCACATTGGGAAGGGACACCTGTCATAACTAGTTCACTCGGTGCTAAGTTAAAGTCCACTTTTGATATATTTTTAAGCCTTTGTAATCATCATAACTCAATATAGGCCATACGACACTAACCCCTTGTATATCATATCATTGACTCATTCGGTATTGCATGAGAATGTCCTTTCTTTAAAACCTTTCATTTGTGAGATTAACACATCATAATAATCATATCATAGTAAGGCACATAGGCGATTCACAATCAATCTCATATCATCATACCCTTAATCATAATCTCACATTTCATATAGTCAAGATATTTCATCACATTCATCATTCCATCACCTAGCTAATGTAATCACATGTAATACGTAAATTGAACATCATCATCAAGTATAAGCCATCATACTTGAAGTAAGGATTCAAGATCACAAAGTTTTACCAATTCACCTTCAAAAGCCTTCTTCAACATGTTACCATCAAACCAACCATATTCATCCATCAATATGCTTAATAACATCATATAATATTATACTATACAAGAATTAAGTCATTTACATCATCGCTAACCAATTCAACATTAATTCATAACCTAGGGTTAGGGGTGTCACAACCCAGAAGTACACCCTAGAAGATAGGGCACTTTTGAGTCTCCACACGGCGTACTTCACCTCTCGGAGGTCTTGTACAAGACCTTAGACTTCATTCAATATATAAACACATAAAAACTATCAAAGAATTAAAACTTTTTCTTCAAAAACATAATGCGGAATCTTATCATAAAACTCCTAACATATGTCTCCAAAAACCATCTATGACATCATGAGCACCATATTCTTGGGTCACAGACTATAAAAGTCTAACATAGAAATGAACATAAAAGACAACATAGGAGTGATGTCATTGGATTCTATGAGGACTCACAAATCTTCTCTCCTTGCAAGCCTTTGAAACTCTACCCTTGAAAGCAACTCAATCTCTTCAAGACCCTACATTGGATTAGAATGTATGCACAAAAAGTCATTAGTACGACATGAACTAAGTATGAAAACTATCATACCAAATATAAGATATCTCAAAGGGTTAGTCAATAATAGACATAAGCATAAGAGATAAAGCATAGACATAAAATGAATAACATAAGAATAATAAATCATCCTATTACATATAAAAGTTCATACTTAAATCATTGTCCTTATTACTCAAATGAACTACTTCACAAGACACCTCGAAGTATACTTGTGCAAGGCTAAGGTAGCATCCCATAATACTACTAAAGCTAAGTACATCTCTTTGGTCATTCTTGATCATAATACACTATCATAATTCCGACCTTGTGTTTATTATATCATATGAGCAATATGCCCCTAGGCCACCCCAAGCAAACTTGTGCAATGCATGTGAAGCATCCCATTCTACCTCACACACTAAGAATGTCTTGAAGTTGCCTATTTTAGTTTAGGAGTCTCTAGTAGACCTATTTCATTATTGACAAGGAACTATCATCTTAAGCCAATCATGCCATGGAAGGAAACTATAGCACTATCCAAGCTAAACATACATCAAGTAGTGGTGATATCATAGGTAGCTTCAAATCATACTTGTGCCATGTATGCATCTCATACTACCATCCACACTAAGTACTCCTCTAGACTATCCTACTCCAAGCTAACTTATCTTTCATTCTTGACTATTAAGCTCAACTTACTATAATAATAAACCTACTACCATGGAAAGCATTTCAACATACTAACTAAGCTAACAAAATGAAGGATATTGTAACACTCCGAAAGTCCAAAACCTAATCTAGACCCTCATATTAGTGTCTAAGGTTTCAAATACTGTTTCAATGTCAAGACTAATGTTTATTAGTCATATGGGAAGTTTTAGATTCAAAATGTCAAGGAACGTCGATGACCTCCGGAGACTAGTGAAAGAGTTGCTAGTGTGCCTTAGACTGTATTATGGTTTTTAGGAGTCGGAAATTGATGAAATTTGGTGGAAAGAAGTTAAACATGTATTAGGGTAAGTACAAGGTCGAAACATTTGGGTAAGACTCCCCAAGGAACACCCTAATGGTCCCTGAGGAAGACCCTTCCATTTTGCCTAAAAAGGTGTCAATTAGGCATTGGCAACCTATAGTTGCACGTGACGAGGCGTAGCCTAAACGACGGGGCTTCGATACCTCCGTAGTTAAGACTTATCCAATTTTCAAAAAATGGCCAAAAACATGGTCTCTGACCAAGACTACGGATGTGTTGTACGGGGCTTGTGTTTCACTATTTTGTTTTAATGAGTTCGGTTAATTAGTTAATTAATTAGGGATTTAATTAGGGGTTAAGGGGTGGTTAATTAAGTTAGTTAAGTTACTATATAAACTACCCTAATCCTAATCCCAACTTAACACTCCCCTTTTGCCTAACCCAATGTCACATCCGAGGAGCACCCCTGAGCCGTAACCGTCGTCGTCGTCCTCTTGGAGGACTAAGACTAACCTCTTAGCATACATCATTACATTCATAGGTTAAATAAGCGGAAAAATTAAAAACTTTTCCATTACTTCTACATTTAGATTTACTTAGACCTCTCGCTTAGACATAATATGTTTTTATCGAGTATACATAGACCCTTCATATAAAAAGATTACATATTCTTCTACTTTTATTGCACATATATAGTATAAGTTAGTCTCATAAGAAGTTTATAACATTGTCTCATATTAAACCATCGAGACAAAAGTATCACAATTTGGGCATAGCCCTTACATTAACAATTATAGCCACATATAGGATTTACAATTATAGTACCAAACTGAAAGAATGAACAAAGTGTCTTTAAGAGTAAATAACATCCAATAGGTAGATAATGGCATCGTCCTTGGAAAGTGAGGACCTACCAAACTTTGAAGATAATAATCCAAGTAGTCTTCAAAGTCGTGTCTAATATCAACGACCGAATCCTACATTTGTAGTAAACATCAAACATGTATGGTTATATGCACATAAAACAAGTGAATTTATGCTAAAGAGGACATTTGATCAAAACCATGCTATAGTACTTTGGAAAAGCCTTATGCACAACACCGAACCCATATAAGCGAATACTCACACAAGCCATAAGTCAAAACCCATGTACAATAAAAGACCGACATCAACAAGTAATAGTCAAGTCAACATATACAAGAGTTGACAACATCATAATACAAGCAAGAACCTTACTCATGACCCACCATTTAGCCTACAAGTTCAATGAATAAGCAAAACCCATAACCTTACTCAATCAAGTAAACCAAACAAAGGATCACAAATAAAGCCTAGCTTAACATAACATAGCATCAATAATAATCATCATCATATTTAGCAATATAGACCAATAGCATGTTCATAAACGAAACTAACATCATATAGGATCATCAACATATAAAATCAACATCTTCATAGATTATACATCATAAGAACACAAGAACAACTTCCTAAGGATTCCGTCAAGGAAAACTAGTACAAGGCATAGGTAGAGTCCCATACCCCTACCTAGGCTAAGTCAAACCTCTCAAGTCACCCTAGTTAGTGTATAGTCCATTACTTCATTTTACATTCCGAAACACTTACCTTAACCTACATAGACCAAAAGAGATAAGTTTCGAATACGGCGTTGTAAAACCTTACACCGATGGAAGGTGAACTACCGGCCAAAGTAGTACCAAACATGAACATAGCATCTAGGTGGATCCACTAGCTAGTATTTCGATGGTGGTTACTTAGTTTATGGAGCTTGGGGGTTGTAATGGAAACATAAATCTATTCCCTTTTTGGATTATGAGTCTATCCACCCGGTGAGGACTATGGTGAACCCTACCTTCCCTCCTTGGGAAGGCGTCACCCTTCGTCTACAAGTTCACTCGATGCTAAGCTAGAGTCCCTTTTGAAATGTCTTTCTTTATTAATCACAATTAGTTTAGGTCATAGGGTATATATTATATAGTCATTTTCATTTATCTCAATAGATATTGCATGAGAATATCCTTTCATGGCAACCCTCATATGTGATATTAGCATATCATCTTCATCATTTCATAATAAGACCCATAGTAAAGTCAACACAAACCTTATATCATCTCATCTTAAGCATAATATCACAATCACATAGTCATTACATTTCAATTCAACATCATTCCAACACCTATGTAGGCTATTCACAAGGTATACTTCAATTGAATTACATCACTACTATAACGCCCTAAAATGAAGTAAGGTGAACTAGAGCTTCGTGGTGGTTTCTTGAGTTGATTTTTAAGTTAAAATGAGTTACATTAGTGTTCCTAGGAAGTGTGTGAAGTTTAGTTAAGTTTGTATTTCAATCGGCTAAGAACGTCCATGACGTTCGGAAGGTGTGCCTTAGAAAGTACTTGTGTGTCTTGAGGTGTTTGAGTGAGTTTTACGTGTTTGTTTAGCTTGAAAATTTTGTGGGATATTCCTTACACCTACATGACTTAGTTTAGGGTTTTAACATCCAGGAACGATCCCACATAGGACCCACAAGGGGCCCTAGACGAAGGGCCCAAGACTTTGACCAAAACTGCCTTGCCAGTGTCCACCAACGAAGGCAACGATGACCAGTGGTCCATCCAACGGCCCGTCGTCTTGCTCTGTCGGTTGGACCTGCAAGTTTTGTTATTCAGGATCCATTTGGAGCTAAGTTTCAACCCACGAGATCCCACCAATAGTCCGTTGATGCACAGATGGTCCGTTGGTTACGTCTCGTCTATGAAGGGTCCAAAAACTGTAAGTTCCCTGTTAAGGCTTGGGGTGTTTGGTAAATTTACCCCAAGTATTTTATGACCCTAGGACGTTTATTTTAGGGATTATTATATATATTAAAGTTTTCTAAACCCTAAGAACAAATTTTAGACTTCATTTCCTAAAACACCAAAACCCCTCTCTCGTAGAATTCTCTCTCACGTCTCTTTGGAAGCTAGAAGTCAAGAAGTTCTAGTAGGGCTGTTGGTGGTCGATTTCTTTGCCAAAATCTTTGGGATTTCTCTTAGATAAGGTATGGTATCCATCCTTCAACTCTCTTCCATTCAAGGAGTCCCTTCCAATGAATTTTCAAAGAGGGTTTTCAACCCTAGTTTCTTCTATCTTCAACTCTAAGTATGGGTCTTGGATGAAAATTTTTTGAATGACTTAATAATTAAGTTTCCAAGGTTAGTTGGTGATTTTAATTCTAAAACTACGATGAAATAATGATACAGGTTTTCATCAAATGTTGGCTTAAGAAATGGGTTAAATGAGCTTAGTTTTGTATTATTTGAACTTTACTTTGCTTATATTTTTATTGTTGGTTAGCTACTTCCCTAAGGTATATATTATGATGAAATGTTGAAAAAATGTTATTGGTGATTAAAGCTTGGATTAAAGGTAAGTTGGTTATGTTGTTTAGCATTAGATTTCAAAATGCTCTTGAGTGGTATGGTCCACCTTCTTGGTGGTGGTGTTTACTTGAATTGTATGAATGCAAAGTCACTAGTTTATTGTGAATGAGGACATGAAGGCTTTTCATGAAGTAAGATGATCATAATGTTATTCTTGTTAAATTTGCCTTATGAACCTATTATGTGAAATAGAGTAGAGAATATGCTTAAATGTAGTTATTCTTGTTAAGTGTTTTATGAAGATTGTTATGAGAAGTATGTTAAGGATTATGTCTAAGATGACTTATACGATTATGTAAAGTATGATAAAGTGTGTGATGTGATGAATGAATACCTAAGAATGTATAGAATGAAATGTAAATGAAATGATTCTTATGCGCAAGGTGTGCTCACATGTACACACACACACTTGAATGAATGTATGAAGCTAAGTTGAGTAAAAAGGGGAATCTTGGGGTGAACACTCTTCGTGAGTTGAAATGAAGTGTTTTGTAGCAACCCCACTATTCCTAATGAGCTTTCTAAGATAGGCTGGAGGATGAATGCTCTCCGTGAGTTGAGATGTGGTATTCACTAGTTATCCTTAACCTACAGATTATAATGTTGAGAATCCGTGGGGAGTTATGCCTAGCACATAGAGGATATGAAGGAGAGGTGGATTACACTTCGTGAGTTGAGATGTTGTACTTACAAAGTACCTCTTGCGATGAGTATTCCTCGTTAGTAGAGAATGAGTTACTTAGTAGCAATCTCCTTATCCCTTAACTATGTTTCCACATAAGTATAGCTATTGGGAAAGCCATGTAAAAAGCTAAGAAGTATGACCTTACTCTAGGCAATTGAGGATCCCTCATTCGATAGGGGTTAATATCGGTATTCCATGTCCAACTCTCATGGTCTATGTTGGTTAAGCAAACCCCCACCCCACCCCACAAAATAATTGATTGAACTAAGTCTTCTAAAAGAACATACTACTTAGGGTATGTGGTCGTATGGGACGCTATCTACTCATTGCACTGGGTAGGACCTTCCAAAAGGGAAGACTTGGTGCCAAACCTTATAAAAGAATGTGCTACTTAGGGTAGGTGGTGGTATGGGACGCTATCTACTCATTGCACTAAGTAGGAATTTCGAAAGGGAAGACTTTGGTGGTTTGTTGGGTGTTCTTTTAATGTTTTGTTATTGAGTGATGGGCTTGTTCTCCCGAGGTTAGTAAGCCAAAAGGGGTAGTCTTGAGGACTTCTTTGGTGTTTATAGACGGAAGCCTATGCATACTTCCTTCATGTTTTGCCTTAGTGAGTCTTAACATAATCTCGAAACTCCTACGGAAATGAGTTCACTTTCTCTTCGCTTGGCCTTGGAAGTTCACTCATTTTGAATAGGATAGTTCATTGTAAGTGTTCAAATGGATTCTCTGTAATGCTTTAAATGATTCACTGTAATGTCTTAAAATAGTTCACTATAAATGTTCTTAGTAGTTCACTGTAATGTCAAAATTGAACTCAGTGTAAGAAATTGGTAAGTTTACTGTTAATGTTTTTTTTTTGGTTAATATTATGGAAATCGTTCTTTAAGTGTTAAATGATGTTTCTCATATTGTTTTGTTTCTAAATTCATGAATGTTAACTTATTTGGTATGAAAGGTTATTTTACCAAAATGTCCCTTTTTACATGATTTTGCATATGCCATACTTACTACATTGTTTTGTACTAACCCCATACTTTTCTATACTCTATAAGTATAGGTTGGAAGCTTTTGAAGGTTTGAAGGTGAAGATTTGAAAAGTTTCTCTCAAGACAAAGTATGTCCTCATATATTCGAGGGCATAGTTTTTTTCTTATTTTCTTAATTAAAGACTTATTATGTATTTCTCTTTAATGTAAAGGGCCGTGTCCCTAAGATATTACGTTGTTTCTTTAAGTTGGCTTGTGACAATGAGATTCTTAAGTATTTATAAAAGACATCCTTTATTCTAATTATTCCTGAAAAGTTTTAAGTTCCGCACTACTTTCCATGTCTTATATAATGAACGATAGTTAAAGGGCTTGTATGAGACCCCAAAGGGTCAAGTACGCCTTGCCATGATTCGAGGGTTAGCCTTAGCTTCTAGGGGGTGCTTGATGGTCGTGAAAGAATTTGTATCAGAGTATAAGGTTTTGGGAAATAGTTTAACGTCTAAAAGTCTCACAAGCCACGTCTAGTAGTATCTTGGTCATTGGTGTGAATCGCGACACATGCATGGACAAGAGGCTATAGGACGATAGAGTTTAACTTTCTTCATTACTCTTGTATCGTGCCATAGAACTTAACTCTGTAAGTTCTCTCTCTTCTTCTCCTTTGTTCGGTGGTTTTCTAGGTGTGATTGTTTGGAAAGGGAGATGTTTCTAAGTTTGAGGGAGAGAAAAGCTGAGTTTTGATTCTTATGATGGTTTTGTGGATAGAGGAGTAAATGTGAAGGGTAGTTTGAGAATTGTTATATGAAGTCATTTATGGCTATGTGTGACTTATGAGGTTGGACTTTTTGTGATGAGAAATTGTATTGTTGAGTAGTTCTAAGCATGTTAAGGGTATAATGATTGGATAAAGTGCCTTTGAGAGCAAATGAGTTATCTTGTGATTATGTTCAATGATGGTAGATATGTTTTAAGGTGTAAATTTGAGGAATGCGAGAGAATGTAGAGATTATGTAAGAGTTGAGGGCAACCCTCTTCTGTGGTTAATGTTTTAATAGTTGTTCTTGTGTTTTGGTTGAGGTTGTGGTGTAGGCTTAAACTTAGATGGAAATGTAGTATGAATACCTAGTAAGGGAGTGTTGTTCCATGAGTTTGAGTCAACTGGTGATTAAGAGTTGAATGATGTGGCATTTAATAGAGTTTGTCTAGGCTTGAATCCTAAGAGGAGAGTGTTATGACTTACTAGTAGATTTGATGTTTAGTCTTGATGTGCATGAGTTGAGGGTGGTGTTATCCCCTACCTTGTGAGAGGCATAATGGTGCTTTGAAGTATAAGACCTTTAATATAGCTTTACCCTAAGTGGGGGAGAATGAGTTTAGTCGAATTGCTTGTAGTGTACTTAGTCCAAGAGAATACTCAAGGGTCACTAAGTTGGAGTGGTAATATGGGATACTACTCTCATATTGCACTTATTGTAACCTTCCAAGTCTCTTAGAAGTAAGTTAGTATGGTCTTGTCTCTCATATTTTCATGTCATATTGTTAAAGTTGCTTGAAATGTGCATTATGGAATTTGTAAGCATGTGACACAGTGATGTTTTGAATTCACTGTAAAGAAGTTCAAATTTGGAAAAAAATTGCATTTTTCATGAACAATGGTTTCAATGTGTTTAGAAATGATGTTTATGAGCATGTTTAATGTAGGAGAAGGTAGTTCATCCATAAGAGAAGGTTAAGAATGTATTTTGACTTTTTGAAGTTTTGCAAAGAGTTGCTTATGTTGCTAGTGTTTGAAAGTGTGAATTGATGCTCCTTGCTAGTTGATGCTTTGATTGTTGATGTTTTGATCTTGAGTGTGATGTTTTATGTGGTTCTAAGTGAGTCCTCTTCGTTCTTAAAGTTTAAGTGTCATTCGAGACGAATGTTATTCCAAGTGGGGGAGAATGTAACGCCCTAAAACGAACTAAGGTGAACTAGAGCTTAATGATTATTTCTTGAGATGATTTTTAAGTTAAAATGACTTACTTTAGTGTTCTTAGGAAGTGTGTGAAGTTTGGTTAAGTTTGGAGTTCAATCTACTAAGAACGTCCATGACGTTCGAAAGGTGTGCCTTAGAAAGTACTTGTGTGTCTTGAGATGTTTCAATGAGTTTTACGTGTTCGTTTTGATTGAAACCTGTGTGGGATGTTACTTAGACCTAGATGACTTATCTTAGGGGTTTAACGTCTGGGGACGACCCCACATAGGACCCATAAGGGGCCCTAGATGAAGGGCCCAAGACTTGGACAAAAACTGCTTTGGCAGTGTCCACCAACGAAGGCAACAACAACCAGTGGTCTAACCAACGGCCCGTCGTCTTGCTATGTCGGTTGGAACTGAAAGGTTGGTCAGTCAGGCTCCATTTGGAGCTATGTTTCAACCCATGATACCCCACCAACGGTCCGTTGATGCACAGACGGTCCGTTGGTTAGGTCTCGTGTGTGAAGGGTCCAAAAACTGTAAGTTCCCTGTTAAGGCTTGGGATGTTTGGTAAATTCACCCCATGTATTTTATGACCCTAGTACATTTATTTTAAGGTTTATTAGATATATTAAAGTGTTCTAAACCCTAATACAAAATTTTAGACTTCATTTCCTAAAACCCCAAAACCCCTCTCTCTTAGAATTCTTTCTCAAGTCTCTTTGGAAGCTAGAAGTCAAAAAGTGCTAGGAGGCTGTTGGTGGTCGATTTATTCACCAAAATATTTGGGATTTCTCTTATATAAGGTATGTTATCCATCCTTTAATACTCCTCCATTCAAGGAGTCCCTTCCAATGAATTTTCAAAAAGGGTTTTCAACCCTAGTTTCTTCTACTTCAACTCTAAATATGGGTATTGCATGAAAACGTTTTGAATGACTTAATAATGAAGTTTCCAAGGTTAGTTGGTGATTTTAATGCTAAAACTACAATGAAATCATGATAAAGCTTTTCATCAAATGTTGGCTTAAGAAATGGGTTAAATGAGCTTAGTTTTGTAGTCTTTGAATGCTTATTTTGTTATTGTTGTTTAGCTACTACCCTAAGGTCTACATTATGATCAAATGTTGAGAAAAATGTTATAGGTGATGAAATCCTTGATTAAAGGGTAAGTTGTTTATGTTGTTTAGCTTTAGATTTCGAAGTGCTCTTGAGTTGTATGGTCCACCTTCTTGGTGGCGGTGTTTACTTGAATTGTATGAATGTGAAATCACTAGTTTATTGTGAATGAGGCTATGAAGGCTTGTTATGTGAAGTAAGATGATGATAATTTTATTCTTGCTAAATGTTCCTTATTAAGCTAGTATGTGAAATAGACTAGAAAGTATGCTTAAATGAAGTTATTCTTGTTAAGTGTTTTATGAAGCTTGTTATGAGAAGTATGTTGAGGATTATGTCTAAGATGACTTATATGATGATGTAAAGTATGTTAAAGTGTGTGATGTGATGAAATTAAGGCCTAATAATGTATAGAATAAAATGTAAATGAAATGAGGCTTATGCGCAAGGTGTGCTCACATGTACACACACACACTTGAATGAATGTATGAAGCTAAGTTGAGTAAAAAGGGGAATCTTGGGGTGAACACTCTTCGTGAGTTTAGATGAAGTGTTTAGTAGCAACCCTACTATTCCTAATGAGCTTTCTAAGATAGGTTGAAGGATGAATGCCCTTTGTCAGTTTAGATGTGATATTCAATAGTTATCCTTAACCTATAGATTATACTATTGAGAATCCGTGGGGAGTTATGCCTAGCACCGAGAGGATATGAAGGAGAGGTGGATTACACTTCGTGAGTTGAGATGTTGTATTTCCAAAGTACCTCTTCAGATGAGTACTCCTCGTTAGTAGAGAATGAGTTACTTAGTAGCAATCTCCTTATCCCTTAACTATGTGCCCACAAAGGTATAGATATTGGGAAAGCCACGTAAAAGCTAAGAAGTACGACCTTAATCTAGGCAAGTGAGGATTCCTCATCCGATAGGGGTTAATATCGGGATTCAATGTCTAGCTCTCATGGTCTATGTCGGTTAAGCAAAACCCCACAAATTAATTGATTGAACTAAGTGTTCTAAAAGAACGTACTACCTAGGGTAGGTGGTCGTATGGGACTCTATCTACTCATTTTACTAGGTAGGACCTTCCGAAAGGGAAGACTTGGTGCCAAACCTTCTAAAAGAATGTGCTACTTAGGGTAGGTGGTGGTATGGGACGCTATCTACTCATTGCACTAAGTAGGCATTCCGAAAGGGAAGACTTTGGTGGTTTGTTGGGTGTTCTTTTAATGTCTTGTTATTGAGTGAGTGGCTTGTTCTCCCGAGGTGAGTAAGCCGAAAGGGGTAGTCTTGAGGATTGCTTCGTTGTGTATTGAAGGAGTCATATGCATACTTCCTTCATGTCTTACCTTATTGAGTCTTAGGATAATCCCGAGGTAGTAAAACTCCTACGGAAATGAGTTCACTTCTCTTCACTTGGCCTTGGAAGTTCACTCATTTTGAATAGGATAGTTCATTGTAAGTGTTCAAATGGATTCTCTGTAATGCTTTAAATGATTCACTTTAATGTCTTAAAATAGTTCACTATAAATGTTCTGAGTAGTTCACTATATTGTCAAAATTGAACTCACTGTAAGAAATTGGTAAGTTTACTGTAAATGCTCGTTTTTGGTTAAAATTATGGAAATCCTTCTTTAAGTGTTAAATAATGTTTCTCATGTTGTTTTGTTTCTAAATTCATGAATGTTATATTTATTTGACATGAAAGGTTATTTTACTAAAATGTCCCTTTTTACATGATTTTGCAAATGTCATACTTAGTACATTGTTTTGTACTAACCTCATACTTTCTATACTCTATAAGTATAGGTTTGAAGCTTTTGAAGATTTGAAGTGAAGCTTGGGAAAGTTTCTCTCAAGACAAAGTATGTCCTCATATATTCGAGGCCATAGTCCTTTTCTTAGATTCTTAATTAAAGACTTATTATGTATTTCTCTTTAATGTAAAGGACCGTGTTCCTAAGATATTGTGTCGTGTCTTTAAGTTGGCTTGTGACGATGAGATTCTTAAGTATTTATGAAAGACTTCATTTATTTTAATTATTGGTGAAAAGTTTTAAATTCTACACTAATTTTCATGTCTTATGTAACGAACGATAGTTAAAGGGCTTGCCACGATTCGAGGGTTCGCCCTAGCTTCTAGGGGGTGCTTGAGGGTCGTGACAACTACTAATAACAAGCCATCACACTTGAAGTAAAGGTTAGGATCATGTAAAGTTACCAAATCTCCTTCAAAATCCATCATCATGGTCTAGCCATCAACCAACCAATTACATATAATAATAGGTGCAGTCACATCAATCAATAGTAATTAACACAAGAACTAGGTCAATTGCATCATCACTATCCAAATTAACATCAATTCATAACCTAGGGTTAGGGGAATTAGGGTTGATGATGAATTCATCAAGAAATAGATTCAATCCTAAAAATATGTTACCCTAGTCAATCCATACATGAATTAGAATATCTATTACAAGTCTAATAATCAAATCATTTTTCAATTCCCATCAATTCATGACCAATATCAAAGATTTGGGGAATTTGGGGAATGGAACATGATCAACATGAAATTACATCACTTAACATCAATAAATCAACAATCTATACTTAATTAGTAATAGGAAACCAGAGTTTATCATAAATTTGAAGTTTAGAAGAAAACCCATAAGAATTGGCAAACCCCAAGGTATTGGGTTTTTTGAAATCAACTTCGAGAGAACCTCTTAGGGAAAGGAATACCAAGAGTTAAGAACCCATACTTTAATGAAGATAAATCCAAAAAAATTAAGTGAAATCCTAGAGAAATCAACCTTCTTCTTCAAGATTCCTTCCTTCTTTAATGGATGAATTTGGGAGAGAGAAAGTAGAGAGGTGAGACCTTTTGGTTTTGTTTTTCGAATTAGCTTTGGATGAGTGAAAAATGACTTAAAGTGACCTTAGTCTACAATAATCACCCCCCTAAATTACCCAAAACACCCCTCACTTAAATTGGTCTTTTTGTGAAATCTAAATGTCAAAAATACGATTTTACCGAATCTGGGAAGTGACTTTGCGTCGCGGGTCCAACACGCATTTTATTTCCCAAAAATAATTTTTTGGATAGTGAAGTCCGTGTGGGCTGCGCTTCGCAGCAGCAAAGTTATTCTTGACTCCCACCGATGTTGGGGTCCTCCTCCATGACCCTTTGGGTGGTCCTTGGGGAGTCGTTATTGGACGTTTAGACCCTGTATACTACACTCTACGTGAGAAAAGTATCTTTGCATGTTTTAGACTTCATTTGACCCTCCGAAACAATCCTCAAACATAGCGATGTCAATTAGTTCATTAGGCTACTTTGCGGACGTCATGGACGTTCTTTGACGTCTTGGCTCTAAAAATTCTCGGATGACTTCTAAACATTATTTTAGGTCATTATACAGCATCTAAACCTTTATACACTAAATTTTAGGTACTATATTAGGTCTTCACTTTGTGGAGTGTTACATTATCCCCCCCCCCCCTACGAACATTCGTCCCTAATTGACACTTAAACTTTTAAAAAGGAAAAGGATAGACTCAAACCTAGCAACCCAACCAACAATATACAACATAATAGTTACAATTCAAATCAACATAACAATATGGCATTTACACAATGACTAAAAACATCAATTTTAACACATAAGGCTAAATGTCACAACATGAGGAATTTCCTTCTCACAATAACAACATGACCTCAACAAACTATTAAAAAGTCAATGATACCCAAGTTCCTTTCTCAGCATATCAACATGCTCACTATCACATCATAAAGGCAACAACATACCAAGTACCCAAATAAGTGCAAGTCAGGCAAAAGAGCATTCTTCCATCAAACTTATTTTAGCATAAAACCTTTTTACCCTAAATACGCATAGCTTTACAAAACAAGTCAAAATCATATTAACTCATTATATTCATTTTTAATAGTAATAAATAACCTTAATTAGAAAAGTGATCAGGATAACGGGACTTCATGTCGGCCTGGACCTCCCATGTCGCTACCTCAGCTAGGTGGTTCCTCCATAGAACTTTCACGGAGGCCACCTCTTTATTCCTCAACTTCTTCACTTGTCGATCAATGATTTCAACAGGAAACTCCTCATAGGAGAGGTTATCATCCACTCCAAGACGTTTAATAGGAAGAATGTACTCGGGATCACCAATGCACTTCTTAAGCATGGATACATGGAAAACCAGGTGAACCGAAGATAGCTCACTACGTAATGTCAACTTGTAAGCAACCTTGCCCACTCTGTGCAAAATTTCATTGGGACCCACATAACGAGGACTTAACTACTCTTTCTTGCCAAATCTATCAACCCCTTTCATGGGTATAATTTTTTAATACACCTTATGACCCTCTTCAAATTCAAGGTCTCTTCTCTATGATTGGCATAAGACTTTTGCCAAGCATAGGATGTTTGCAATGGGTTACTTATTATATGAAGTTTGTCTAAAGTTTTATATATCAATTCGGGTCCAAGAAGCGAAGATTCGCCAACCTCAAACTATCCAATAGGAGATATACACCGCCTACCGTACAAGGCTTCATAAGGAGCCATAGAGATGGATGAATGAAAACAATTGTCTTATGAGAACTCCACCAAAGAAAAGTGTTCATCACAATTTCCCTTAAAGTCAATGATACAAGACCTAATCATATTTTCAAGAGTTTGAATAGTCTGCTCCGCTTGACCATCCGTTTGAGGATGAAAAGCGGTGCTTAACTTCACTTGAGTACCCAAAACCTCTTTGAAATGATCTCCAAAATCTAGACGTAAATTGAGAACCTCTATATAATGGACAAAGGAACCCCATGGAGACTCACTATATTGTCAATATAGATCCTTGCATAGTCTTCCACCAAATAAGTAGACTTAACAGTACTAAAGTGAGCGGATTTGGTCAATCTATCCACTACTACCGATATGTAGGCTTGTTACCTTCGAGTCATAGGCAAACCCATAATGTCCATGTTAATGTCTTCCCACTTCCAAGTAGGAATTTTGATCTCTTGAAGAAAAACACTCGGCTTTAAGTGTTCGGCTTTCACTTGTTGGCAATTTGGACACTTTGCAACAAAATCCGCAATGTCCTTTTTCAAGCCATCCCTACAACACACTCCTCTAAGGTCATGATACATCTTATTACAATCTGGATGAATCGAATAACGGGACCCATGAGCTTCCTCAAGGATCCTATTCCTCAAATCATCCACATTAGGCACACACAATCTCCCTTGGTACCTAAGAACACCATCTACCCTTGGGAGAATTACTCATTCATCTTACCAAGCACCGCTTCTTTTAACTCCATCAATAATAGATCAAGGTGTTGCTTAGACATCACCTCACTTCAAAATATAGTTAATTGTGCCTAAATCATGATGTTGTGTTGGAGTATGCCTTGTATTAGGTTTGATAGGGTGGTATGATGTTGAATTAAAATATCTTGACTACGATTGTGAGGCTGATTAAGATTTAAATTTTATAAGGATGGTGATGATTACCAATGTCCCTTCTTATGAATTAATATGTAAATGTGCTAACCTCACTTATATTAGTAGTAATGAAAGGACTATACTCATGCAATTCTTATTGAGCTATGATGATTATTATTATACAAGGTCTAGACTAAGTTATGATTGTTAATAAAGGCTTAAAGACATTTCAAAAAGGGACTTAGCTTAGCACCAAGTGAACTAGATTGAGGAGTGTCCATTCCCACATAGGGAAGGTAGGATCAGTAATGTACTCTTGAGATTGGAGACTATAAAGCATGTAGCATAAAGAGGGTCCCAATTATGTCTCGTACTTCTTGAAATATGTTTCACCCATAGGAATACTAGCTAGTTGATCCACGTAGTTGCTATGTTCATGTTTTAGGTACTACTTTGGCAAGTAGTCCACCTTGTTTCGGTGTAGGGTTCCATGAAACCGGATTCCACATTTAGCTCTTGTGTCTATGTTGGTTAAGGCAAGTGTTCCTAAGCAAAAATGAAGTAATGAAGTATAAACTAACTAAGGTGACTTGAGAGGTTTGACTTAGCCTAGGTAGGGGTATGGGACTATACCTATGCCATGCACTAGTTTGCCTTGATGGAAGCTTTAGGAGGTTGTTATTATGTATGTATATGATAATGAATGCCAATGATGATAATATGATGACTTTACATGCAAATGACATTTATATGGTAATTGATATTCATAAGAACATGTATTTGGTCTATATTGTTAAAATATGATGTTATGTATCCGTAAAGGGTGTATTATGTGAAGTTGGATATTAGTCATGGTTCTTGTTGGGTTACTTGATTGAGTAAGGTTATGTGGATTTGCTTGGTCATTGCACTTGTTGACTTTATGAGGATTCATGAGTAGTTGTCTTGCTTTATTATGAAATGATGAACTCTTATTCATGCTTGTCTTGTAATAACTTGATGACAGGGTTGTATTATATTATGAATTCATGTATGTTGATATGCACTTTACTTGTTTGATTTAAAGAATATGTCTTGTTGAATTGCATGGTTCTCTTGGCTACGCATAAAGATTTCAAAAGACAAAGTATCATGTTTTAACTAAATGTCCTTTTTAGCACGATTTGATCTTCCATGTGCATATGGTCTCATACTTAGTACAAGTGGTGTACTAACCCCATTTTCTCCCTTTTCCCCAACATTTTATGTTTCGGTCGTTGAGTACTATTTGAGATGACTTTGAAGAAGGCTTGGAATTTCTCATTCATCAAAGGGGGTAGGTCCTCACTTTCCGAGGGCGATGCCCAAATCGAGCTTATGGAGTTGTTTTACTTTTAAGACTCTTATGTTCCTTCTATTTTCATTTGAGTACGAATTGTATAAGCCTATATGTGGCTCTTTCACATTGATGTATGGGATATGCCCAAATTGCTAATCTTTTTAGATAGTTATTAGATGAGACAATCTTTAAGACTATGTTCTATGTTATATATATATATATGTGCAATAAAATTAGAATACTATGTATTCTTCCTATACGAAGGGTGTATGTATACTCGATATGAATATATATATTATGTGTATGTAGAGGTCTATGTAAACCTCAATGTAGAAGTAATGAAAACTTTATGATTTTTTTGTATTTTTAACCTATGAATATAATGACAAGTGGTAAGAGGCTAGTCTTAGTCCTCAAAGAGGACGACAACGCCGGTTACATCTAGGGGATGATCCCCGGATGTGACAACGGTGTATGCATTGAGACGGTGGACAATGTGATACATTTTTTTAGATAGGGTTATGGGGTTCTATTCTTGGCATTGCACATGAATTTGTTGAGTTTCTTATGTGTTGGGTTGACTGATGATGTTACATATATCTGTATGTTGAGATATTTGACACTAAGCATGTTTTTGACTAAATTGTGTTGTTTGCTCATGCATTTATAATTTTATGCACAGGGACCATACATAGACATGTGGTTTGTACTAACCCATATTTCTTCCGTTTTCTCCAATTTGTTGGTAGGTCCTAAATGTTCGTGGATGTTACCATTTCACTATTCTAGCTATGTTGTTGTTATGTCTTAGACACTGTTTCATTCCTTTCTCATTTGAGACTATTGATGTAAGCCTATAATGGAATATTGAATTTGTAATGGCTATGTCCAAAGTTCTACTCCTTATAGATGGTTTAGTGTGAGCCGATGCTATTAGACTATTTCATATTTATTGGTTATGTTGTCTAAACAAAGAGACTACGTAAGATTCAATAATTGAGGAGTCTATGTAAACTCCATTTAAAATACATGAGAGGTCTATGTATACCTCACTATGTAAACATTTTAAATTTTTTCTCATTTTGACCTATTATTTGTTATGGCGAATGCTAAGGTCTTTTTCAAGTCCTCTTCGAGGACAAAGACCCCGGTTACAACTAGGGTGTGCTCCCCGATCTTGAAAAATTTGGTATCAGAGAATGATGTTGAAGTAATCTTAGTATTCATGTCTTACTAAACCATATCTAAGTAGAGTCTTGTTCATGGGTTTGAAGCGCGCCACACTTATGAATGAGGGGCTATGTGATGATTAGGAAATTCTCATATTCTTGTAATCCTATGAGATGCCTCAAAAGTCTTATGTCAATTTTACTAACCTATTTCTTGTGCTTATAGGCAATGAATACAATAAAGAACAACGCTCGAAGGGACAAAGAGGAGAACGCAAATGAGTTGGTTCCCTGCAAGCTTCTCAAAACCCTCAAGTTCCTACTTTAACTCTATAATCATGAAGTTTTTACTTATTTATTATGAAAGCGTATTTTACTAAAATGTCCCTTTTTGCATGTTTTTGCATGTATCATAATTAGTACCTTCTCTTTTACTAACCCCATACTTTTATATACTCTATATGTATAGGTTGGAGGCATAAAGAAGTCTAGAAAGCAAATCTTGGGAATCGACTCTCTCAACACTAAGTATGTCCTCATATATTTGAGGGCATAGTCCTATTTCTTATATTATATCATTTAGACTTATTATCTATTTCTATTCAATGTAAAGGGCTGTGTCCCTAAGATAATTATGTTGTGTCTTTAAGATGGCTTGTGACGATAAGAATTCTCCATAGGTTTTATGAAAGATGTTTTCCTTATTATTTTATTCGTGAAAAGTTTTAATTGTGCACTAATTTTTATTTCTTATGTAAGTAATGATAGCTAAGACTTGTACAAGACCTCCGAAAGGTCAAGTACGCAATTGTTCCGACCTATGGGAGGTGCTCCCTTCTTCTAGGGGGTACTTTCGGGTCGTTACAAACTTTATCAGAGCATAAGCTATGGGAAATAGTTTTGGGTCTAAAAGTCTCACAAGCCATGTTTAGTAGAGTCTTGGTCATCGGTGTGAGTCGCGACACACCCATGAGTGAGAGGCTATAGGACGATAGAGTTTCACTTTCTTCATTAATAATGTATCATGTCATAGAACTTAACTCCATAAGGTCTCTCTCTTCTTTTCCCTTGTCCGGTGATTTTCTAGATGTGATTGCTTGGAAGGGGAGATGTTTATAAGTGTGAAGGAGATAAAAGGTGAGTTTTCATGCTTATGATAGTTTTGTGGCTAGAAGAGAAGAAATAAAAGTGAGTTTCGACGATTGAGATGTGATACCATTTATGGCTATGTGTGATTTATGAGATTGGAAGTATAGTAAGGTGAAATATTATGGTTATGTAGTAATAAGCATGGTAAGAATTAAAATGGTTGAATGAAGTCCTTTTTGGGGGGAAATTAGATATCTTATAGTTGGTTACAATGATAGTAGAAATATTAAGGTGTAAATTTGAGGAGTGTTGAAAGAATGTGGTAATGTTGTGAGAAAGAAGGGATTTTATTCCATGAGTTGAGATATGTGATGCCTAAGAGTTGAGTGAGGTTATCCTTAAGGGTTTTGTTCTAGATTGAATCCTAAGAGGAGGGTGTTATGCTTGACATGTAAGGTTGATGTTTCGTCTTGATGTGCATGAGCTAAGGGCAGTATGAGTTTCCTACCTTGTGAGACGTGTAGTGCTACTGCCCTAATGGCCATATTATGATGAAATATTGATGAATTGACTATAGGTGGTGAAATTTTGGTCAAATGGTGAGTTGGTTATATTGTTTAGCTCTTATTATGAAATGATATTGAGTGGTATGGTCCACCTTCTTGGTGGCGGTGTTTTCTTGATGTATATGAATATTTATTTGTATGTGTTGTGAGTATGGATTTGAAGGCCTAATATGTGAAATGAAGTGACAATTATGAGGTTCATGTTGATATTCATTATGAAGATTGAATTGTATGTCTTGCTTAAATTATGCCTAAAGGAAGTATGTGTATATGTTGAGCATGCTAGTGTGTGAGAAACGATGAATGAAGGTGTAAGCATGTCTAGAATTAAATGATAAATAAATGGTGATTATGTGCAAGGTGTGCTAACATGTACACAAACTCAAACTTGAATGTATTAATGAAGTAAGCAAATATGATTAAGGGGAGTTTTAGGGTGAACACTCTTCGTGAGTTGAGATGAAGTGCTTACTAGTCCCCTCACTATCTACCAAAAGCTTTCTAATATAGTTCGGAGAATGGATGCCCTTCCTGAGTTGAGATGTGGTGTCCACTAGTTATCCTTAACCTATAACATAAAATGTTAAGAATCTGTGTGGAGTTATGCTTTGCACCGAGAGGATATGAAGAAGGGGTGGTTACACTTCGTGAGTTGAGATGTTGTATTCCAATATACCTATTGAGATGAGTACTCCTTGTTAATAGAATGAGTTAATTAGTAGCAATCTCCTTATCCCTTAACTAATCGCCCACATAGTAGCCATTGAAAAGCCATGTAAAAGCCTAGAGAATGACCATACCCTAGGTAAGTGGGGATCCCTTATCTGATAGGGGTAGTATCGGGATTCCATGTCTAGATCTCATGGTCTATGTCATTTGAAGCTATCCCCTACAAAGAATTAATGAACTATGTCTCCTAAAAGAGTGTACTACTTAGGGTAGATGATGGTATGGGACGCTACTTATCAATTGCACTAAGTAGACTTTCCAAAAGGGGAGTCTTGGTGTGTTTTGGTCTTAATGTATGAATGTGTTACTATGAAATGAACTAAGTCCCTAAAAGAGTGAACTATTTAGGGTGGGTGGTGGTATGTGACACTACTTATCCATTGCACTAAGTATACATTCCGAAAGGGGAGTCTTGGTGTGTTTGAAAGAAGTGTATGAATAAGATATCATGTGTTGCAAATGAAGTTAGATGACTTAAGGTATAATGTTATGGAAGCATGTTAAAGTTAAGTTTTTATTTGATGAATTTATGAATGACTAATGTAGTGTGCTTGATCCAAAGGAATCCTCAAGGAGCACTAAGTGGGAGTAGTATGGGATGCTACTCTCACATTGCACATAGTGTAACTTACAAGGCCCATTAGGGTAGGGCAATTACATGAAGTTCTCAATGTATAAATGTTCTTCTAATGTATAGTCTAGAGTGTGGATTGTTTCATGTGCGAGGTAAGCCGATGGTTGGTAGTCATAAGGGTCACTTAGGTGTATATTGAACGGGGTGTATGGGCAGTCCCTTCATTTCATACCTTAGTGAATCTTAGGATAACTTGGTAAGGGAAACTTCAATGGAAATAAGCTCACTGTGTTTGGCTTGAAAGATTTCACTGTAATGTTTCACTGTGTTCACTATAAAGTTGTATGGTTTACTGTAAAAGTTATCTTTTGGTTCTAAAATTATGAGAGTCCTAATTAATGTTATAAATGGTGCTTCTTATACTATTTTAACTCTATAATCATGAAGGTTTTACTTATTTGCCATGAAAGATTATTTTACTAAAATTGCCCTTTTTGCATGGTTTTGCATGTGCCATACTTAGTACATTGTGTTGTACTAACCCCATACTTTTCTAAACTCTATAAGTATAGGTTGGAGGCAAGAAGTCTAGAAGGCAAAGCTTGGGAATCGACTCTGTCCAGACTAAGTATGTCCTCATATATTCGAGGGCATAGTCCTATTTCTTAGTTTCTATCATTTAGACTTATTATATATTTCTGTTCAATGTAAAGGGTCGTGTCCCTAAGATAATTATGTCGTGTGTTTAAGATTGCTTGTGACGATAAGACTTCTTCTTAGCTTTTATGAAAGATGTTTTCCATATTATTTTATTCCTGAAAAGTTTTAATTCCGCACTACTTTTCATGTCTTATATCCTAGATCACTTGTCAAGAACTAGCATGAAATACTACAATTTACCCTAATTTATTCTTTATTATCATAACAACATCATCTAATAGTAATTCAACCAATAACCAAGTCAATTGAACCAATATAACCTAATTCATATCAAGATCATAACCTAGGGTTAAGGAGTGAAAGTTATCTTATACAAACTAGACCAAACCATCAAGATATATCATAATTAAGTTAGAACACATCTTAATATATTCAATATATCCATAATAAATCATAAACAAATCAAGTCATAACATTAATTTCGAGATTGGGAAAGACCCACTTGAAAACTCAACTTTTGAAAATACTTTGAACGAACCTTTTGAGGAAAGAGGTATCAAAGGTGAATTATATCACATACCTTAACGTTTGATGAAGAATGCAATGTGAAATTGTTCGTTTACAGCCCTAAAACCCTCCCCTAGCTTGGTCTTCAATGGAGTTCTTCACTAGAGATAGAATGAAGAGAGTTTTGTTTTGTGAGTTGTAGTTAGTCTGATGGGGTTGGGGTATTTATATGGGGGTTAATTAAGTTAATTAGACTTCCCTTTATCCCTAAATAACCACCAAACCCATTAATTAATTAATTAAGACTTAGTCAAAAACGTGCATGAAATTACAGGCCCCATTAACGAGACCACGATCGACGGATTGTTGGTCCATCGACAGCCAGGCCCTCCCTCTGTGCTGCACATACGTAGTCTTGGTCAAAGAATTGAAGGTGAGTGTAACGACCAAGATTCTTGAATCTGAATCGCCACCGGCGTCGTTGACCTCTCCGAGGTCGCAGACAAGCCTCATCTTGCATTCATCACATTTATCTAGTTAAATTTGCGGAAAATTTAAAACTTTTTAAACGTATGAAGTTTACTAGACTTCATATAGTCATTACGTATTAAACATTATATACTAAGCTCAGCATCAATAGAACAACCATCTATTATAAAGAATCAATTAGAAACTGAAGATGAATACAGCATAAATAGTTTGCCAAACACGACCTTATTACAAAGTTTCCAAATGAAAGTACGAAAGAAAAGCTAGGGACAACATCCACTAGCTATGTCTAAGACTAAGGCTAGACTAAAACTGTAGCATCCTCGAAATCATGAGGACCTACCAAATGGTTTGGAGAAACACTGAAGTCCAAACCGCTGCAAGTGTCGTCAACCTATCCTCTGACCTGCACCTATAAAAATAGTAAATAGTAGGGGGTTAGTACACCACTTGTACTAAGTATGGGTGTATGCACACATACACATAAAGCTATGCATGATCAATGAAAGCTCTTCCTAAGCAACATGCTTTCTTAGAAGGTCAAGTCTCTGGACTTGCCTAATTCGTAAAAGAAAGGTCATACCATGAATATGTCACACATCATACACACATAGGTTCACATAACATACGTTTCATGTTTTATATATTATACATTTCATATTTACAAGACCTTGGAATCGTGGATGTAGCATTTAGACATCTCAAGTGAGGGCCCAACATATGGGACCTCAACCCGAGATCCTTCTTTAGCAATCACAGTCTGCTTCATTCGTTCATTCATACTTCACATTATTCATTTTATTCATTCGTAGGCTGATGTAAACACTAGCTATACCTAGGATGAAGTTTAAGACTCTCATCGGGATTATGAAGTGCAATGACAAGGAATGACCTAATGTCATTACTTGAATCTGGTTTCACCTCCTGATTGTCTTGCACAAACACCTTCGGTATCGTTCATTACATTATCTTTCATACATTGAGGAAATTCAACCTTAACCGACATAGATCATATGAGCATCATAAAATCTGGTGTCTCCCCCACACCAAAAAGAGGTGGAGTCATTGGCCAAAGTGAAACTAAAACATGCTAGCTTATTGGGTTCGAACCAAGCTAGTTCCCTATGGTGGCAACATAGTTCAAAGACTAGGAGATTTAGAGAGACCCATACCCACCTTGGTGGACAGTCTCATCTCATGAGAATTACGTGAACCTCCGCCCTTCCCGAAAGAAGGCATCACCACTCATAACTAGCCTATCGGTGCTCAGTTTAAAGTTCCTATTTACATTCAACTCATACATCATCGAAGCTTGCTTCTAGAATGAGGTAGTCATAGCTCATAAGATGATTTCTCATCTCTTGTTTACGTATTAAGTGTGAATTGTCCTTACACTTATATATAGAATGTGATTGAGATTTATTTACTCTTTTGATGACTTGTCATCCTTACTTTACATTGATAAAATGTGAATTGTCCTTACATATCATCCTTACTTTACATTGATGAATGTGAATTTTCCTTACATATCATCCTTAGGTGTTAATGAGACTAGTCTCACACATTCTAACACCTTCATTCGTGAGTATTTTTTTAACAAATTAGCTTTGGTGTAAGTAAGACTTGTCTCAATTCCTATAACACCCCATTCTGGTCACTTACTTAATTTAGACCCCTTTAATTATGTTATGACTCACGTTACTTACTTACTTTAGTGTTGTAGCTTCATATCATCGTTTATGGACGATGAACACTTTATTCAATGAGTTTTATGTGTTCATAGTTCATTATTGTGGAGCATGTTGGGAGTTGTCCCAATGAATGTCATGACCTTGGTTATGGATTCATTGATATTACTTTAGAAGTGCTTATATTATCATTTGATACTCTAACTACACAAGATTGGCCTATGATTAGTACTGGCTCAAGATTTGGGCTATTAAACTATATAACCATCTTTGTTGATATAGGCCAATTTTACATTCTTTCATGCTTGGTTGGATATGTATATTATTCATTTGCTAATCTTTTTAGTCATTTAACATAATTTTATTATAGGAAATTCCCTACAACTTGTTTGACAATGTAGTGTTAGCCAATTTATTGGCATAAGATTGGCATTTCATTCAAGATGTGATTTCATGGGATGTATTTTAAGAGAATCTTAGTTCATGGCTTTAGTGATAACGTTTTTAGACATCTTGGACAGCATAAGATGATCACTTAATGAACACAACATCATCAACAAGTCACATTAACAGTAGGTATACACAACAAACCGTAATCATATCTTCATACCTAACATTTTTGGACACATCTTAGCATAGTATCATTCTCTTAACCAATTGTAGTTCATGACTTTAGGGTAACGTTTTTAAGACATATTGGACAGCATCTCATTAATACTTGATGGCTTTAGCATCTTCATAACGTTACAAAAACAGCAATACAACATTCGGACAAACACACCAACACTTACACAATTACGGGTGTAACTAACACGTAGTCGATTCATGATTCACGTTTTAAGCACTAAACTTTATGTGATCACAAATTCATAGGTTAATCGACATTCATCATTCAAGAACATTACACATAAAATCATCCAGCACCACATACCAACAACATGATCTCTAACCTATTGAACATTGAAATCGAAAAGGATACTAGGGACAAGGAGCTCGACGAGAACGGGAACAACCCTAGTTTCAAGATCTTTGAATCATTGGAAAGAAAGTTCTATTGGATAAAGAAGTCCAGGAGAGAAACCCATACTTTAATCAGAACTTAATCTACGAAGACCACCTTGAACGAAAACTTGGAGAAACCTTGAAATCGCCTCGGAGAATCAATGGAATCTTCTATTTTTCTTTCGCTCGCTTGCTTACTGTTTTGCGTCATGTATTTGTTTGAGTTTGAACGTGAGTCTAAGTCTTAGGAACTGATCTTTACTCATTCAACGGGTTTAATAAGTTAATTAAATAAATTAATTAATTAATTACTAAAAAGCCCCTCCTAGATTGACTAGAACTAGGAAAATACAATACTTAGTCAAATCTGAATTTTTTCCTACCAATTTCGTTTTGACCCTTTAAATTAATTAATTATATGTCTAATTTAATTAATTAATGGACCTAGGGTAATTACTAAATTACCCCTAAGTCATTGGAACCATAACTAACTCTTTTGGGCCATCCTAGGTTAAGTACTAGGATGTTTCTTGAGTTATACTAGGTTAGTGTAAGAATTTCTGTTTGAACCCTTTAATTTAATTAATTAAATGGCTAATTTACTTAATTAAGTGACCTAGGGTAATTACCAAAGTACCCTTAAGTTTTTATAACCATAACTAACCCTATGGACCATCCTAGGTTAGGTACTAGGATGTTTCTTGAACTAGTTACTTGGTTAGTGTAAGGATTTCGTTTTGACCATTTAAATTAATTAATTAAATTACTAATTTAATTAATTAGGTTACCTACGATAATGACTAAAGTATCCCTAATTTGTTATGACCATAACCAACCTTTTGGACAATCATAGGTTAGGTACTAGGTTGTCTTTTGCTTGTCTTAACCGAAATCTGGAAATTGCTTTGTGATTTCAGTTTTGTCCAATTAAATTAATTAATTAAGTTGCTAAATTAATTAATTAAGTAACCTAGTGTAATTAATAAAGTATCCCTAAGTTGTTAGGACCATAACCAACATTTTGGACCATCCTAGGTTAGGTACTAGGTTGTGTCTTTAACTAGTTACTAGGTTAGTGTCACCCGGTTAAGTCTTAGGTTGTCGGGTGCACTAATTAGTTTATTTCGTTTGGTCCTATGTTAGTTAGCTAGTTAGGACAGTATTTTAGAGTCTAGAATTGGTTAGGAAGTTATGCCCCACATGGAGTGGTCTCTTGTGCACGTTTTCCCCCCTAACTATCCTAACCGAATTCGGTTAGGGTGGTCCCCTCCTTTGGCCGCTACTTCACATGTCTTGCACAGGTGCTTGCACATGGGTAGGTTGTACTTACCTAACTAACTATTCTTGATGTCCTATTTGGAATATTTACTTATTGTCCCAAGGACCCTCACTATGTTCTTGGACACTGCTTAATTTACATGATCATTCTAATTGATCATGTGCCATGGTATCTAGGCTTGACACCTGGATGCCTCATACCTTTTGTGAGTTCGACGAAATATATTTTATTATCTTAGGGTCTTCATTGCAGGTACATTTTGTAAACGTCAATCTTAGATTGGGGTATGGCAACCCAAAAAGTATATTTCATATTCGTATATAGAAAATTGGTTAATATCCCTTAGCCAACTTTTCTATACTATGCCCAATATTGAGAAATATTGGGCATTGGGGTGCCTAGCTACCCCTAATAGGCTATCCTTAGGGCATACTGGACTCTTAATTAGACGTATGATTTTCCGGAATGTTACAGTTAGGCTCTCCAATAATTTGTCTAAGGCTTTGTTGAAGGATGGAATCCACGCCCCGTAGATCAACACACGATCCGTCGTTGCCCTCTCGTGGGTGCACCCTGCCCAGGCAGTGTTTGACTCCACTTGCAAGGTTCCTCCTCAAGGGACCATGTTGGTCATTGGGGAGTCTTAACCGGACGTTTTGACCATGAATCATCTTAAACAAATGTTAGACACCCTTGCACCAATTTTCATCATTTTCCAACTTCTATAGGCTAGTCAAATAGGCTAATGCATGATAGTACCTTCATGAACTAGTTTTCCGAACGTCATGGACGTTCTTGGACGTTTTGGTTTCTAAACTTCCTAAATGACCTACATTTATTAGAATGACCTTAAAAACAGTGTCTAGGCCCTATGGCACTTATGTTAGGATTTAAGACACGTCTTGTATTTTTTCGAAGTGTTACATGATCCCCCCTTAGGATCATTCGTCCCCGAATGACATTAAAATCTTTTGAAGGAAGGAATAGACCCAAGACTAGAAACCCAACCAACAACAATACATAACAACATCAACCATATAAACTACACAAGGTTATTCAAAACTTCAATTACCACACATAAGGCTCAACATTACATTATAAGGAATATCCTTCTCTCAACAACAAGAGCTCAACATAACATTTATGAGTCAATAATGTCAAGTTTCAACTTAAGAACATGCTACACATTTCATAAGGACTTACCATATCAAAATACACAATGTAACTCAAAAAAGGAAAATTGCAAAAATTTCAAGTCAAAATGCACATTCAATGTAATTCACTGTAAAGATATCAAAAATGCACCTTTTGCACAACTTCACTAAAAATCAAAGCAACTTCAATTTCACTCATTATATTTATTATTAGTAAAAGTAACTAACCTTAGTTATCAAATATATGAGGGTAATCGGACTTAATGTTGGCCTCCGTCTCCCATGTTGCACTCTCAACTAGGTGGTTTTTCCATAACACCTTTACAGAAAACACCTCCTTGTTTCTCAACTTCTTTGCTTGCCTATAAAGTTTGAACTGGAACCTCCTCATAGGAGAGGTTATCATTCACACCAAGACCCTCAATAGGAAGAATAGACTCGGGATTACTGATACACTTCTTTTAACATAGAAACGTGGAAAACCGGATGAACCGAAGCCAATTTACTAGGAAGTTTCAATTCATAGGAAACCTTATCAACCCTTTGTAAGATTTCATAGGGTCCCACATAACGAGGACTCAACTTCCCCTTTTTGCCAAATCTGTCCACCCCTTTCATAATTGAAATTTTCAAGTACACTTTATCATCTTCTTCAAACTCTAGATCCCTCATCCTATGATCGGCATAAGACTTTTGCCGACTATAGGTCGCTTGCAAGGGATTTATAATAATTTGAACTTTCTCCAAAGTCTTATAAATAAAATTGGGACCAAGAATCAAAGACTCACCGACTTCAAACCACCCAATAGGATATCTACACCTCATACCATACAAGGATTCATAAGGAGCCATGGAAATGGATGAATGGAAACTATTATTGTAAGCATACTCCACTAAAGGAAAGTGATTATCCCAACTTCCCTTGAAGTAAATGAGACAAGCTCTGAGTATATCCTCAAGGTTATGAGTAGTATGCTCCGCATGACCATCCGTTTGGGGATGAAAATCGGTAGTCAACTTCACCTTAGTACCCAACCCTTTGTGGAATGACCTCCAAAAACTAGATGTGAATTGTGCACCCCTTTCAGATATGATGGATAACGGACTACCATGGCGACAATCAATCTAATCTATGAAGATCTTTGCATAATCTTTCGTCGAATAAGTAGACTTGACGGGAATAAAACGAGCGGACATGGTTAACCTATCCACCACCACCCATATTGAGTCATATTGTTTTTGAGTATTAGGCAAACCTACCACAAAATCCATATTGATGTCTTCCCACTTCCAAGTAAGAATTTCAATTTCTTGAAGTAAACCACCCGACTTTTGATGTTCGGCTTTCACTTGTTGGCAATTTGGACACTTAGCAACAAACTCCACTGTGTCCCTTTTCAAGCCTTCCCACCAATATACCCCCCTAGGGTCATGATACATTTTTGTTGACCCCGGATGAATGGAATAACGGGACCCATGAGCTTCCTCCAGAATCTGGTTATTCAAATCATCAACATTGGGAACACACAACGTCCCTTGATACCTCAAAACACAATACCCCCTAGGAGAATTACTCATTAAACTTACCAAGAACCGACTCTTTTAACTCCATCAATGGTTGATCAAGGTGTTGTTTGGACTTCACCTCAAGAACTAAGGATGACTCGGAGTTATGATGAACCATAACACCACTATTTGGAGAATGTTCCAATCTAACCCCCAATCTAGGCAACCTATGAACATCTCTTACTAGGTCTTTCTTGGCTTTCTCTACATGAGACAAACTACCCATGGTCATAGGACATTAGAGTATTCGCCACCACATTGGCCTTGCCGAGGTGATAGAGAATACTCATGTCGTAATCTTTCAACAATTCTAACCACCTTCTTTGTCGGAGATTCCACTCCTTTTGAGTAAACACATACTGGAGACTCTTGTGGTCGTCATACACATCAACATGAAAACCATACAAGTAATGCCTCCATATTTTCAAGGCAAATACCACGGCCGCTAACTCAAGATTATGAGTGAGATAGTTCTTCTCATGCACCTTAAGTTGTCTAGAAGCATAGGCGATTACTTTTCCATGTTGCCAAATCACACACCCCAAACCCACTCCGGATGCATCACAATACACAACGAAGCCCTTGTACCTTCCGGTAAAGTCAACACCGAAGCGGAAGTAAGCCTATCTTTCAAGATTTGGAAGCTCTTCTCACATTCTTCCGACCACTCAAACGTCTTACTTTTTTCGGTCAAAGTAGTCAAGGGAGATGCAATGGAAGCAAAACCATCCACAAATCTCCTATAATAACCTGCTAGACCCAAGAAACTCCTAATGCCAGTTGGAGTCAATTGTCCAGGCAAACTTCTCACTGCATCTATTTTCCTTGGGTCAACCTCAACTCCCTCACTAGAGATTATATGACCAAGAAATGCCACCGACCTCAACCAAAACTCACATTCACTATACTTGTCAAATAATTAATGTTCTTTAAGTACCTGCAACAACACCCTCAAATGGTTCATGTGATCACCCTGATTTTTGAAATATACCAAGATGTCGTCAATGAAGACAATGACAAATGAATCTAGGTAACTTCAAAAGACCATATTCATTAGGTCCATAAAAGCTGCCGGAGCATTAGTAAGACCACAGGACAATACTAAGAACTCATAGTGACCATATCTAGTCTGAAATGTCGTCTTTGGTATATCCTCACCTCTCACCTTAAGTTGGTGATACCCCAATCTCAAGTCAATCTTAGAAAAGTAGCTTGCCCCTTAGAGTTGATCAAACAAGTCATCAATTTAAGGGAGAGGATACTTGTTCTTAATAGTGACTTTATTGAGTTGGCGATAATCAATGCACATTCTTAAGGACCCATCCTTCTTCTTCACAAACAAAACCGGAGCACCCCATGGAGAAATACTAGGTCTAATGAAGCCTTTTTTTAGTAAATATTTGAGTTGTGCCTTCAAGTCCTTAAATTCGGCCGGAGCCATCCGATAAGGAGAAATTGAAATGGGGTTTGTATCCGGTAGCAAATCAATACAAAAATCAATTTCCTGTTCGGGAGGAATATCGGGAAGATCAGTAGTAAATACCTCCGGAAATTCACTCACTATGGGCACCGACTCAATGGGAGGAATTTCGGAGTCTAAATCTTGGAATCTTAGTACATGATATAGACAACCCTTTGAGATCATTTTGCATGCTTTTAGACAAGAGATGATACGACCTCTAGGAATATAATTTGCCCCCCCATCCACTGAACAACGGGTTTATTTGGAAAGTTAAACCTCACCACCCTTGTTCTACAATCAATCGAGGCAAAGAAAGCATGCAACCAATCCATACCTAAAATGATATCAAAATCAAGAATATCAAGTTCTACTAGTTAAACATGAGAAACTCTATTGGACAAGATTATAGGAAAATTTCTATACACCTTTTTTGCAACAACCGACTCACCCACTGGTGTAGACTTAAATGTTTCATGCAAGATATCGGGTTAAATGTCAAACTTTTTAGCTACAAGAGGTGTACCAAATGACAATGTAGCCCTGGTATCAAGTAAAGCATACACATCAATAGAAAAGACTTTCAACATACCGGTCACCACATCGGGAGAGGTCTCTTGTTCACCCCTAATGAGGAGAGCATAAAAGCGGTTCTTCTTAAGAGCATCGCTAGAACCACTTGCTTGAGCTTTACAACCACCCCTATCTTTCCCCTTCGCATTAGGGCAATCCTTAACTTTGTGTCCACTTGTACCATAACCGAATTTATTGTCCGTCCCCTTAAGGCAATCATCATAATGTTTCTTGCCACACCTTGCACAAGTTGGCTTCTTGGTTTGTGAAGTAGTGCTCCCTCCTTTTTGAGACTTAGGGTTAAACACCCTATTATCCCTAGACTTAGGGAACTTGGATGGAACTTGGATAGGAAACCTCTTCTTGAACTTAGGCTTATCTTGGATCTCAAGCCTACCTCTAGAAGAACCACCATCAAAAGATCTTGCCCTTTTTGCATTTCTACTCTTCCTCCTATCCCTTCCCTCCTCCACTTGTCGAGCATGAACCATGAGACGAGAAATGTTCATATTGTCAGGAAACATAGTCAATGACATTCCTCTTGCAAATCTTCCAGCACTCCAGTCACAAAATGGCTCATTTCATCCCTAGGATCGAAAACCAAAGAAGGAGCATACTTGGACAATTTAGTAAAATTCAAAGAGTATTCAAGCACACTCAAACCTCCTTGACGAAGGTTGATGAACTCTACCACTTTGGCCTTCCTTATCTCCCTAGGAAAGAATCAATCAAGAAAAGCCTTCTTGAAGATCTCTCAAGTCACTGGTCCACCCTTTAGAGGCCTATTGTTCCTCCATTGGACATACCAAGTTTGAGCCACATCTTTGAGTTTGTAAGTGGCTATCTCGGCCTTCTCACTAGTAGACAAACCCATAGCAAAGAGTATCTTATAGACTTCATCAATGAACTCTTTTGGGTCTTCTTCAACCTTAGACTCATAGAAAGTCAGAGGATTCATCCTAGTGAAATCCCATAGATGGGAAGCCATGGTAGGAACTTGTGATTTGGACGAGGTACAATCTCCCTGTTAGATTGGGCCGTCATAGCTTGGGCTTGAGTAGTGGCGGCTTGGGCTTAGGTTGTAACGGCTTGGTACATTTGGAAGAGGGTAGACCTTATGTCACTATCCGTCAAAGGAGGAGTATTCACCGGATATTGGTCATCATTAGATTCTTCTTCATGAGGAGAGACTTAACCACCACGGGGAGGAGCTCCCGCATTGTCAGTCTCTTCCTAAAGTCTTTGTGCCACAGTTCTTCGAGTATTCATTGCCTATAACCAAAATACACCGTTTAGGTGAAAGCACATAATAATAACACTCTAGAGGCACGATATTGGAATTTAAAGAAAGAGAGAGTTTCCTAAGCATCACATAGATTCCTATTTGTAAGTGTGGCGCGCTTCACAATTATGAGTACGAATCCACATAGACGTGGTTGGGAGAGACATCAACATTAAATATATTCAACCTCATGCTCTGATACCAAGTTTGTCACATCCAGTGATCACCCCCTAGATGTAACCGGCGTCGTTCTCCTCTTTGAGGACTAAGACTACCCTCTTAGCACTCGTCATTACATTCATAGGTTAACAATACTGAAATATTAAAAAACTTTTATTACTTCTTCATTGAGGTTTACATAGACCTCTACATACACATAATATATATTTGTATCGAGTATACATAGACCCTTCGTATAGGAAGATTACATAGTCTTCTAAATTTATTGCACATAGATACATATCTTAAAGATTGTCTCATCTCGTAACAATCTAACAAGATTAGATATTTGGGCATATCCCATACATCAATGTGAAAGAGCCAAATATAGGCTTATACAATTCGTACTCAAATGAAAATAAAAGGAACATAAGAGTCTTAAAAGTAAAACAAATCCATAAGCTCGATAGTGGCACCGCCCTCAAAAAGTGAGGACCTACCCACTTGGATGAATGAGAAATTCCAAGCCCTCTTCAAAGTCGTCTCAAATAGTTCTCAACGACCGGAACTTTAAATGTTGGGGAAAAGGGAGAAAATGGGGTTAGTACACCACTTGTACTAAGTATGAGACCATATGCACATATAAGATCAAATCATGCTAAAAATTACATTTAGTTAAAACATGATACTTTGTCTTTTTAAAGCATTATGCATAGCCAATCAAACCATACAAATCAGCAAGACATATTCTTTAATTCAAACAAGTAAAGTGCATATCAAAATACTTGAACTAATAATATAATACAACCCTAGCATCAAGTAATAACCACATAAGCACGAATAAGAGTTCATCATATCATAATAAAGAAAAACAACTACTCATGAATCCTCATAAAGTCAACAGGTGCAATGATCAAGAAAAGCCCCATAGTTTTACGCAATCAAGTAACCCAACAAGAGCCATGACTAATATTCAACTTCACATAATATAACCTTTAAGATACAGAATATCATATTTTAACAATATAGACCAAATACATGTTCATATGAATATCAATTACCATATAAATATCGTTTGCATGTAAAGTAATCATATTATCATCATTGGCATTCATTATCATATACTTACATAATATCAACCTTCTAAAGCTTCCATCAAGTCAAACTAGTGCAAGGCATAGGTAGAGTCTCATACTCCTACCTGGATAAGTCAAACCTCTCAAGTCACCTTAGTTAGTTTATACTTTATTACTTCATTTTAGTTTAGGTAACACTTGCCTTCACTAAAATAGACCACAAGAGCTAAATGTGGAATCTGGTATCATGAAACCATACACCAAAAAAAGGTGGACTACTTGCAAAAGTAGTACCTAAAACATGAACATAGAAACTACGTGGATCAACTAGATATTATTCCTATGCGGAAAACATAGTTTAAGAACTAGGAGACATAATTGGGACCCTCTTTATGCTACATGTATTATAGTCTCCAATCTCAAGAGTACATTAGTGATCCTACCTTCCCTATGTGGGAAGAGAAACTCTTCAATCTAGTTCACTCGGTGCTAAGCTAGAGTTCCTTTTTGAAAGGTCTTTATGCCTTTATTAACAATCATAACTTAGTTTAGGTAATAGGGTCTAGCCCTTGTATAATCATCATCATCACAGCTCAATAAGAATTGCATGAGTACAGTCCTTTCATTACAATTCATATAAGTGAGGTTAGCACATTTACATATAACTTCATAATAAGGCACATTGGTATTCATCACCATCCTTATAACATTTACATCTTAATCAACCTCACAATCATAGTCAAGAAATTTCAATTCAACATCATACCACCCTATCAAACCTAATAGAAGGCATACTCCAACACAACATCATGATATAGGCACAATTAACGATATTTTGAAGTAAACAATAGGGTTCATAAGACTTACCAAGTTTACTTCATAAATCATCATCAAGGTATTACCATCAACCATTACTTCAACCCAATTAGGTTGTAACATCATCATAATTCAATGACCAACATCATAACAAGGCTAGAAGAATCACTACATCACAATTCAATACTAGATCAAACTTTGAGACAAGATACTTGGGTCAATTTACATATCCTAGATCACTTCTCAAGAACTAGAATGAAAGACTACAATTTACCCTAATTGATTCATGATTAGCATAACAACATCATCTAATAGTAATTCAACCAATAACCAAGTAAATTGAACCAATATAACCTAATTCATATCAAGATCATAACTTAGGGTTAAAGGGTGAAGGTCATCTTCTACAAACTAGACCAAACAATCAAGATATATCATAATTAAGTTAGAATACATGTTAATCTATTCAATATATCCATAATAATTATAAACATATCAATTCATAACATTAATTTCGAGATTGCGAAAGACCCACTTGAAAACTAAACTTTTGAAAATACTTTGAAGGAACCCTTTGATGAAAGAGGCCTCAAAGGTGAATTAGATCCCATAACTTATGTCACTACCCTCAAATAAACCCTAGAAGTTAGAGCATCCATGCGTCGTCACACGGCAAATAAGACTTCAAGAAGTATCACTTGAGTCACTCGTACCATTCATTGCATAATAAACATTCTAAAATGAGTAAGAATTTAAAAAGTTTATTTACACACGAAGAAATTTTTCTATAATCAATACACAAGCGGAAGTTTTAATTCAAAACATTAAGCCTTTACAACATCCCATTAAACCATCTAAACTTTGTAGTATACAACACTTGGTACTAAGCCCATACAAGACATAAAGTAAAGACTTAAGACAAGAAGGAACATGTGCATATTGTCCTCGAATCAATAAGGACTCACCAATACTTCATCTTCAACCCTTAGAAACCTATCCATCCTTCATGGCACATCAAGACTTCCAATTCCCTACACTTTAGTTAAAAAGGGAAAAGAAGGGTTTCGCTCATTAGATGTACTAAGTATGGAAGTCATGCAAAAACCATCACTAAAAGCTATCCTAAGACTCACTTAAGAACACAAAGAGAGACCGCCCATACACCCTCTCTAAGCATGCCTAAATAATCCTCAAGACTACTTAGAATGAGATACATTCACCGACAATACATCAAGCACATGAACATGATATCCTCCTAACAAAGGTGATTCTAAGGTTCACTTGAATGAGTTATGAAGCGACCGCCCATACAATCCATTTCACACACATTCAAGGTATCCTATAGATTACCTAAGATATAATCATTCTCACTTAATACCATATAATTCATAGAATATGACATTCTCCTTTCAAAGGTTATAGAAAGACCTTCTCAAGTAACTCAAGAAGAGAACGTCCATAATTGACCTCTTAAAGATTACATAACTAATTCTTAAGACTTACCTGAGTTTGGATCATGCCTACATAAGCAATCAATTTCCTTAACTAGAATCATTATTAAGACTTATCTAAGTAAGAAATGAAGTGACCATTCCTTTAACCCTTTCATACCTTAACTAGACAACCCTTAACTACTTTAGATAAGTACTTTTTCATTTAGCATACTTTCTTAGCTTAAGTCATTACATTCCTTAGTCCATTTAAGAGACATTCATCACATAAGGACATTCAAGTAATGGTCTTGTAGAAGACTTAGGGACTCTCACTAACATCTTTAAAGCCTATTGTGCAATGTCTAGATAGTGTCTCATACCACCACCTAAACTTCATAGAACTTCTCTAATGCTAATGGGTATCCCACATGATGAAAATAGGCAATAACCGACATAGACCATGGTAGCAAATCATGGAATCCGCAGTTTTATCCTACTCCGATGAGGTTGTTCTATTTTCCAATGGTAGAACGTGGACACATCCTATGTAGGCACATGGTTAAGGAATAGGAATGACTTACTTTGTATTTTAGCCTCATCCTTTAACTAGAACTACTTCCCTTACCATACTCACTCGGTGCTAGCCTTTGTTTTCATAGAATAATTCACATTAAGGTTCAGTTTATAACCCAATTACATTTACCCTACCAAAGAAGTCCTCTAGGGCTGCCTTACAATGGCGACAAGAAGCTCATCATGACTTTCCTAAGGATTGATATGATGTCTTTCCAGCCAATCAACCTTCAGTCCATCATTCATTTCATGAAGGATATCATTACGTCTTTCGACTTCAAGTTACATGACCTTACCACTAGGTGTAAGGTTTCACATAAATGACCTTCTTAGCATCATTCAAGGTCTCACATATCATTCATACATTCAAGACTAAGAGGCTTTACCATCCTAAGTCAAGACATCTCATATTCATATTCATATATGCATCAAGTAAGGGACACAAGTCAACCAAGACAAGACACATCATACTTCACTTTAGCACATATTACATGTCATTCTAGAAGCACAAAGGAATAACCATTATCATCTTTTAGTCATCCTATACACTACTATATCATCATCAATATTACCATCATATACTCATATAGTCAAGTAGGAACAATCATGTCACGACCCGCAAGTACACCCTAGAAGTTACGGCAACCCTCAGATTGCAACACGGCGTACTCGACCTCTCGAAGGTCTTGTACAAGCCTCTTGACTTCATTAAATAACATCATGCATAAATGGAGGGAATTTAAAAACTTTCTTTAAGCATAAACCAAAAGGTATTTCATAAATGCGGAAGCATCACTAATAACATTGTCTCAAAAACCATCTAACTTTGACATGAAGAAAAAGCATTGGGACGCATCCCACATAAAAATCTAAAACATAAAGAAAGTCATAAAGGAAAATAAATGTTCTTCCTCGAAACTATGAGGACTCACCACTTCTTCTGTTCTTGGAAACCTTGGAAACTCTACCTTTCAAGTAACTCAATTTTCTCAAGACCCTACATGGACAACATGTAGGCAATATGCGTTAGTACGATATGTACTAAGTATGGAAACTACATGCAAACATAAGATATCTCAAAGGGTTAGTCAATAATAGACATAATCAAAAGAGATAAAGGCATAAGCATAACATGTATATCATAACCTAATAAAGCATCCTAAATCATATAAAAATTCATACTTACTTACTTGACCTTCTTACTCAAGTGAACTACACCAAAATCTACCTCCAAGTATACTTGTGCAAGGCTAACGTCGCATCTCATGCTACTACCAAAGCTAAGTACCTCTCTTTGGTCATTTTTGATCGTAATCCACTATAATAATTAAGGCCTAAGTTATTCATACTAAAGAGTACTATACCCTTATGGTCATCTCAAAACATACTTGTGCAATGTACATAAGGCATCCCATACTACCCTACATACTAAGCCTATCTCGAAAGCCATTCTTAACATGTTCACCCTCCATAGGTTCTTTATTACTTAACTTCATTTACTAAGATTCTCTCATCCTTAGTCTACTATAATAGGAAAGGCAACTTCTACTCAAATCCTATCTTCATTATATTCTTCATTAGGGACCCTAGGTTATACCTTGTGCAATGCACTTATGATGTCCCATACCACCATTCATGCAAGGTGCTACTTTTGGATCCTTTCTTTATTACTTCATAACTTGGATTCTAGGACCTATCTTTATCTTTTTGAACACTACGAGATACTTCTTTAAGTATGTCTAAGTTCCGTAATCATATGGATCTTACAAGATACTATTTAAGGTATGTCTTGATCCCTTAATCATGAACACTACGAGATACCCCTTAGGCATGTCTAAGTTCATTCACACATTATGAACACTACGAGATAACCCTTGGGCATATCTAAGTTCATCTATTGCTTTGAACACTATGAGATGCTTCTCAAGCATGTCTAAGTTCATAGGATATGGAGATCTCTACTAGGATACCTTGACTCTACTACGTGAAGGACTCCCACCTCATGAGACCTAAGTGGATAGTCATCACAACTACGAGGTGTGGCTCTCCTTTATACTTGAAGTCCGTACCCTTGCTAGAATATCCGTCTCACTTTACATATCCACTTGGAGTCAAGCATATACTCCAAGATTTTCTTGTCAACCCCTTGCTCAACCTTTTCTCTCATGGAGGGATGTCCTAGACAATCTCTCCATGCTCAAGTGAATCTTTAACTTTCATTAAATCATCCTAAATCTATAGCCAACAGAACCATCCTAAGGTTCATTATTCATCAATTCATTATATCTTCATTCATAGGTAGATTATAAGATCTTCTAGCCTTAGTTTTCTTTTTCACATTCTTCTTTATAAGGTGAATATAGACATAATTCATTATTTAAGGGTTAATTCCATCAAAACCAATCTTAATGAATCAATTATAATTCAGTTCATATATCAATGACCCTATTATGATCAATAATCATGCAAGACAATTGAATTAATAAGATCTATCTAAACCTTCAAACATACCTCTAATAGCATAAATCACATGATCACCTTCGTTATCAATTACTACAATTCCCCATGAAAACCTCATAATAACATCAAATAATCATCATAAGAACATAATGGAATGCTATCCACTAGATTGGGATCACAATCAAGTCTTACCCACAATGCAATTACAACCCTCTCTTGAATGACGTTCTTTGGACTCTCAAGTCCTAAAGCTGCTACAATTTTCCTTCTTTTTCAATGGTGGTTTTGGGAGAGAAAGGTTTTTGATTTGGAGTCTAGGGTCTCATTGGCTATTGTGCTTCTTAAATACTATTAACATACCTTCAATAACCACCCATAATTAATACCTAAAGCTCCCAAAAGACCCCTAAACTTCATTGGACAATTTAACCCACTCAATTTGACTTAAAAATGACGCAGCGAAATCTGGAACTTTACTGCGCGTCGCGGAGGCACTTTCGAATCTTATTTTTTGAAAATTCTTGAACATAATGGTTCGTGATATCCCCGCGTCGCAGGAAAATATTTTTCCCCACTGCGTGACTGCTGCGCGTCACTCAGCCACTGCCCAAAATAGGTTTGTGCGGCAGCTTGGCAGTCAATGTTTGGGTCCTCCTTGGGGACCCTTTTGATGGTCCCCAGGGCATAGTTCTCAGATGTTTCGACCCTTTGTATGTCATTATACGCATAGAAACTCTCGGTACTGAATTTCACCTTCGAACCATCCCCCAAAACATCACTACAAAACACTACGACACGCCAGTTCAACTTCGACTAGTTTCCGATGTCTTGGATGTTTGACCTCCAAACACTTCCAAACTTTATATACTTTCTCTTAACACTATTTTTTGTCGTTTTAAGACCTTATAATCTCATGACACTCATGTTAGGATCTTGCTTTACCTATCTCATTTTGAGGGTGTAACAATACTCCCCCACTTGGGAACATTCGTCCTCGAATGCTACTTTACTAAACACTTATTTATAGGAACAACTTTAGACTAGCAGCCCATCATATATGAATTCTACCTAAATGCATATACCCAAATCAAGTAGACAATTCAATTAAGCTGATCATAACTACACACAATCATATTAGAACCTCATAAACACATATACTTCATTATCCCCCACTTGGGAGTAAGCCACACATGTATTTCTATCATTAATACATCACCATTAAGATAAGCAAAAATCAGTAAACCAAATCATAATCATAAAAGATTCTGGAAATATTCATAAATCATTAAAGAAGCACATAGCGGAAAGGAACATAAGGAGATCACTTTGGATGATCCTTGGATTTGAGTTCATAGAACCTAGATCTTCCTTTAGGAACATTTTCCTCATTACTAGGAGCAAATTGATTTTCTTTCCTTCCCTTAGACTTAAGATCTGGACAATCTCTCACTCTATGACCATCCTTCCCACACCCAAAGCAACCATCCGTGCCGGCTAGTCACTTACCATAGTGACTCCTTCAACATTTGGGGCAAGTAGATCTAGAAGACCCACTCCCCTTATCCTTTTCAACCTTAGATGTGTTAGAAGAATCATGGCCGTAATATCTTTGTTTAGTTCTAGGCCTATCTTGTCCCTCAGACTTAGAATGGAAAGACTTATCATTGTCAAACCTAGACATCTTCTTTTCTCTAGCCTTATCCTTCCTTAGTTTTAAATCTTCTATTTGTTGGGCAAACACCATAAGCCTTGAGATGTCCATGTCATCCATAAGCATGGCTGTTCGACACTCTTCTTCGACTAAGTCAGAAACTCCCGTCATGAACCTATTCATCAAGTCTTTAAGGTTTGTTACCAACCTTGGAGCATACATAGACAAAAGAGTTAACTTCAAAGAATACTCATTTACACTCAAATCACCTTGCTTGAGGGTTATAAACTCCTCCATCTTAGCCTCTCTCAATTCCGTAGGAAAGAACTTATCAAGGAAAGCCAACTTAAAAGTCTCCCACTCTATAGGACCCGACCCTATTAGTCTACAATCTTTCCATTGTTCATACCAAATTTGTGCAACATCTTTCAGTTTATAGGCAGCCAACTCCGCCTTTTCAATGGAAGACACTCCCATGATTGCAAGCACCTTATACACCTCATCAATAAACCCATTCGGATCCTCACCAACTTTGGAGCCATAGAACTCCGGTGGATTCATTCTCAAGAACTCCCTTACTCTAGTGGCACCCATACCTCCTATAGGATTAGACAGAGCCACCTCTCCTCTATTAGCTTGTGCCGTTAAGGCTTGAGCCAACAAATTCATAGAAGCCCTAAATTCCTCAAGCATAGCATTCCCTATTGGAGGATCATTTGGAACTTGAGGAGGAACTTGTTCTTGCACTTGGGGAGGCACTTGCTCTTGCACTTGGGGAGGAATCTCGTGTTCCCCATTCCCATCTACTTCCCTTCTAGAATTAGCCTTAGTGTAACCATAACCTACAAAATTAATAGGAAAACATTTTGAAAAGGGACTACTAAAGCCAAACTCAATGGCACGACTTGAAGAATGAAGAAGTGGAACTTTCCTAAGCATCGTATAGCCTCCTACTCATAGGTGTGTTGCGACTCACACCAATGAATAAGACTCTATTAGACGTGGTTTTGAGGCATCCTAAGACCATTTTCATAACCTTATGCTCTGTGTACGAAGCTTTGTAATGACCCGCAAGTACACCCTAGAATTTAGGGCAAACCTCAGATCGCGACACGGCATACTCGGCCTCTCAGAGGTCTTGTACAAGGCGCTTGACTTCATTACATAACATCATGCATAAATAGAGGGAATTTAAAAACATTCTTTAAACATAAACCAAAAGGTATTTCATAAACACGGAAGCATCTCTAATAACATTGTCTCAAAAACATCTAACTTTGACATGAATAAAAAGTATTGGGACGCAGTCCACATATTAATCTAAAACATAAAAAAAGTCATAAAGGAAAATAAAGGTTCGTCCTCGAAACTATGAGGACTTACCACTTCTTCTCTTCTTAAAAACCTTGGAAACTCTACCTTTCAAGTAAATCAATCTTTTCAAGAACCTACATGGACAACATGTAGGCAATATGCGTTAGTACGTTATGTACTATGTATGTAAACTACATACCAAAATAAGATCTCTCAAAGAGTTAGTCAATAATAGACATAATCATAAGAGATAAAGGCATAAGCATAACATGTATATCATAACCTAATAAAGCATCCTAAATCATATAAAAATTCATACTTACTTACTTGACCTTCTTACTCAAGTGAACTACACCAAAATCTACCTCCAAGTATACTTGTGCAAGGCTAACGTAGCATCTCATGCTACTACCAAAGCTAAGTACCTCTCTTTGGTCATTCTTGATCGTAATCCACTATCATAATTAAGTCCTAAGTTATTCATACTAAAGAGTACTATACCCTTATGGTAATCTCAAAACATGCTTGTGCAATGTAAATAAGGCAGCCCTTACTACCCTACATACTAAGCCTATCTCGAAACCATTCTTAACATGTTCACCCTCCATAGATTCTTTATTACTTAACTTCATTTACTATGATTCTCTCATCCTTAGTATACTATACTAGGAAAAGCAACTTATCGTCCAATCCTATCTTCATTATATTCTTCATTAGTTAACCTATGTTATACCTTGTGCAATGCACTTATGATGTCCCATACCACCATTCATGCAAGGTACTACATTTGGATCCTTTATTTATTACTTCTTACCTTGGAGTGTAGCCCCTATCTTTATCTTATTGAACACTACAAGATACTTCTTTAAGTATGTCTAAGTTCCGTAATCATATGGATCCTACGAAATACTTTTTAAGGTATGTCTTGATCCCTTAATCGTGAACACTACGAGATACCTCTTGGGCATGTCTAAGTTCATTCACACATTATGAACACTAAGAGATAACCCCTGGGAATTTCTAAGTCCATCTATTGCATTATACATAACGAGATTCTTCTCAAGCATGTCTAAGTTCATATGATATGGAGATCTCTACTAGGATACCTTGACTCTACTACGTGAAGGACTCCCGCCTCATGAGACCTAAGTGGATAGTAATCACAACTACTAGGTGTGGCTCTCCTTTCTACTTGGAGTCCGGACCCTTTCTAGACGATCCGTCGCACTTGGCATATCCACTTGGGGTCAAGGATATACTCCAAGGTTTTCTTGTCAAGCCTTGCTCGATCTTTTCTCTCATGGAAGAATGTCCTAGACAATCTCTCCATGCTCAAGTGAATCTTTCACTTTCATTCAATCATCCTAAATCTACAGCCAACACAACTATCCTAAGGTTCATTATTCATCAATTCATTATATCTTCATTCGTAGGTAGATTTTAGGATCTTCTAACCTTAGTTTTCTTTTTCACAATCTTCTTTACAAGGTGAATATAGCCATGATTCATTCTTTAAGGTTAAATTTCATCAACACCAATCTTAATGAATCAAGTCTAATTCAGTTCATATATCAATGACCCTATTATGATCAATAATCATGCAAGACAATTGAATTAAGAAGATCTATCGAAACCTTCAAACTTACCTCTAATAGCCTAAATCCCCATGATCACCTTCATTATCAATTATTAAAATTTCTTATGAAAACCTCATAATAACATCACATAATCATCATAAAAACATAATTGAATATTACCTACTAGATTGGCATCACAATCAAGCATTACCCACAATGCAATCACAACCCTCTCTTGAATGGGGTTCTTTAGATTCTCAATTGTACGGAAACTAGGGGGGGATTCATGGATGTAAGAATCCATTAATGAATAAGATTCACATACCTTAGATTAGAGACTTAAACCCAGCTTTAAACCTTTATCAATTCGTCCTAAAGCTTCTGCAATTTTCCTTTTTCTTCAATGGTGGTTTTGGGAGAGAAAAGGTTTTTGATTCGTAGTTTAGGATCTCATTGGCTATTGTGCTGCTTAAATACTATTAAAATACCTACAATAACCGCCCATAATTAATCCCTAAATTTCCCAAAAGACCCCTGAACTTTATTGGACAACTTAACCAACTCAATTTGACTTAAAAACGACGCAGCGAAATCTGGAATTTTACTGCGCGTCGCGGAGGCACTTCCGAATCTTATTTTTCAAAATTCTTGTACGGAATGGTTTGTGACAGCCCCGCATATTAGGGAAAGATTTTTCCCAACTGCATGACAGCTGCGCGTCACGCAGACACTGCCCAAAACAGTCTGGCGCGGCATCTTGGCATTCAAAGTTTGGGTCCTCCTTGGGGACCCTTTTGATGGTCCCCGGGTCGTCGTTCTCGGACTTTTCGACCCTTTGTATGTCAGGCTACACGTAGGATCTCTCTCTACTGAATTTAACCTTCAAACCATCCCCCAAAACATCACTACAAAACACTACGACACACTAGTTCAACTTCGACTAGTTTTCGAACATCTTTGACGTTTTTGATGTTTGACCTCCAAACACTTCCAAACTTTATATACTGGATCTTAACACTATTTTTAGTCGTTTTAAGACTTTATAATCTCATGACATTCATGTTAGGATCTTGCTGCACCTATCTCATTTTGAGGGTGTAACGAATCATGTATCAATTGTAAGACTACACACATAAAGACACAGTCATAGTTCATCATGATCACCTAACATCAATAGAATAACACATACTTTCACCTTACTTCACATATAGGTAGATATGATTATACTTCACATAATCAACAACACAAATCGTCATGATACTTCAAGTAGTGCCGACAAGACCGTGATCATCATAATACATAAAGTAACGCCGACAAGCCCACATCATTCACATAACACCGCCACCATAAGTGGACCACACAAATCACACATAATTCAATAGCTAAGTGACAATATCTGTACATAATATCAAGAGAGTTACGGCAGCCTACCACCCATTCAATCTCACCACTTCAATCCAATGCTAAATCATTCAATTCGATACCATAAGGCCCTTACCAATGGACATGGACATCAATTCAATACAATAACCATAATACTCAATGATTCTAGGTTAATTGAATATAGATTTATTAATCTAATGCAACCTACACTTCAATTGAATACAATTCTTACATCATTCAATAACCCATAGAAAACTACACTAGAATCTATAAGCATTAAGACAATATCAATTCAATAAGCTTAACATTCAATAGATCTAAGAATATTCATTACTCAATTGATCAAATTGAAACAGCCTATACATTATATAATCATAATCTATACATGAATCAAAACCCCGTAACAATCTACACATGAATTCATCAATATCAAAGCATGATCACATAACCCATATTTTGTCCAAATTGAGAGATTTGAGAAGGTCAAGGGTTCATGGATAATTTCATTAGAAAACATCAATTATCCATAAATTACATCATATCTTAATGTTTGAAAACCTTTCATGCAAGAACTCAAGACTTAGAGTAGAAATTAGACGTTTCATCTTTTTGAAATCTTTGAAAATCATCTTTTAAATTGGCTCTAAGGTGATAGAAAGTCTTAGATGAAGAACTCCCATACCTTATTAGAAGAACCCAATGAGAATTGAAGAAGAAACTCCATTGAAGACCCATCTTCAAGCGCCGTCTTCACCTTGAGCTCTCATAGAGGTTTTTTGGAAAAACTATAGGAGGGAAAGGGTTTTAATCTAAGTGCTAGGGTTTAAATGAGAGTTTAATGAGTTATATACTCTTAAACTGCCCATAAACACCTAAAACAATCGTCCTCCTATTTTTATAAGACTTGGGTGAATTTCCAACTTCACCCCTAATATTACACTTAACCTGCGCAGAAGGCAGTTCACCCACGACTTGCCAATCGACGGCCCATCCCTTAACCAACGGACCGTCCTGTTTGTCCGTGTTTTAGGACTGAGGCTGGTCATTGGCTAGTCTTCTCCCACGGATAAGTCTCCATCGATGAGACCCTACCAACGGGACGTCGACTGACCCACTGGGCGTCGATTGCCATCCGTTGGTTGAGCTATCTTGGGCAGTCTTGGCACTCATGAAGGGTCCTTCCTCAAGGACCCTTAGATGGTCCATGGGGATGTTTTCCCAGACGTTTCCAATTCAAACATATTCATATACGAGTTTACGGCCTCTCACATGAATTTCATTCAATATGAACACGTAAAACTCCATGAAACAGGCATAGACACGCAAGGTCATTTAGAGGCACATCTTTCAAAGGTCATGGACGTTCTTGAGTGTTTGACCTCCAAACTTCACGAAACTGTACACTGCCTATATAAACCATAATAACTCATTTAAGGACTTCATAACCTCATGAATCACATATAAACACATAAAACACATATGAGGCACATAAGTGACTTAGTCGTCGAACGTCTTGGTGGTCCCTTGACGTTTGACTTCCAATGCACCTAAACTCTTAGACACTGCATCTATAAAACATTATAGACCAATTTAGGACCTTAGACCATCACGACAACAACGTTAGGCTCTAGCTTAACCTAAGTCATTTTCGGGACCTTACAATCTCCCTCACTCGGACAACATTCATCCGCGAAAGACACTTTCCACTCTCTCAACACTTCCAAGAGTAGATACTAAACCTAAAACCTCATAATCATACCATATAACACACAATCAAGGACAAACATCAATTTCACATAATCAAGAGATTCACAACACAACAAGAAACTAGAATAGATTCTATAACTCATCATGCTATAAAACTAACATCCTTCATTCCAAATAGTAAAAAATCATTTTATATTCATTATCATACTCATATACATCAGTCATAACCACATTATAAAAAATTTCGACCAAAGAATGAATTAGTCAAATTCTTAAAAATCTTACAGTGAGCAGGCAATGCTACAGTGAATTTTGGAACATTTTTCAAAATTGAAACTTTTAGGCAATTCATGATAGAAACATTCTAATATGCAAGGTAACTTCATATAAACACCTTTTAAAACATGATCATGGCTTCATAAAATAAACAATGCAAGAAGTTAATGAAATTCAATTTCAACCAACCATACATATCATAAGGAGAATGTTTGGAATTCATTTTTTTTTCACAAACGATTCCTACAAAAATCAAGTTACTAAGAACCCTTTGTTTTAGGCTTGAAAAAACACATAAATAAAGGTTAATGGTACCTCACATCCAACAACCATACTCTTCACCATACTGCCCACTTAGAAGAAACCAATTCTAGAGTCAACATGACCCCCACTACAAGGAACACCCTCAAGGCACCTTAAACCTTACTAATACTTTCTCACACGAAGTCTAGCTCATGAGAACTAAAGACTCTCAAGGGTTCAACCATCTAACCACTAAATCACCCTTACTAGGAGAAACTCACCTTTACTCTTTCAATTCTCTTCACTTCCTTTACACTTCTAACTCTATACCTTACCATTCTTTCCAACTACATTACCTTTCAAAAGGTAACTAAATAAACCTAAGGTCATCAACACCATCTTACACACCTCATATAACAAGTCACATCTCATCTTTTCTCTCCCTCAACCCAATCTTCATAAAGTCACACTGAAATGACCAAACACATAAGGGAGACAAGGGAAAGCCACCATATACAAAGCTCTTAGGCACGATTAGATGAAAGAAGAAGTGAAACTTTTCCTAGCACCCAATATCCTCCTATTAATAATGTGGCGCACTTCACATTATGAACAAGACTCTACTAGATGTGGTTCATGAAACAACTAAGACACTCCCAAACCTTATGCTCTGATACCAAGTTTGCCACGATCCTCAAGTACACCAAAGAAGTTAGAGCATCCTTGAGTCGTCTCACGGAAAATGAGTCTTCAAGAAGTCTCACTTGAGACACTCGTACCATTCATTGCATAATAAACATTCTAAAATGAGAAAGATTTTAAAACTTTCTTCACACACGAAGAACTCTTTCTATAATCAATGCACAAGCGGAAGACTTTTATCAAAACATTAAACCTTTACAATATCCCATTGAACCATCTAAACTTTGGATTATACAACACTAGGGACTAAGTCCATACAAGACATAAAGTAAAGACTTAAGACATAAAGGAACATGTGGATATTGTCCTCGAATCGATGATGACTCACCAATACTTCATCTTCAACCCTTAGAAACCTATCAATCCTTCATGTCGCATCAAGACTTCCAATTCCCTACACTTTAGTCAAAAAGGGAAAAGAAGAGGTTAACACATTAGATGTACTAAGTATGAAAGTCATTCAAAAACCATGAAAAAAGGACATTTAGTAAGTAACATGCTTTTCATCAATTTTGATTTAAACATCATACTATAAGCATAAGAACAACATTTAACACTTTATAAATACATAAGAAATCATTTAAACAATTATTCACATTTTTAATCACACTTTCTAGTGAGCTACTTCACTGTACAGTGAACTCCTTCACTGTTACAGTGAAGTTGCTTAATGTCACCTTAGACATTAGTTAACATATAATTCCCTCACTAAAAGATATCCTACAACTCACTTAAACAACACAAAGAGAGAACACTCATACACCATTTCTAAGCATGTCTAAATGATCCTCAAGACTACTTAGAATGAGATACATTCACTTAAAATACATCAAGCACATGAACATGATATCCTCCAACAAAAGGTGATTCTAAGGTTCACTTTAGTGAGTTGTGAAGCGACCGCCCATACAATCCCTTTCACACACACTAAATGGATCCTATAGATTTCCTAAGATAGAATCATTCTCACTTAACACCGTAGAAATCATAGAATATGACATTCTCCATTCAAAGGTTTTCAAAAGACCTACTCAAGTAACTCAAGAAGAGAATGTCCATAATTGACCCCTTCAAGATTACCTAAGTAATCCTTAAGACTTACCTAAGTTTTGATCATGCCTACATAACTAATCAATTTCCTTAGCTAGAATAATTATTAAGACTTATGTAAGAAAGAAATGAAGTGACCATTCCTTTACCCCATTCATACCTTAACGAGACAACCCTTAACTACTCTAGATAAGTACTTATTCATTTAACATGCTTTCTTAGCTTAGGTCATTACATTCCTTAGTCCATTTAAGAGACATTCATCACATAAGGACATTCAAGTAATGGTCTTAGAAGATAGGGTGCAACCTTGCATTGCGACCGGCGTATTGTGACATCCCGAAACCATACCCTAGAAGATAGGGTGCAATCTTGAATTGTGACCGGCGTATTCGACCTCTCGGAGGTCTAACACAAGGCTCTCATATCAGTCATCGCATATACATAATGAAAAGTAGTGCGGAATTAAAACTTTTCATAAAAAAAATATAGAAGTCTTTAAACTCTTTCATATATGTAGAAATAGGAAAACACTAAGTCTCGATCATCATCTTAAGACAGGACAATACTTGGGACACGGCCCATACTAATTCAAAACATACTACTATATAGTCTATTACAAAACTTCATTAAAGAAACATAAAATGACATATATGCCCTCGAGTCAAATGAGGACATACTTCAACTTCTCTTGAATGATCTCCTTGTCCAAGTCTTCTTCCCAAAGCTCTTCACCTACCAAGAACTATATAGATAGAAAATAAAGCATGCAATTAGTACGGCTGTACTAAGTATGACATTATGCATAAAAATCATAAAAATGGACTTTATTGGAAATATGCATATTTTATTTAAATATCATAATATCATCATAAGAATAACATTTAGCAACTTATAATCACACAAGAAAATGAATAAACAAAATATCACATTTTTAGAGAACACTTTCCAGTGAACTCGAATCACTGTACAGTGAATTCCTTCACTGTTACAGTGAATCATTTTACCTTCCATTAACCAACTTCTAGCGTGTAATTTCCTCACTAAAAGCTACCCTAGATGTGCCTAAACGACCCTTAAGATTACTTATAATGAGTCACATACACACCTACAAAGCATCTTAAACATAAAGTTAAGATTATTCTACCAAAGGTGAATTTAAGTCTCACTTGAGTGAGTCGTGAAGCAACCGCCCATACAATGCCTTACACACACACTCAAGAGATCATATAGACTCCCTAGGATAGAATCATTCTCACTAAACACACCAACACATAGATGTATTACATTCTCCTTCCAAAGGCTATCAAAAGACCTACTTAAGTAAATCAAGAAGATAACGTCCATGATTGACCTCTTCAAGATTACCTAAATAATCCTCAATACTAACTACGGCTTAGATCATGTCCACAACACCAAACCTTTTCCCTAACTAGAGTCATTCTCAAGACATCCATAGATAAGCCATGAAGAGATCATCCTTTATGCCCTCTTCACAATTTAACTAAAGAATCCCTAAGGCACTCTAGATTAGGTACTTATTCCCTTACATACTTCATAACGTAAGTCATTAGTTCATTAGTTCATTTAAGAGACATACATCACATAAAGGACATTCAAATAATGGTCTTAGAAAAGACCTAGGGACTCTTACTAACATTTTCAAAATCTATTGTGCAATGTCTAGATAGCGTCCCATACCACCACCTAAACCTCATAGAACTTCTCTAATGCTAATAGGTATACCATATGATGAGAATAGGCAATAACCTACATAGACCATGATAGCAATGAATCCGGAGTTCTATCCTACTCCGATGAGGTTGTTCTACTTGCCAAGGGTAGAACTTACACACATCACATGTAGGCACATGGTGAAGGAATATGAAGGGCTTCTTTGTATTCTAGTCTCATACTTAACTAGAACTACTTCCCTTCATACTCACTCGATGCTAGCCTTCTTTCTCATAGAGTAATTCACACATTAGGTTCACATAAAAGGGTTCCTAACAAGTTCATACACCTATTAAATTTACCCTTCCGAGGAAGGGTCCACTAGGGCTACTTCACAATGGCAACAAGAAGCTCATAATGACTTTCCTAAGGATTAATATGATGTCGTTCCAGCCAATTAACCTTAAGTCCATCATTCCTTTACTTTGAAGGATACCATTACGGCTTACAACTTCAACAATCTTAACCTTACCACTAAGTCAAGGTTCTTCACATAAAAGACTCTCAGAAAATCATTTAAGGTCACATGTCATTCATACATACAAGACTAAGAGTTTAACATCCTAAGTCAAGACACCACATATTCATAATCATACGTACATCAAGCAAGGGACACAAATCAACCAAGACAAGACACCACATACTTCACTTTTAACTCATAATGTAAGTCATTCTAGAATCACATAGAAACAACCCTAACATATTCAAGTCATACTATATACTATCATAACATCATCAATGAAATAAACATAGACTCATATAGCCAAGTAGGAATAACCAAGACTCAACCCTAACACTATACACGTAATGTCAAAGGCATAGTCTAACATGGTCACCTAAGATAACATGAATAGAAGAATACACATATGACTTCACATGTAGATAAATATTGTCATGCTTCAGATAATCAAATTACACAAATAGTAATATTACTTCAAGTAGTTGTTAACAAGGCCAAGATCATCATGTTGCATAAAGTAACACCGCCACCATAAGTGGACCATACCAATCACAATAGAATCAAAGTATAAATAACATCAAAATAAAGGAAATGGGGCAGCATACCTCCACTCCATCATCAACACTTCAATTCAAGTCAACTTACTCAATTTGATAACACAAGACCCTTACCAAGGCCCTAACCAACAATTCAACAAAAAAACTACAATAATCAATGAACTAGGTCAATTGAATGTAAATTCATCAATCTAATACAACCCGGATATCAATTTAATACAATTATTACATCAATGAATAGCCCACATAAAACTACATAATAATTCATCAACATTAGATCAATATCAAGTAACCCAAAACTAAGTCAAAAACTAGGGTTCATCAAATTCATGGGTTCATAGGTAATTTAGGTTAAAATCATCAATACAATATCAACTAAATCATTATTCAATGTTTAGAAATCATTTATGCAAGAACCCATGTTAGAATCATGAAATTATACAATTCACCTTTTGAAAACTTTGAAAACATCTTTGAAAGTTGGTCTTCTGAATGAAACCAGTTTCAAGGATCAAAAGTCATACCTCAATGATGATAATTCTTCACTTATGGTGAAGAATTTCCACTCAAAACGTCACCTCCAAGCTGTTCCTTGATTTGGACTTCAATGGAGTCTTTGGGATTTCTTAAGGGATTTGGGGGTATTGATTTAGAAGAATGAAATATTCGGAGTGTTAAACACTTATATACTTGTTTAAAATACCCAATACACCCTTAATAAACCGCCAATACTCTTATTTGAAAGTGGGGTGTGTTTACAAATTTACCCCTAGATTGGAAGTGAAACTGCACGCAGGGATAACCCACAGACGACATCCCCATCGACAGGGCGTAAGCTAACTTACGGGCCGTGCTAGCAACAGTCGATGGGTTCTGAGGCTTGGAAATTGAAGCTTGGCTTTTTTGGCTAAGTTTCCAACGACGACTACCACCTACGCGGCGTTGACCAGGCCACTAGCCGTCGATTGCCCTCCGTAGGTGGACTGCCTTTTGGTAGTTTTGGCCACCAACTTGGGTCCTTCCTCAAGGACACTTGCATGGTCCTTAGGGATAATTTCCCCGACGTTTCCAACCCAAATATGATCGTGTATGAGTTTAACACCACTCACATAAATTTCATCCAAAACGAACACGTTAAACTGGACGAAACATGCCTAGACACACATGGTCATTTCAAGGCATATCTTTCGAACTTCATGAACGTTGTTGGACGTTTGACCTCCAAAATTCACAAAACTTTACACACTGACTATACATGCTATAATAACTCATTTAAGGACCTTAAAACCTCATTAATCCCACATAAACACATAAAACCACATATGAGGCACATAGGTGACTTAGTTGTCGAAAGTCTTGGTCGTCCTTTGATGTTTGACTTCCAATGCACATAGACTCTTAGGTACTGCCTCTAAACCTTATAATAGACCACATTAGGACCTTACACCACCATTACCAACAATGTTAGGCTCTAGATAACCTAAGTCATTTTTGGGGTCTTACAATCTCCCCCACTTGGACAACATTTGTCCTCGAATAACACTTGCCACTCTCCAAACACTTCCAAGAATAGGGATTCATCTAGCAGATAATAATCAAACCATACAACACATAACCAAGAATAAACATCAATTTCCCATAGTCAAGAGATTCACAACACAACAAAAATTTAGAAAACAATTCTATAACTCATTATGGTACAAAACTCACATACTTCATCCCAAATAGTAAAAATTCATTTTAAGTTCAATATCATACTCATATAAATCAGTTCTAACCATATTACAACAAATTTTGACCAAAAAAGCAAATAGTCACTTTTCCAAAAATTTTACAGTGAACTGTTATTCCATGCTACAGTGATTTTACCAAATTTTCCAAATATCCAATTTTTTTTGGCAATTCATGATATAGACATGTTAACATGCAAAGTAAAATCATATAAACATATATTACAACATAATCATAGCTTCATAAAATGCACAATGCAAGAAGTTAATGAAATTCAATTTCAACCAAACTCCCAAACACCATTCACATGCAACATGCTTCTATACCATGCTATCCCATCTACTAACCATACTCCCCCACTTAGAAGGAACTCATACTACAACAAGAGAAAGAAAACTTACCAACATCATCATCACTCTCATCCGGCTTCTCCATTCTAGAACGGAGTGCATAGAAACGCCTATTTGTTGGAGCATCATCCTTTGGAACACTAGAATCAACTTGCTTACCCTCTCTTCCTCTAGAAGCAATATAGGAAAATCTCTCACCTTGTGCCCTTCCTTACTACAACCAAAGCAACTCCCGGTACCCAATAGACACTCACCATAATGTTTCTTGCCATATTTGGCACAAGTAGGCTTGCCATCCTTGGAACCACCTCCTTTCTCCAATTTCACCTTAGCATTCTTAGGCTATCTTGAGATTGAACCCGCTTCTTAAACCTAGTTTTATCTTGATCACTACACCACTTCTTTTCAAGCTTCTATCCATCCTCCTAAGTTTATACTCTTCAATCGATTGTTCATACACCATGAGTTTATCTAGGGTCATATCATCATGCAACATAGCGGTACGACATTCCTCCATCACTATGTCGGCTACACCCGTCACAAAGCGACTCATTTCATCATTTGGATTAGAAACTAGTGAAGGTGCATACCTAGACAAAGTTGAGAACTTTAAAGAGTATTCCTCAACACTCATATTGCCTTGCTTGAGATTGATAAACTCCTCTACTTTCACTTCCCTCCTCTCACGGGGAAAGTACTTACCAAGAAAAGCCTCCTTTAATTCTTCCCACTCAGTAGGACCCAACTAATTTGGCCTATTGTCTTTCCATTGAGTGTACCAAATTTAAGACACATCTCTCAATTGATAAGAAGCCAACTTCGCCTTCTCCCTAGATGTAACCCCCATAGTACTCAAAACTTTGTACACACCATCAAGGAATTCTTGGGGATCCTCATTCACCTTAGAGCCAAGAAAGATTGGAGGATTCATCCTCACAAAGTCTCTCAACCTAGAAGTCATAGTGCTTTCCACAACCCTAGGCATCATACACAAATTTATTTGAGTAGTCACGGCTTGGGCTAAAGCAACCAAAGCCTCTCTAATCTCCCTATTAGACAACTCCAGCACTTCATTACCTCCTTCCACATTAGGGGCATGATCACCTTGAGGAGGAACTTGAGCACCTTGGACACATTGCCCATCATGAAGCACTTGCTCAACTTGAGAAGGAGCTTCCTCATTTACCCTTCCCTCTTCCATCCTTCTAGCGGCCATCCTTCTAGTATTCATCTCCAAGAAACACAAGGAAACACATTTAGAAGGATACTCATAACATTACTCTACCGCACGAACATAGGAGTAGAAATGAAAGGAAACACTATCGTCCTATAGCCTCTTTCCCATAGATGTGTCGCGACTCACACCGCTGGTCGAGACTCTACTAGACATGACTTTTTGAAACTTTTTGATACCTAAGACTACTTTCATTAACCTATGCTCTGATACCAAGCTTGTCACAACCCGTAACCACACCCTAGAAGATAGGGTGCAATCTTGGATTGCGACCGGCGTATTCGACCTCTCGGAGGTCTCATACAAGCCTCTCATATCATTCATCGCATATACATAATGAAAAGTAGTGAGGAATTAAAACTTTTCATAAAAACAATATAGTTCTTTAAACTCTTTCATATATGTAGAAATAGGAAAACATTAAGTCTCGATCATCATCTTAAGACACGACAATACTTGGGACACAGCCCATACGAATTCAAAACATAGAGGACATACTTCAACTTCACTTGAAAGTTCTCCTTGTACAAGTCTTCTTCCCAAAGCTCTTCACCTACCAAGAACTATATAGATAGAAAATAAAGCATGGAATTAGTACAACCACATGTACTAAGTATGGCATTATGTATAAAAATCATGAAAACGAACTTTATTGGAAATATGCACCTTTTCATTAAAACATCATAATATCATCATAAGAATAACATTTAGCAACTTATAATCACATAAGAAAACAATTAAGCAAAATATCACATTTTTAGAGAATACTTTCCAGTGAACTCGAACCACTCTTACAGTGAATCACTTTACCTTCCATTAACCAATTTCTAGCATGTAATTCCCTCACTAAAAGCTACCCTAAGATTCACTTAAGTCACACAAAGAGAGACCGCCTGTAACAATCCTAAAAATGAATAAGATAAATACTTAAGGTGTCAAGAATGCTTGCGATTATACCGAGGCTCACACTATTTGATACGCGTAGAACCAGACCTCAGAACCCTTAATACGATGAAGCCAACTAACTTGGGGAGATATTTGAGCTTGGAAAGGTTGGAAACAACCAAGTAAGGATCTCGAAAATGAAAATTTAATCGAAGGAGTCTTTACCGGAATTAAAAAGAAGAAATCTTGAGTTTTGAGGGTCCAGGGGTAAAATTGTCTTTTCCAGGCCAAGGGTAATATTGTAATTAACCTAAGTAATTAATTATTTAATTAATTAATTTAATTAAAGAATCAATCCGGGTTGGGTCGACCCGAAATGATCCATCTCGCAAAGGGGCACTTTACTCGGGTTCAAGCCCCACTAGAAGCAACGAATTGATGATTTAATCATCAATTAAAATCTGATTTTGTAAGGGAAAAATGGTCCTTTCACGTATTAGTTGAAATAAATCAGATTTTATTAATTTACTTAAACCATATTTTGACTAAGTCTTGAATTAGACTCCTAAACCTAAGCTAACACTCTCCTAACACGTCTATCACACCCTCACACGATCAAACAAACTCTCTCCTAAATATCTCTGCCAAAAATAACGTGAAGAACAGAAAGTTTAACCAAGGTTCTTCACACTTGAAGAACTCACACGAATTTTAAAGAAAAACAACGTTAATCACACGTTACGCTTTGGGAGGTTTGTCCGTCGAAGTGGTGTTGACATTTAGAGGGTTGGACGTGATTCTGGAGAAGGTCTGGGCAGCATATTCATGTTTGAACAAGAAAATTAAGGTATGGGTTTCTTCTCTCTTGTTCCCTTTCCCAAGAGACCCCTTACGATTCAAGATATTCACTCCGAAACTAGGGTTGTTTCCCCGTTGCATGTCCTTGTCACTAGCTCCCAATGATTTCGTAGGTTGGGTTTCTTTGCTGGTAGATTTAGGTATGTGTGATGTTTTTATGTTGAATGTGAATATGTTTATGTGCGTGAAATCACAAAAATGACAACCAATGTGTGATCGGAAAAAAATGATGTGTGTGTGTGCACGTTTGGCAGTAAGTTTAGCCACTGTTTTGGAGACGTGTAAAGGCATGTTATTTCTTGTATTTTATGTGCTAAAGTTTGCATAATGTGATGTTCATATGGTGTGTGAAGTTAAAAATTTTGAGTGAAAACGCTTTACTAATGTAACCCCTAAACTACACCTAATTACACACTAAGTGCTTGGTGAAATGCCCTAAGAAACTAACATAAAAAGGTTGATGAAAGGAAGCTAAAAATTATGAATAAATTTACAGATTAGTGTACTTTAAATTTCGTTCAAAAAGGGGGTTGAAATCTGGAAATTTAATACATTTAAAAGAGGTGAGGCCACCAGGATTTGAACCTGTGACCTCACTCTTTAGCTACTGGTTTTCACGAGAAAGGAAAAGAAAAAAAGGGGCTGGGGGAATCGAAATGGGGTCTGCTGGGTTAGTATGAGGAGAACAAGAATTAAAATAAGAAAATGGGAGGCGTGGGAATCGAACCCACGACCTCCAGGTAGCGAGTGAAGGAAGAGAAAAATAAAGAAAAGAAAATGTGAGGCGTGGGAATCGAACCCACGACCTCAAGGCTGGAAATGGATAGGAGCAAAATAATTAATAAAACAAGTGAGGCTGTGGGGGCTCGATCCCACAACCTCACTGCCAAAAACACTTAGCCTAGCGAAATTAAATAAAAAACAAAATAGGAGGTTGTGGGGGTTCGAACCCACCACCTCACAGCCTCTAGCGAATTTAAATTAAAATAAGGAGGTTGTGGGGGTTCGACCCCACAACCTCCCTAGTCCAGCGAAATAAATAGCAAAAAAATAAAAGAGGCTGTGGGGGTTTGATCCCACAACCTCTTAGTTTAGGCGAAATTGGGCATTGGAATATCAATTAAAAATAAAAAGGGGTTGTGGGGGTTCGAACCCACAACCCTTCGGCCAACTTAAGAGGATAACTAAGTAGAAAATTAATGATACGATGTTAATGTTGGGATTTAATCTAGAGTTCTAATGTTATGAATATTAAAAATAAAATAAATAAAAAATGTAAATGATATCCAAGTGATTCAAACTTGGGTTTCCTCGCCCAAACTTCCGTATTGATAAATAAGTCATACGTGAACAAAATATCCAAGAATAATGCCACCTACTTAGATCGAAATCAGGATCTTGGCATATATACAAGATACATAAGTCTTGTACTACATAATCTTAGGAATGTATGAATCACTTAACGAATTATGAATGAAGCCTCATGGCTTGTGTGTATAGATTGATAAGTCTAGTATACGTTTAAAAGTAAGTGAACCTAAGATGTATGTACTGAATGATGAAATAAACAATGAAATGATGAAACCCTAGAAGGGCTAAGTAAGGGTATGAAACACACCAATGGCTAAGTATATTGGCATATGATGAAATGAACATTCATGTAAAATGAGGTGAGAAATTATGAAGAGTAAATGTGCTAATGACAATGAATGTGGTGACAACATGATATGAGGCTAATGCAAATAATGAGAGCAATCTCATATGAGCCTAAGTAAATGTTACCAAAATGTACTCACCTATGAGAATGTAAGATAATGAAGAGACCAGTCTCTATGAACACTCTAATGAAAGTATTGTGATTAACACACTTAATAATAATGATGAGATGAGAAATCATCTAATGAGATATGATGTCCTCATACTAGAAGCTAGCTTTCATGACGTATGAGATGAATGAAATGGAACTTTATACTGAGCATCGATAGGCTAGCTATGAGCGGTGATGCCTTCTTTCGGGATGGGCGGAGGTTCACATAACTCTCATGAGATGAGACTGTTCGGCTTGCCGGGTATAGGTCTCCTTGTATCTCCTAGTCTTCGAACCTATACTGCCAATATAGGGATCTGGCGGGGTTAAATTCCTATGTACGCTGGCATGTTTTTGGGTCACCTCTGGCCGGTGATTCCACCTTTTTTCGGTGTGGGGGAGACACTGGATTTCATAATGCTCACATGATCTATGTCAGTTAAAGTTAAAGTTCCCAATGAATGAATGAGGCCAGCCTCAAATAATGCACATAATGAAATGAACGATACCAAAGGTGTTAGGATAGGATAATCGAGAGGTGAGCTAGACTCAAGTAATGACACTAGGTTATTCTTGATCATTGCACAGAAAACCCGATGAAAGTCTTAAACTACATCCTAGGTATAGCTGGTGTTCACACTAGCCTATGAAAGAAATGAAATGAAGTACGTATGAATGAATGAAGCAGACTCTGTGTTTACTAAAAAAGACTCCCTAGTTGAGGTCCCATATGTTGATCCCTCATTTTGGAAAGTCTTAATGTCAAGATCATGATTCCAAGGTCTCATGGCATATGAATGAATGATATGAAAGAAGCTATGTGCTATATGTTATGTGCTATGATATGTGCTATGATATGTGCTATATGTATGATGTTATGTGTTGTGTGTAATTTGATAACTATGATAATGCATGTTACTCTCATGGCATGACTTTCCCAATCCAAATTTGGAAAGCTTACTGACTTTCCTATTCCAAATTTGGAAAGTTCAATAACTTTCCTAATCTCAATTTGGCAAGTCCACTGACTTGACTTCCCATGATCATGTTGTTAGTAAAGAGCTATCTTTTCTCATGCATATCCTTGGTGTGTGCTTGCATATACCGATACTTAGTACAAGTGTGTACTAACCCTATACAAACTCTACTATTTTAGGTGCAGGCATAGGTGGACGATAGAGCTACAGGATCATTGTTGCAGTTATCCGGACGTCCACCATTCATCCGGAGTTGGTAGGTCCTCATGCTTTCGAGGATGCTACTATTTTATATTCTAGCTTAGTTTTAGAGTTGAGCTAGTGGAGCATGTTCCACTACCGTTTCTTTCCTGTTTTTATTCAGACTATGTATTGGTGCCATTTTGGCAATTATACACTTTATAAGAATTGAACTATTTCTTTCATTTGCTTATCTCTTAATGTTAGATGGTTGGTGGTGAACAATTATGAAATGATGAGAATGTTTAATAAGTTTGTTAAGAAACAAAAAAAAAAGTTTCAAATTTTCCGCTAAAATTAACCTATGTTTAGTAAGAATGACGTAAGTAGGCTTGTCTGCGACCTCTGAGAGGTCAACGACGCCGGTCTCATCTAGGGTCTAGATTCCAGTCGTGACAAAGTTGGTATCAGAGCACTAGGTTAAATTCCGATAATAATGAGTACACATCAACCACATTGAGTAGTTTCTAAGTCATGGTAGTTAAGTGCACCACTATCCTGGATTAGAGACTGCATGATGCGTAGGAAAACTTCCCTTTTTCTGATTTTATCGTGTTTTTCCTAATGTCTAATTTCTTGGTGTTATGAGCGTGTCTAACATCAATTCTTATTATTTTCAGAGAATGAATACTAGGAGAAACGTTGGTTAGAGGAGAGGAGGAGCAGCTGCTGGGAACAATCAGGTTCCACCCCAGGCTCCAGCTGATGGAGTGGCTATGCCAGTTAACCCAGCTGGGTTGACTGATGCTGAGGTGAGGGCATCTCTGGACCAGATGGCACAGGCCATTACTATGCTGGACCAGGCTATGACTGCCCAGGCCAACCGACAGGATGTTCAGAGGGAGAACCCACCGGTTCGTAGCATGGCTGATAGGATGAGAGACTTCACGAGGATGAATCCCCTTATTTTCACAGGATCTAAGACTTCAGAGGACCCCACAGGAGTTTGTGGATGAGGTGCATAAGATTTTGGTGGCTATGGAGGCCACAGATACTGAGAAGGCTGAGCTGGCTTCCTATCAGCTCAAAGATGTTGCACATACTTGGTGCAAGATGTGGCAGGATAGCCAAGCTTTGGGCGGAGTTCCAGTCACTTGGGAGCTGTTTAAGACAGCCTTTCTGGAGAGATTCTTTCCCAGAGAAATGAGGGAGGCCAAGGTTGAGGAGTTCATCAATCTTAAGCAGGGACCTATGACAGTCACGGAGTATTCCCTGAAGTTTGTTTAGCTATCCAGGTATGCTACTTTCCTTATTATCTAATAGCAAGGATAAGGTGAGTACTGAAGTTTGTTAAATTATCCAGGTATGCTACTTCCCTTGTGTCTAATAGCAGGGATGAGATGAGCAGGTTCCTCACAGGAATCAATGGAGATATGGAGGACGAGTGTCGGTCTGCGATGCTCCATGATAATATGGAACTCTCCAGGTTGATGGTGCATGTCTAGCAAGTAGAGGACAGCCGTAAAAAGAGTTGTATTCGTGATGCTAGGAGGCCTAAGCCTCAAGATCAGGCAGGTCCCAGTCATGGAGGCCACAGAAACAATTTTGGCGTCCGTGAGCAGCCCAGTTTTAAGAAGGGGCAACAAAGTTCTGGGAACTCTAACTCTCAGAGGAGTACAACACCTAGAAGAGGCAGACCTAAGCCCAAGAGGGGCAATGGAGGTGAGATGCAGCGTCCTAAGAAGAACTGTTCTAAGTATGGCCGAGCTCATAGTGGAGAGTGAAGACAGGGCACTACTGCCTGTTTCGGTTGCCGTAAGAGTGGGCACATGGTTTGAGACTGCCCACAGAACAGAGGTCAGGCTGGAGGTAATGCTCAGCCTAGGCCTAATCCACAGGGTGCAGCAGCAGCCGAGCCTCATAAGAGGAACAGGTTCTATGCCCTGAAGGGCAGGGAGGAGCAGGAGAAGTCCGCTGATGTGGTCACAGGTATGCTGCAAGTATTCTCAACTTCTGTTTATGCTTTACTTGATCCAGGGTCTATGCTTTCCTTTGTAACTCCTTTGCTTGCTCTCACTTTTGAGATATTGCCTGAAGTTCTGCATGATCCTATAGTGGTTAGTACACCTTTAGGAGAAAATGTAAGAACTAATAGAGTATACAAGGGTTGCCCAATAGTGATAAGTGGTAAGACTATGTGTGCAGACTTTGTTGGGTTACCCATGCATGATTTTGATGTTATTGTTGGCATGGACTGGCTTCACAGTTGTTATGCTTGCTTGGACTGTCGTAGTAGAGTGGTGAGATTTCATTTCCCTAATAAGAGGAGCTAGTCTGGGAGGGGTACAACTCGATTCATCCTAACCTCTTGATTTGGAACCTTAAGGCCAATAAAATTATGTCCAAGGGGTTATTGTGTCATCTTGTGAGTGTTAATGATTTAGATCATGACATTCCTTCCATAGACTCAGTGCATGTAGTGAATGAGTTCCTAGATGTATTTCCTGATGATTTGCCTAGAGTCCCTCTCCCTCGAGATATTGATTTTGGTATCGACTTAGAACCCGATACTAAACCAATTTCCATTCCTCCTTACAGAATGGCTCCAGCTGAACTTAAAGAGTTGAAGCTGCAGTTACAAGATCTCACTGATAAGGGTTTCATTTAGCCGAGCATATCCCCTTGGGGCGCTCCAGTGTTGTTTGTGAAAAAGAAAGATTGAACCCTTAGAATGTGTATCGATTATCGGCAGCTCAACAAAGTCACTATAAAGAATAAGTATCCACTTCCCAGAATACATGATTTGTTCGATCAGCTCCAAGGGTCTAGTTTATTTTCGAAAATTGATCTTCGTTCAGGGTACCATCAGCTTAGGGTTAGGGATGGAGATATCCCAAAGACAACCTTTCGTACCCGCTATGGTCACTATAAGTTTCTAGTCATGTCATTCGGTCTCACAAATGCACCAGCTGCATTTATGGATCTCATGAACAGGGTCTTCCGTGAATACCTTGACTCTTTCGTCATAGTATTCATTGATGACATCCTCATCTACTCTAAGACCAAGGAAGATCATTAACAACATTTGAGACTAACCTTGCAGGTACTTAGACAACATCAGTTGTATGACAAATTCAGCAAATGTGAATTCTAGCTGAGATCAGTGACCTTCCTGGGTCATGTTGTGTCCGATCAGGGCGTGGAGGTGGATCCAGGAAGACTGAGGCTGTGAAGAACTGGCCAAAGCCTCTTACTCCCACTGACATCCGTAGCTTTTTGGGATTGGCTGGTTACTACCGCAGGTTTGTGGAGGGCTTTTCTTCTATTGCTGCCCCATTGACAGCTTTGACTAAGAAGAAAGCCAAGTTTGAGTGGACGGAGACTTGTGAGAGAGTTTCCAGGAGCTCAAGGACAGACTCACTTCAGCCCCGGTGCTTACTTTGCCTAAGTGTGGTGAGAATTGCACTATTTACCGTGATGCATCTAGGGTTGGTTGGGGTGTGTTCTTATGTAGGTTGGTAAGGTGATAGCCTATGCGTCCAGACAACTCAAGGTTCATGAGAAGAATTATCCCACTCATGACCTGGAGTTGGCAGCTGTGGTGTTTGCACTGAAGCTGTGGAGGCACTACTTGTATGGAGTGCATGTGGATGTATTCATAGACCACAAGAGTCTCCAGTACGTGTTCACACAGAGGGAGTTGAATCTACGTCAGCGGAGATGGTTGGAGTTGTTGAAGGATTATGACATGAATGTGTACTACCATCCAGGTAAGGCTAATGTTGTAGCTGATGCTTTGAGCAGGATGAGCATGGGATGTACAACCCACGTTGAGGATAAGAAGAAGGAGTTGGTGAAAGATGTACACAGGCCAGACTGGGTGTGCGATTGGTTGACTCTACTAGTGGGGATGTTTCAGTTCATCCTAGTTCTGAATCATCCATGGTAGTTGAAGTCAAGCAGGGTCAGCATCTAGATCCTGTGTTGATGGAGCTAAAGGACTCAGTGATGATGAAGATGAATGAGTCTTTCGCTTTGGGAGGTGATGGCATACTTAGGTATCAGGACAGGCTGTGTGTACCAGATGTGGATGATTTGCGGATCAGGATTGTTGCAGAGGCCCATGGTTCAAGATATTCCATACATCTAGGTTCCACGAAGATGTATCATGATCTTAAGCATATTTATTGGTGGGATGGCATGAAGAAGCACATTGCAGAATATGTGGCCAAGTATCCTAATTGTCAGCAGGTTAAGGCAGAGCTTCTTAAGCCTGGCGGTCTGACTCAGATTATTGAGGTTCCAACTTGGAAGTGGGAGGCCATTAATATGGACTTCGTGGTTGGTATTCCGAGGACTAGGAGGCAGCATGACTCCATATGGGTTATTGTGGACAAATTGACTAAGTCTCCCCACTTTATCCCTGTGAAGTCTACTTACAGAGCCGAGGATTATGCAAGACTCTACATTGATGAGATTATGAGATGGCATGGGATTCCTTTTTCTATCATTTCAGATAGAGGAACTCAGTTTACTTCACATTTCTGGAGATCTTTCCAGAAGAGCTTGGGCACGCAGGTAAAGCTTAGTATGGCCTTTCATTCTCAGACAGATGGGCAGGCAGAGCGCACCATTCAGACACTCGAGGACATGTTGAGAGCGTGTGTGATTGACTTCAGAGGTAGCTGGGATGACCATCTGTCCTTGATAGAGTTATCGTATAATAATAACTATCACTCCAACATTGGGATGGCACCGTTTGAGGCACTGTATGGTAGGAGGTGTAGATCTCCAGTTGGGTGGTTCGAGGTTGGAGAGTCATCCATTTTGGGTCTAGGGATCATTCATGAGGCCTTAGAGAAGGTCAGAGTGATTAGGGACAGGTTGGCTACTGCTTACAGTCGGCAGAAGTCATATGCAGATAACAGGAAATGGCCCTTAGAGTATGATGTTGGTGACCAGGTTTACTTGAATATATCATCTATGAAAAGGGTGATGAGATTTGGTAGAAAAGGGAAGCTGAGTCCGAGGTATGTTGGGCTATATGAGATCCTACATCATGTGGGTGAGGTGGCCTATGAGTTAGCATTGCCTGCAGAACTAGCTTCTGTTCATCTAGTCTTTCATGTCTCTATGTTGAAGAAGTGCCTAGGTGATCCAGCATCGATTCTACCTGTTGAAGGTTTAGGGGTTGGTGAAGACTTGTCTTATGAGGAGGTACCTGTTGAGATCTTAGACAGACAGGTAAAGCGGCTGAGGAACAAGGAGATTGCCACAGTGAAGGTATTGTGGATAAATCATCTTGTTGAGGGTGCTACGTGGGAGGCTGAGGCCGACATGATATCCCGCTACCCTCATCTTTTCAGTTCTTGAGGTTAGACTTCCTACTCTTAAGTCTATGTTTCCTTATCTCTCCGTATTTTGTTGCTGTTGCTTGACTGTGCATAGTGATTTTGTTATGATCTGAATGGCATTACGATCTATAGTGGTAGTGTCATTTGGGGACGAATGTTCCTAAGGGGGGGATAATGTAACAACCCTAGAAATGAATAAGATAAATACTTAAGGTGTCAAGAATGCTTGCGATTAGACCGAGGCTCACACAATTTGATACGAGTAGAACCAGACCTTAGAACCCTTACTACGACCAAGCCAAATAACTTGGGGAGTTAGTTGAGCTTGGAAAGGTTGGAACCAACAAAGTTAGGCTCTCAAAAATGAAGATTTAATCGAAGGAGTCTTTATCAGAACTAAAAAGAAGAAATCTTGAGTTTTGAGGGTCCAGGGGTAAAATGGTCTTTTCCAAGCTAAGGGTAATATTTTAATTATCCTAAGGAATTAATTAATTAATTAATTAATTTAATTAAAGAATCAATCCGGGTTGGGTCGACCCGAAATGATCCATCTCGCAAAGGAGCACTCTACTCGGGTTTGAGCCCCACTAGAAGCAATGAATTGATTATTCATATCATAAATTAAAATCTCATTTTGTAAGGGCAAAATGGACATTTCACGTATTAGTTGAAATAAATCAGATTTTATTAATTTACTTAAACCCTATTTTGACTAAGTCTTGAATTAGACTCCTAAACCTAAGCTAACACTCTCCTAACATGTCTATCACACCCTCACACGATCAAACAAACTCTCTCCAAAATATCTCTGCCAAAAATAACGTGAAGAACAGAAAGTTTAACCAAGGTTCTTCACACTTGAAGAACTCACACGAATTTTAAAGAAAAACAACGTTAATCACACGTTAGGCTTTGGGAGGTTTGTCCGTCGAAGTGGTGTTGACATTTAGAGGGTTGGACGTGATTCTGGAGAAGGTCTGGGCAGCAAATTCACGTTTGAACAAGAAAATTAAGGTATGGGTTTCTTCTCTCTTAGTCCCTTTCCCAAGAGACCCCTTACGATTCAAGATATTCACTCCGAAACTAGGGTTGTTTCCCGTTGCAAGTCCTTCTCACTAGCTCCCAATGATTTCGTAGGTTGGGTTTGTTTGCTGGTAGATTTAGGTATGTGTAATGTTTTTATGTTGAATGTGAATATGTTTATGTGCGTGAAATCACAAAAATGACAACCAATGTGTGATCGAAAAAAAATGATGTGTGTGTGTGCACGTTTGGCAGTGAGTTTAGCCACTGTTTTGGAGACGTGTAAAGGCATGTTATTTCTTGTATTTTTTGTGCTAAAATTGTGCATAATGTGATGTTCATATGGTGTGTGAAGTTACAAATTTTGAGTGAAAACGCTTGACTAATGTAACCCCTAAACTACACCTAATTACACACTAAGTGCTTGGTGAAATGCCCTAAGAAACTAACATGAAAAGGTTGATGAAAGGAAGCTAAAAATTCTGAATAAATTTCCAGATTAGTGTACTTGAAATTTCGTTCAAAAAGGGGGTTGAAATCTGGAAATTTAATACATTTAGAAGAGGTGAGGCCACCAGGATTTGAACCTGTGACCTCACTCTTTAGCTACTGGTTTTCGCGAGAAAGGAAAAGAAAAAAGGGGGCTGGGGGAATCGAAATGGGGTCTGCTGGGTTAGTAGGAAGAGACAAGAATTAAAATAAGAAAATGGGAGGCGTGGGAATCAAACCCACGACCTCCAGGTAGCGAGTGAAGGAAGAGAAAAATAAAGAAAAGAAAATGTGAGGCGTGGGAATCGAACCCACGACCTCAAGGCTGGAAATGGATAGGAGCGAAATAATTAATAAAACAAGTGATGCTGTGGGGACTCGATCCCACAACCTCACTGCCAAAAACACTTAGCCTAGCGAAATTAAATAAAAAAAATAGGAGGCTGTGGGTGTTCGAACCCACCACCTCACAGCCTCTAGCAAATTTAAATTAAAATAAGGAGGCTGTGGGGGTTCGAACCCACAACCTCCCTAGTCCAGCGAAATAAATAACAAAAAAATAAAAGAGGTTGTGGGGGTTTGATCCCACAACCTCTTAGTTTAGGCGAAATTGGGCATTGGAATATCAATTAAAAATAAAAAGGGGTTATGGGGGTTCGAACCCACAACCCTTCGGCCTACTTAAGAGGAAAACTAAGTAGAAAATTAATGATACGATGTTAATGTTGGGATTTAATCTAGAGTTCTAATGTTATGAATATTAAAAATAAAAATGAAAAATGTAAATGATATCCAAGTGATTCAAACTTGGGTTTCCTCGCCCAAACATCCGTATTGATACATAAGTCATACGTGAACAAAATATCCAAGAATAATGCCACCTGCTTAGATCGAAATCAAGATCTTGGCATATATACAAGATACATAAGTCTTGTACTACATAATCTTAGGAATGTATGAATCACTTAACGAATTATGAATGAAGCCTCATGGCTTGTGTGTATAGACTGATAATTCTTGTATACGTTTAAAAGTAAGTGAACCTAAGATGTATGTACTGAATGATGAAATAAACAATGAAATGATGAAACCCTAGAAGGGCTAAGTAAGGGTATGAAACACAACAATGGCTAAGTATATTGGCATATGATGAAATAAACATTCACGTAAAATGAGGTGAGAAATTATGAAGAGTAAATGTGCTAATGACAATGAATGTGGTGACAACATGATATGAGGCTAATACAAATAATGAGAGCAATCTCAAATGAGCCTAAGTAAATGTTACCAAAACGTACTCACCTATGAGAGTGTAAGATAATGAAGAGACCAGTCTCTATGAACACTCTAATGAAAGTATTGTGATTAACACACTTAATAATAATGATGAGATGAGAAATCATCTAATGAGATATGATGTCCTCATACTAGAAGCTAGCTTCCATGACGTATGAGATGAATGAAATGGAACTTTATACTGAGCACCGATAGGCTAGCTATGAGCGGTGATGCCTTCTTTCGGGAAGGGTGGAGGTTCACATAACTCTCATCAGATGAGACTGTTCGGCTTGCCGGGTATGGGTCTCCTTGTATCTCCTAGTCTTCGAACCTATACTGCCAATATAGGGATCTGGCGGGGTTAAATTCGTATGTACGCTGAAATGTTTTTGGGTCACCTTGGCCGATGATTCCACCTCTTTTCGGTGTGGCGGAGACACTGGATTTCATGATGCTCACATGATCTATGTCTGTTAAAGTTAAAGTTCCCAATGAATGAATGAGGCCAGCCTCAAATGATGCACATAATGAAATGAACGATACCAAAGGTGTTAGGATAGGATAATCGAGAGGTGAGCTAGACTCAAGTAATGACACTAGGTTATTCTTGATCATTGCACAGCAAACCCGATGAAAGTCTTAAACTACATCCTAGGTATAGTTGGTGTTCACACTAGCCTATGAAAGAAATGAAATGAAGTACGTATGAATGAATAAAGCAGACTCTGTGTTTGCTAATGAAGACTCCATAGTTGAGGTCCCATATGTTGAGCCCTCATTTTGGAAAGTCTTAATGTCAAGTCCATGATTCCAAGGTTTCATGGAATATGAATGAATGATATGAAAGAAGCTATGTGCTATATGTTATGTGCTATGATATGTGCTATATGTATGATGTTATGTGTTGTGTGCAATTTGATAACTATGATGATGCATGTTACTCTCATGGCATGACTTTCCCAATCCAAATTTGGAAAGCTTACTGACTTTCCTAATCTAAATTTGGAAAGTTCAATAACTTTCCTAATCTCAATTTGGCAAGTCCACTGACTTGACTTCCAATAATCATGTTGTTAGAAAAGAGCTATCTTTTCTCATGCATATCCTTGGTGTGTGATTGCATATACCCATACTTAGTACAAGTGTGTACTAACCCTATACAAACTCTGCTATTTTAGGTGCAGGCATAGGTGGACGATAGAGATACAGGATCATTGTTGCAGTTATCCGGACGTCCAGCATTCATCCGGAGTTGGTAGGTCCTCATGATTTCGAGGATGCTACTATTTTATATTCTAGCTTAGTTTTAGAGTTGAGCTAGTGGAGCATGTTCCACTACCGTTTCTTTCCTGTTTTTATTCAGACTATGTATTGGTGCCATTTTGGCAATTATACACTTTATAAGAATTGAACTATTTCTTTCATTTGCTTATCTCTCAATGTTAGATGGTTGATGGTCAACAATTATGAAATGATGATAATGTTTAATAAGTTTGTTAAGAAACAAAAAAAAAAGTTTCAAATTTTCCGCTAAAATTAACCAATGTAAAGTAAGAATGACGTAAGTAGGCTTGTCTGCGACCTCTCAGAGGTCAACGACGCTGGTCTTGTCTGGGGTCTAGATTCCAGTCGTGAAACCGCCCATACACCCTCTCTAGATGTGCCTAGACGACCCTTAAGATTACTTATAATGAGTCACAAACACACTTACAAAGCATCTTAAACATCTCGGTAAGATTCTTCTACAAAAGGTGACTCTAAGTCTCACTTGAGTGAGTTGTGAAGCAACCTCCCATACAATCCCTTACTCACACACTCAAGAGATCCTATAGACTCCCTAGGATAGAATCATTCTCACTAAACACACCAACACATAGATGATATGACATTCCCCTTCCAAAGGCTATCAAAAGACCTACTTAAGTAAATCAAGAAGATAACGTACATGATTGACCTCTTCAAGATTACCTAAATAATCCTTAAGACTACCTAAGGCTTAGATCATGTCCACAACACCAAACCTTTTCCCTAACTAGAGTCATTCTCAAGACTTCCATAGATAAGCCATGAAGAGAGCATCCTTTTTTCCCTCTTCACAATTTAACTAAAGTATCCCTAAGGCACTCTAGATTAGGTACATATTCCCTTACATACTTCATAACGTAATTCATTAGTTCATTAGTTCATTTAAGAGACATACATCACATAAAGGACATTCAAATAATGGTCTTAGACAAGACCTAGGGGCTCTTACTAGCATCTTCAAAGTATATTGTGCCATGTCTAGATAGCGTCCCATACCACCACCTAAACCTCATAGAACTTCTTTAATTCTAATAGGTATCCCATATGATGAGAATATGCAACAACCGACATAGACCATGATATCAATGCATGGAATCCGGAGTTCTATCCTACTCCGATGAGGTTGTTCTACTTGCCAAGGGTAGAACTTAGACACATCTCATGTAGGCACATGGTTAAGGATTATGAAGGGCTTCTTTGTATTCTAGTCTAATACTTAACTAGATCTACTTCCCTTACCATACTCACTTGGTTCTAGCCTTCTTTGTCATAGCGTAATTCACACATTAGGTTCACATAAAAGGGTTCCATAACAAGTTCATAACCCTATTACATTTACCTTACAGAAGAAGGGTCCACTAGGGATACCTCACAATGGCGACAAGAAGCTCATAATGACTTTCCTAAGGATTAATGTGATGCCGTTCCAGCCAATTAACCTTAAGTGCATCATTCCGTTAATTTGAAGGATACCATTACGGCTTACAAGTTCAACAATCTTAACCTTACCAGTAAGTCAAGGTTTTTCTAATAAAAGACTCTCAGAACATCATTTAATGTCACATGTCATTCATACATACAATACTAAGAGTTTAACATCCTAAGTTAAAACATCAGATATTCATAATCATACATACATTAAGCAAGGGACACAAGTCAATTAAGACAAGACACCACATACCTCACCTTTAACTCATAATGTAAGTCATTCTAGAATCACATAGAAACAACCCTAACATCTTCAAGTCATACTATATACTATCACAACATCATCAATGAAATCAATATACACTCATATAGACAAGTAGGAATAACCAAGACTCAACCCTAACACTATACACATAATGTCAAAGGCATAGTATAACATAGTCACCTAAGACAACTTGTCACGACCGGAATCTAGACCCTAGACGAGACCGGCGTCGTTGACCTATCAGAGGTCGCAGACAAGCCTACATACGTCATCATTACCTTCATCTAGGTTAAATTTAGCGGAAAAATTGAACTTTTTGTTCCTTAACATGTATGTATATCATTCGACTTAATTTCATATACGTTCACAATCAACCATCTAATATTAGGATCATCAAATTAAAGAAATAGCTCAATACTACATTAAGAGTATACTTGCCAAAATGGCACCAATACAATGTCTGAAATAAAATGAGAAAGAAACACTAGTGGAACATACTGCACTAGCTAAAGCCTACATCTAAGCTAGATAATAACAGTAGACATCCTCGAAAGGATGAGGGCCTACCAAATCCGCATGAAAGCTCCACGTCCGGATAACTGCAACGTCGTACTGTAAGCTCTAACGTCCAACTGTGCCTTCACCTAAAAATATCGAGTTGTATGGGATTAGTACACACTTTTACTAAGTATGGGTATATGCAAGCACACATAAAGGACATGCATGAGTAAGAATATCTCTTTCCTAACAACATGATTTATGGAAAGTCAAGTCAGTAGACTTGCCAAATTTGGATTAGGAAGGTTAGTGGACCTGCCAAATTTGGATTAGGAAAGTTAGTGGACTTGCCAAACTGGATTAGGAAAGTCATGCCATGAGTGTTACATGCATCATCATACGTATCATATTGCACACAGCACATAACGTCTTAAACATAGCACATAACATATTGCATAAGGCACATAACATCTTTCATATCGTTTGTTCATATTCCATGAGACCTTGGAATCATGGACTTAACATTAAGACTTCCCAAAATAAGGGCTCAACATATGGGACCTCAACTAGGGAGCCTTCTTTAGCAAACACAGAGTCTGCTTCATTCATTCATACGTACTTCATTTCATTCATTCATAAGCTAGTGTAAACACTAGCCATACCTAGGATGTAGTTTAAGACTCTCATCGGGTTTGCTGTGCAATGACCAAGAATAACCTAGTGTCATTACTTGAGTCTAGCTCACCTCATGATTAGCCTATCCTAAAACCTTTGGTATCGTTCATTTCATCATGTGCATCATTTGAGGCTGACTGCATTCATTCATGGGGAACTTTAACTTTAACCGACATAGATTATGTGAGCATCATGAAATCCAGTGTCTGCCCCACACCGAAAAGAGGTGGAATCACCGACCAAAGTGTCCCAAAACACGCTAGCGTATATAGGGGATTGAACCCTGCTAGATCCATATATTGGCAGTATAGGTTCAAAGACTAGGAGATATAAGGAGACCCATACCTGGCATGCCGGACAGTCACATCTCATGAGAGTTACGTGAACCTCCGCCCTTCCCGAAAGAAGGCATCACCGCTCATAGCTAGCCTATCGGTGCTAAATATAAAGTTTCATTACATTCAACTCATACGTCATGGAAGCTGGCTTCTAGTATGAGGTCATCATAGCTCAATAGATGATTTATCATCTCATCATTAGTATTAAGTATGCATTAATCTCAATACTTTCATTAGAGTGTTCATAGGGACTGGTCTCTTCATTATCTTTACACTCTCATAGGTGAGTACGTTTTGGTAACATTTACTTAGGCTCATTTGAGATGACTCTCATATTTCACATTAGCATCTTATCATGTTGTCACCATGTTCATTATCTTTAGCACGTTTGCTCTTCTTAATTACTCACCCCTTTTTACGTGAATGTTAATTTCATCATATGCCAATGCACTTGGCCATTTAGTGTGTTTCACATTCTTACTTAACCCTTCTAGGGTTTCATCATTTCATTACATACATCTTAGGTTCACTTACTTTAAACGTTTGCTAGACTTATGGGTCTATACATATAAGCCATGAGGCTTCATTCATAGTTCATTTAAGTGATTCATATCTTCCTAAGATTATGTGGTACAAGACTTATCCATCTTGTAAGTATGCCAAGATCTCGATTTCGATTTATGAAGGAAACATTATTTTCGAACATTTATTCACGTATGACTTATGTATCAATACGGAATTTGGGCAAGGGAACCCGATTTCAAATCCTTGGACAGCACTTACATTTTTATTCATTTAAACTGAACTCATTGGTCTTGGGGAACCCGAGTTCGAGCCCCAACACAAACGCTTCTTTTCCCTTATTTTCTTTTTTTTTCTTTTATTTTGTTTTGGGGACCTAGAGGATGGGGGATCGAAACCCCACACCTCATTTTCTTTTATTTTCCTTTCTTTTAATTCTCTCCTTGTTGGCCGAGAGGGTGTGGGGTCGAACCCCCACAGCCCCACTTTTAATTTTCTCTTTAATTTCCTTTATTCTGCCTAGAGGTCGTGGGTTCGATTCCCACACGCCTCAACCTTTTATTTTTCTTTTAGTTCCTCCTTAAATCTGACTGAGAGGTGGTGGGTTCTAATCCCACTCCTCTCATTTCTTATTTTTATTATTTCATTTTCGGTCAAGGCACATGGGTTCGAATCCCACATGCCACATTCTCTTTTTCTCACATTATTTCAATGATTTTTAACATGGTGAGGTCACGGGTTCGATCCTCAGTGACCTCACATATTTTTCTTCATTTTACATAGCTTATTAAACAACTTTACTTGGCTGAAATTAACCAACAAGATGCTGGAAATTTGAGTTACATTATTCAGCTTTTTTTCATCAACATTTAGAGTTAATTCTTAGGGCATTTCGTGAATCATTTAGCTAATAGTTTTCACTCAAATCAGACACATTATAATTCATCTGAACATCACAATTTATACAAGTTTGAGCACGTGAAATACAACCATAAAACATGTCATTCCATGCTCCAATCCGTGTCCAAGAGCTACGGCAAAACACACTTTGCACACATACTTATAAACATATTTTTGGAAAGCATAGGATATCATTCGTACAATTCCAAACACACATTCATGATAATATTCATCACGAAAACACATTACATGCCTAATATCAACCAGCAGACATACCAACCTACAACCATCGATAGGAGCTAGTGGCACAGACATGCAACGGGGAGACAATCCTAGTTTCGGATTAGAATCGACTGAATCCTAGGGGTCTCTTGGGAAAGGGACCAAGAGTAAGAAACCCCATACCTTATTTGACGTTTGTTCACCCACGACCTGCTGTCCAGCACCCTCTCCAAATCACGTTCAAGTCTCGAAATTTCAACACCAACTCGACGGAAACCCCTCTCTTTGCCTAACGTTTTTGCTTATGTTTTGATTATATTTTTTCTGAGTGAGTTCTTCAAGTGAGAAGAACTTTTAGCTGCTGGTGAGTTCTTGTATTTTGGCAAAGAGAACGTGAAAAAGAAATAGAGATTTTGACGTGAGAGAGACAGAGAGTTAAACATGAAAGAGAGTTAAAAGAGGTGAAGTAGTTTAGACTTTGTCAACTAGGACTCTTTCAAATATTAATTAAAATATGTTTTCCCTTTTATTTTAAATCAGCCAATAAATATTAATTAATTAAATTAATTTACCAATTTAAATAAAAACAATTTAAATCATTGCTTCCACCTAGGTTCGAACCCTGGTGGAGCAAGACTTCACTCAAAGGCCAATTTTCGGCCCTCTCTCCCCAAAATACCCCTCCACCTTATTAATTAAATAATTAATTACTCATTTAGGGTAATTACGATACTACCCTTAGCCTAAAAAAAGACCATTTTACCCCTAGATCCTCCAAACCTAAGATTTTCCCTTTTTAAGTCTGGTAAAGATTCATTAGAGTAAATCTTCGTATTCGAGAGCCCTACATGGCTGGACCCAACCTTTTCTAGCTCAACTAACTCCTCAAGTTAGTTGTCTTGGCTGTAGCAAGGCTTCAGAGGTGTCGTTCTACGCGCATCAATCCGCGTGAACCCGGTCTAATCGTAGGCATTCTAGACACATTAAGCATTAATTATCATATCCATTTTTAGGGTTGTTACATTATCCCCCCCTTAGGAACATTCGTCACCGAATGACACTACTAACTATCTAGCACAATGCCAGTCATAACATAACATAATCACTATGTACAGTCAAGCAATAGCAACAAGGAATGGAGAGATAAGGAAACTTCGACTTAAGAGTAGGAAGTCTAACCGCAAGAGCTGAAAAGATGAGGGTAGCGGGATCTCATATCAACCTCAGCCTCCCACGTAGCACCCTCAACATGATGATTCCTCCACAATACCTTTATTGTAGCAATCTCCTTGTTTCTCAGCCGCTTGACCTGTCTATCTAAGATCTCAACAGGTACCTCCTCATAGGACAAGTCTTCATCAACCCGCAAACCTTCCACAGGTAGAATCGATGATGGATCACCTAGGCACTTCTTTAACATGGATACATGAAAGACTGGATGGACAGAAGCTAGCTCCGCAGGCAATGCCAACTCATAGGCCACCTCACCCACACGCCGTAGGATCTCATATGGCCCAACATACCTCGGACTCAACTTCCCCTTCCTGCCAAACCTCATCACCCCCTTCATAGGTGATATCATCAAATAGACCTGGTCACCAACATCAAACTCTAAGGGCCGTTTTTTGTTGTCTGCATAAGTCTTCTGTCGACTATAGCCAACCTATCCCTAATCATCCTGACCTTCTCTAAGTCCTCATGAATAATCTCTGGACCCAAAATAGATGACTCTCCAACCTCGAACCACCCAACTGAAGATCTACACCTCCTACCATACAGTGCGTCAAATGGTGCCATCCCAATGCTGGAGTGATAGTTGTTATTATACGAGAACTCTATCAAAGGCAAATGGTCATCCCAGCTACCCCTGAAGTCAATCACACACACCCTCAACATGTCCTCCAATGTGTGAATGGTGCGCTCTGCCTGCCCATCAGTTTGAAGATGAAAGGCAGTACTAAGCTTCACCTTTGTGCCTAAGATCTTCTGCAAGGATCTCGAGAAATGTGAAGTGAACTGAGCTCCTCTATCTGAAATGATAGACAAAGGAATCCCATGCCATCTCACAATCTCATCAATGTAGAGTCTCGCATAATCCTCGGCTCTGTAAGTAGACTTCACAGGTATAAAGTTGGCAGACTTAGTCATCCTGTCCACAATAACCCATATGGAGTCATGTTGTCTCCTAGTCCTCGGAAGACTAACCACGAAGTCCATATTAATGGCCTCCCACTTCCAAGTCAGAACCTCAATAATCTGAGTAAGACCCTAAGGCTTAAGATGTTCTGCCTTAACCTGCTGACAATTAGGACACTTGGCCACATATTCTGCAATGTCCTTCTTCATGCCATCCCACCAATAAATCTGCTTAAGATCATGATACATCTTGGTGGAACCTGGATGTATGGAATATCTGGAACCATGGGCCTCTGCAACAATCCTGGTCCGCAAATCATCCACATCTAGTACACACAGCCTGTCCTGGTACTTAAGTACACCATCACCTCCAAAAGTAAAAGACTCATTCATCTTTATCAACACTGTGTCCTTCATCTCCATCAACACACGATCGAGATGCTGACCCTGTTTGACTTCAACTACCAAGGATGATTCAGAACTAGGATGAACTGAAACACCCCCACTAGTAGTATCAACCAACCCTACACCCAGTCTGGCCAGTCTGTGTACATCTTTCACCAACTCTTTCTTCTCATTCTCAACGTGGGCTGTACTTCCCATGCTCATCCTGCTCAAAGCATCAGCTACAACATTAGCCTTACCTGGATGGTAGTGGACAATCATATCATAGTCCTTCAACAGCTCAAACCATCTCCGCTGACGTAGATTCAACTCCCTCTGTGTGAACACGTACTGGAGACTCTTGTGGTCTATGAACACATCCACATGCACTCCATACAAGTAGTGCCTCCAGAGATTCAGTGCAAACACCACAGCTGCCAACTCCAGGTCATGAGTGGGATAATTCTTCTCATGAACCTTGAGCTGTCTGGACGTATAAGCTATCACCTTACCAACCTGCATAAGAACACAACCCAAACCAACCCTAGATACATCACAATAAACAGTGTAATTCTCACCACACTTAGGCAAAGTAAGCACCCGGGCTGAAGTGAGTTTGTCTTTGAGCTCCTAGAAACTCTTCTCACAAGTCTCCGTCCATTCGAACTTGGCCTTCTTCTTAGTCAAAGCAGTCCGTGGGGCAGCAATGGAAGAAAAACCCTACACGAACCTGTGGTAGTAACCAGCCAATCCCAGAAAGCTACGAATATCGGTGGGAGTAAGAGGTTTTGGCCAGTTCTTCACAGCCTCAGTCTCTTATGGGTCCACCTCCACACCCTGATCGGACACAACATGACCCAGGAAGGTAACTGATCTAAGCCAGAATTCACACTTGCTGAATATGGCATACAACTGATGTTGTCTAAGTACCTGCAAGGTTAGTCTCAAATGTTGTTCATGCTCTTCCTTGGTCCTAGAGTAGATGAGGATGTTCAATGAATACTATGACGAAATAATCAAGCTATTCACGGAAGACTCGCTTCATGAGGTCCTAAAGGCAGCTGGTGCATTAGTGAGACCAAATGACATGACTAAGAACTCCTAATGACCATAAAGGGTACGAAAGGCTGTCTTTGGGATATCTACATCCCTAACCCTAAGCTGATGATACCCTGAATGAAGATCAATCTTAGAGAAGAAACTAGACCCTTGGAGCTGATCGAACAAGTCATCTATTCTGTGAAGTGGATACTTATTCTTATAGTGACTTTGTTGACCTGTCGATAATCGATACACATTCTAAGGGTTCTATACTTCTTTTTCACAAACAACACTGGAGCACCCCAAGGGGATATGCTCGGCTAGATGAAGCCCTTATCAGTGAGATATTTTAACTGCAGATTCAACTTTTTGAGTTCTGCTGGAGCCATTTTGTAGGGAGGAATTGAAATTGTTTTAGTATCGGGTTCTAAGTCGATACCAAAGTTAATCTCTCGAGGGGGAGAAACTCCATGCAAATCATCGGGAAATACATCTTGGAACTCATTCACTACATGCACAGAGTCTATGGAAGGAATGTCATGATGTTAATCATTAACACTCACAAGATGACACAATAAACCCTTGGACATCATTTTATTGGCCTTAAGGTTCGAAATCAAGGGATTAGGACGACTCGAGTTATACCCCTCCCAGACCAGCTCTAATTGATTAGGGAAATGGAATCTCACAACCCTACTACGACAATCCATAAAGGCATAAAATTTATGGAGCCAGTCCATACCAAGTATAATATCGAAGTCATTCATGGGTAACTCAACTACGTCTGCACACATAGTTTTACCACATACTACTATTGGGCAGTCTAACATTTATGAAGTAATCCATACCTAAGACATCTCCTTGAGCTACTAAGCAGCCAACTTAGCCTTTTCCTCTTCATCAGTACTCATAGCAGGCTTTGAAACCTACCATGCACTCACCTCCATGCGAACAATCACTCTTACCAAACGTCTTTCGTTCACGCTGGGCATTTCTATCACTGCCCCTTCTTGGGAAGGCCAAATCGTGAGTCTGGAGCATTAGACCACATGGCAATCCTAATCCTTGTGTGTATTATTTTACGCGCTCACACAAGAAGGAAGATCGATACTTAGAATGACACAAAGTGTCAAAGCTCTAGATAGCATGATAAAGAGTAGAAAAAGGGAAATTTTCCTACGCATCATGCAGTCTCTAATTCAGGGTAGTAGTGCACTTCACTACCATGACTTAGAAACTACTCAATGTGGTTGATATGAACTTATTCTCCTCGGAATTTAACCTAGTGCTCTGATACCAACTTTTCACGACCGGAATCTAGACCCCAGACGAGATCGGCGTCGTTGACCTCTCAGAGGTCGCAGACAAGCCTACATACGTTATCATTACTTAATCTAGGTTAATTTTAGCAAAAAATTTGAACTTTTTGTTCCTTGACATGCATGCATATCATTCTACTTAAATTCATATACGTTCACAATCAACCATCTAATATTAGGATCATCAAATGAAAGAAATAGTTCAATACTACATTAAAAATATACTTTGCCAAAATGGCACCAATACAATGTCTGAAATAAAATGAGAAAGAAACACTAGTGGAACATACTCCACTAGCTAAAGCCTACACCTAATCTAGATAATAACAGTAGACATCCTCCAAAGCATGAGGGACTACCAAATCCGGATGATAGCTCCACGTCCGGATAGCTGAAACGTCATACTGTAAGCTCTAACGTCCACCAGTGCTTTCACCTAAAAATATAGAGTTGTATGGGATTAGTACACACTTGTACTAAGTATGGGTATATGCAAGAACACACCAAGGACATGCATGAGTAAGAATAGCTCTTTCCTAACAACATGATTTATGGAAAGTCAAGTCAGCAGACTTGCCAAATTTGGATTAGGAAGGTTAGTGAACCTGCCAAATTGGATTAGGAAAGTCAGTGGACTTGCCAAATTGGATTAGAAAAGTCATGCCATGAGAGTAACATGCATCATCATACGTATCATATTGCACACAGCACATAACGTCTTACACATAGCACAAAACATATTGCATAAGGCACATAACATCTTTCATATCATTCGTTCATATTCCATGAGACCATGGAATTATGGAATTAACATTAAGACTTCCCAAAATGAGGGCTCAACATATGGGACCTCAACTAGGGAGCCTTCTTTAGCAAACACAGAGTCTGCTTCATTCATTCATACGTACTTCATTTCATTCATTCATAAGCTAGTGTAAGCACTAGCCATACCTAGGATGTAGTTTAAGACTCTCATCGGGTTTGCTGTGCAATGACCAAGAATAACCTAGTGTCATTACTTGAGTCTAGCTCACTTCTTGATTATCCTATCCTAACACCTTTGGTATCGTTCATTTAATTATGTGCATCATTTGAGGCTGGCCTCATTCAGAGGTGGAATCACCGGCCAAAGTGACCCAAAATATGCTAGCGTATATAGGGGATTGAACCCTGCTAGATCCCTATATTGGCAGTATAGGTTCAAAGACTAAGAGATATAAGGAGACCCATACCCGGCATGCCGGACAGTCTCATCTCATGAGAGTTACGTGAACCTCCGCCCTTCCCGAAAGAAGGCATCACCGCTCATAGCTAGCCTATCGGTGCTCAGTATAAAGTTCCATTAGATTTAACTCATACGTCATGGAAGCTGACTTCTAGTATAAGGACATCATAGCTCAATAGAAGATTTCTCATCTCATCATTAGTATTAAGTATACATTAATCTCAATACTTTCATTAGAGTGTTCATAGAGATTGGTCTCTTCATTATCTTTACACTCTCATAGGTGAGTACGTTTTGGTAACATTTACTTAGGCTCATTTGAGATGACTCCCATCTTTCACATAAGCCTCTTATCATGTTGTCACCATGTTCATTAACTTTAGTACGTTTGCTCTTCTTAATTACTCACCCCTTTTTACGTGAATGTTCATTTCATCATATGCCAATGCACTTGGCCATTTAGTGTGTTTCACATTCTTACTTAACCCTTCTAGGGTTTCATCATTTCATTACATACATCTTAGGTTCACTTACTTTATACGTTTGATGGACTTATGGGTCTATACATACAAGCCATGACGGTTCATTCATAGTTCATTTAAGTGATTCATATCTTCCTAAGATTATGTGGTACAAGACTTATCCATCTTGTAAGTATGCCAAGATCTCGATTTCGATCTATGAAGGAAACATTATTTTCGAACATTTATTCACGTATGACTTATGTATCAATACGGAATTTGGGCAAGGGAACCCGATTTCAAATCCCTTGGACAGTACTTACATTTTTATTCATTTAAACTTAACTCATTGGTCTTGGGGAAACCGAGTTTGAGCCCCAAAACACACGCTTCTTTTCTCTTTTTTTCTTTTTTTTTCTTTTCTTTTGTTTTGGGGACCTAGAGGATGGGGGATCGAAACCCCACACCTCATTATATTTTATTTTCCTTTCTTTTAATTCTCTCCTTGTTGGCCGAGAGGGTGTGGGGTCGAACCCCCACAGCCCCACTTTTAATTTTCTCCTTAATTTCCTTTATTCTGCCTAGAGGTCGTGGGTTCGATTCCCATACGCCTCAACATTTTATTTTTCTTTTAGTTCCTCCTTAAATCTGACTGAGAGGTGGTGGGTTCGAATCCCACTCCTCTCATTTCTTATTTTTATTATTTCATTTTCGGTCAAGGAACATGGGTTCGAATCCCACATGCCACATTCTCTTTTTCTCACATTATTTCATTGATTTTTTAACATGGTGAGGTCATGGGTTCGATCCTCAGTGACCTCACATATTTTTCTTCATTTTACATAGCTTATTAAACAACTTTACTTGTCTGAAATTAACCAACAAGATGCTGGAAATTTGAGTTACATTATTCAGTTTCTTTTCATCAACATTTAGAGTTAATTTTTAGGGCATTTCGTGAATCATTTAGCTAATAGTTTTTCACTCAAATCAGCCACATTATAATTCATCTGAACATCATGATTTATACAAGTTTGAGCACGTGAAATACAACCAAAAAACATGTCATTCCATGCTCCAATCCGTGTCCAAGAGCTACGGCAACACACACTTTGCAAACATACTTATACACATATTTTCGGAAAGCATAGGTTATCATTCATACGATTCCAAACACACATTCATGAACATATTTATCACGAAAACACATTACATGCCTAATATCTACCAGCAGACATACCAACCTACAACCATCGATAGGAGCTAGTGACAGGGACATGCAACGGGGAAACAATCCTAGTTTTCGGATTAGAATCGACTGAATCCTAGGGGTCTCTTGGGAAAGGGTAACCCATACCTTATTTGACGTTTATTAACCCATGAACTGCTGTACAACACCCTCTCCAAATCACGTTCAAGTCTCGAAATTTCAACACCAACTCGACGGAAACCCCTCTCTTTGCCTAACGTTTTTGCTTATGTTTTGATTATATTTTTTTCGAGTGAGTTCTTCAAGTGAGAAGAAATTTTGGTTGCTGGTCAATTCTTGTATTTTGGTAGAGAGAACGTGAAAAAGAAAGAGAGATTTTGACGTGAGGGAGAGAGAGTTAAACGTGAAAGAGAGTTAAAAGAGGTGAAGTAGTTTAGACTTAGTCAACTAGGACTCTTTCAAATATAAATTAAAATCTGATTTCCCTTTTATTTTAAATCACCCAATAAATATTAATTAATTAAATTAATTTACCAATTTAAATAAAAACAATTTAAATCATTGCTTCCACCTAGGTTCGAACCCGGGTGGAGCAAGACTTCACTCAAAGGCCAATTTTCGGCCCTCTCTCCCCAAAATACCCCTCCACCTTATTAATTAAATAATTAATTATATATTTAGGGTAATTACGATACTACCCTTATCCTGGAAAAAGACTATTTTAACCCTAGACCCTCCAAACCTAAGATTTTCCATTTTTAAGTCTGGTAAAGACTCATTCGAGTAAATCTTCGTATTCGAGAGCCCTACATGGCTGGACCCAACCTTTTCTAGCTCAACTAACTCCCCAAGTTAGTTGTCTTGGCTGTAGGAAGGGTTCAGAGGTCTTGTTCTATGCGCATCAATCCGCGTGACCCCGTTCTAATCGTAGGCATTCTAGACACATTAAGCATTAGTTATCATATCCATTTTTAGGGTTTGTTACACAACATGAATAGAAGAATATATATATGACTTCACATGTAGATAGATATTGTCATGCTTCACATAATCAAAGTACACAAATAGTCATATTACTTCAAGTAGTTGTTAACAAGGACAAGATCATCATATTGCATAAACAACAGCGACAAAGCCACATCAATTGCAAATAAAGCACATAACACCGCCACCATAAGTGGACCATACCAATACCAATAGAATCAAAGTATAAATAACATCAAAATAAAGGAAATGGTGCAGCATACCTCCACTCCATCATCAACACTTTAATTCAAGTCAACTTACTCAATTTGATAACACAAGACCCTTAACCAAGGCCATAACCAATTATTCAACATAAAAAATACAATAATACGTAGGTACATTCAATGTAAATTCATCAATACAATACAACCCAGATATCAATTTACTACAATTATTACATCAATGAATAGACCACATAAAACTACATAATAATTCTTCAACATTAGATCTATATCAAGTAACCCAAAACTTAGTCAAAAACTAGGGTTCATCAAATTCATGGGTTCATAGGTAATTTAAGTTAAAATCATAAATACAATATCAATTAAATCATTATTCAATGTTTAGAAATGATTTGTGCAAGACCCATGGTAGAATCACGAAATTGGACAATTTACCTTTTGAAAACTTTGAAAACATCTTTGAAAGATGGGCTCCTTGATGAAAACTGTTTAAAAAATCAAAAGCCATACCTCAATGATGATAATTCTTCACTTTTATGATGAACTTCCACTCAAAACGTCACCTCCAAGATGTTCCTTGATTTGGACTTCAATGGAGTCTTTGGGATTTCTAAAGGGATTTTGGGGTTTTGATTTAGAAGAATGAAATATTCTAAGTGTTAAACATTTATATACTTGTTTAAAATACCCAATATACCCTTAATAAACCGCCAATACACTTATTTGAAAGTGGGGTGAATTTACAAATTCACTCCTAGCTTGGTAGTGAAACTGCACGCAGGGACAACCCATAGACGACGTCCCCATCGAAGGGCGTAAGCCAACTTACGGGCCGTGCTGGCAACCTTCGATGGGTTATGAGGCTTGTAAATGGAAGCTTGGATTCCTAGTATAAGGTTCCAATGACTACCACCACCTACGGGGCGTCGACCAGGCCACTGGCCGTCGATTGCCCTCCGTAGGTGGACTGTCTTTTGGCAGTTTAGGCCACCAACTTGGGTCATTCCTCAAGGACCCTTGGATTGTCCTTGGGTATAATTTCCCGAACTTTTCCAATACAAATACGATCGTCTATGAGTTTAACACCTATCACATACATTTCATCCAAAATGAACACGTTAAACTAGACGAAACATGACTAGACACACAAGGTCATTTCAAGGCATAACTTTCTAACTTCATGAACGTTCTTGGACGTTTGACCTCCAAACTTCACAAAACTTGACACACTGCATATACTTGCTATAATAACTCATTTAAGGACCTTAAAACCTCATGAATCACACATAAACACATAAAATCACATATGAGGCACATAGCTGACTTAGTCGTCGAACGTCTTAGTCGTCCTTTGACGTTTGACTTCCAATGCACCTGAACTCTTAGCTACTTCCTCTAAACCTTATATAGACCACATTAGGTCATCATACCACCATTACCAACAATTTTAGGCTCTAGATAACCTAAGTTATTTTCGGGGTCTTATAATCTCCCCCACTTGGACAACATTTATCCTCGAATGACACTTGCCACTCTCCAAACACTTCCAAGAATAGGGATTAATCTAGCAGCTAATAACCAAACCATACAACACATAACCAAGAAGAAAACAAAAATTTCCCATAGTCAAGAGATTCACAACACAACAAGAATTTAGAAAACAATTCTATAACTCATTATGCTACAAAACTCTCATACTTCATTCCAAATAGTAAAAACTCATTTTATATTCAATATCATACTCATATACATCATATATAACCATATTACAACCATTTTTGACCAAAGATTCAAATAGTCACTTTTCCAAAAAATTTACAGTGAACTGTTTTTCCATGCTACAGTGATTTTACCAAATTTTCCAAAAATCCATATTTTTGGCAATTCATTGATATAGACATGCTAATATGCAAAGTAACATCATATAAACACATCTTACAACATAATCCTAGCTTCATAAAATACACAATGCAAGAAGTTAGTGAAATTCAATTTCAACCAAACTCCTAAACACCATGCACATGCAACATGCTTCTATACCATGCTATCCCATCTACTAACCATTCTCCTCCACTTAGAAGGAACTCATACTACAACAAGAGAAAGAAAACTTACCAACATCATCATCACTCTCATCCGGCTTTTCCACTCTAGACGGAGTGAATAGAAACGCCTCTTTGTTGGAGCATCATCCTTTGGAATACTAGGAGACACTTTCTTACCCTCTCTTCCTCTAGAAGCAATCATAGGACAATCTCTCACCTTTTGCCCTTCCTTACCACAACCAAATCAATTCCCGGTACCCAATAGACACTCACCATAATGTTTCTTGTCACTTTTGGCGCAAGTAGGCTTGCCATCCTTGGAACCACCTCCTTTCTCCAATTTCACCTTAGCATTCTTAGGCTATTCTTGAGATTGAACCCTCTTCTTAAACCTAGTTTACTCTTGATCACTAGAACCACTCCTTTTCAATCTTCTAGCCATCCTCCTAAGTTTATACTCTTCAATTGATTGTGCATACACTATGAGTCTATCTAGGGTCATATCATCATGCAATATAGCGGTACGGCATTTCTCCATCACTAAGTCGGCTACACCCGTCACAAAACGACTCATTTCATCCCTTGGTAGACACTAGGGAAGGAGCATACCTATACAAAGTTGAAAACTTCAACGAGTATTCCTGAACACTCATATTGCCTTGCTTGAGATTGATAAACTCATCTACTTTCACTTCCCTCATCTCACGAGGAAAGTACTTACCAAGAAAAGCTTCCTTGAATTATTCCCACTCAATAGGACCCAAATCATTTGGCCTATTGTCTTTTTATTCAGTGTACCAAATTTCAGACACATCTCTCAATTGATAAGATTCCAACTCCGCCTTCTTCCAAGATATAACCCCCATAGCACTCAAAACTTTGTACACACCATCAAGGAATTCTTGGGGATCCTCATTCACCTTAGATCCAAGAAAGATGTGAGTATTCATCCTCACAAAGTCTCCCAACCTAGAAGTCATAGTGCTTTCCACAACCCTAGGCATCATACTCAAATTTATTTGAGTAGTCACGGCTTGGGATAAAGCAACCAAAGCCTCTCTAATCTCCCTGTTAGACAACTCCGGCACTTCATTACATCCTTCCACATTAGGGGCATGATCACATTGAGGAGGCAATTGAGCACCTTGGACACCTTTCCCATCATGAAGCACTTGCTCAACTTGAGGAGGAGCTTCCTCATTCACCCTTCCCTCTTCCATCCTTCTAGCAGCCATCCTTCTAGTATTCATCTCCTAGAAACACAAGGAAACACATTTAGAAGGATACTCATAACAATACTCTACCGCACGAACATAGGAGTAGAAATGAAGGGAAATACTATCGTCCTACAGCCTCTCGCCCATAGATGTGTCGCGACTCGCACCGCTGGTCGAGACTCTACTACACGTGACTTCTCGAGACTTTTTGATACCTAAGACTACTTCCATTAAACTATGCTCTGATACAAAGCTTGTCACTTCCCGAAACCACACCTTAGAAGATAGGGTGCAATCTTGGATTGCGACCGACGTATTCGACCTCTCGGAGGTCTCATACAAGCCTCTCATATCATTCATCGCATTTACATAATGAAAACTAGTGCGGAATTAAAACTTTTAATAAAAACAATATAGAAGTCTTTGAACTCTTTCATATATGTAGATATAGGAAAACACTAAGTCTCGATCATCATCTTAAGACAAGACAATACTTGGGACACGGCCCATACGAATTCAAAACATACTACTATATAGTTGTATTACAAAACTTCATCAAAGAAACATAAAATGACATATATGCCCTCAAGTCAAACGAGGACATACTTCAACTTCTCTTGAAAGATCTCCTTGTCCAAGTCTTCTTCCCAAAGCTCTTCACCTACCAAGAACTATATAGATAGAAACTAAAGCATGGAATTAGTACAACCACATGTACTAAGTATGGCATTATGCATAAAAATCATGAAAAGGAACTTTATTGGAAATATGCATCTTTTCTCTAAAACATCATAATATCATAATAATAATAACATTTAGCAACTTAGAATCACATAAGAAAATGACTAAGCAAAATATTGCATTTTTAGAGAACATTTTCCATTGAACTTGAATTACTCTACTGTGAACTCGAATCACTCCTACAGTGAATCACTTTACCTTCCATTAACCAACTTCTAGCGTGTAATTCCCTCACTAAAAGCTACCCTAAGATTCACTTAAGTCACACAAAGAGAGACCGCCCATACACCCTCTCTAGATGTGCCTAAACGACCCTTAAGATTACTTATAATGAGACACACACACTTACAAAGCATCTTAAATATCTTGGTAAGATTCTTCTACAAAAGGTGACTCTAAGTCTCACTTGAGTGAGTTGTGAAGCAACCGCCCATACAATCCCTTACACACACACTCAAGAGATCCTATAGACTCCCTAGGTTAGAATCATTCTAACTAAACACACCAACACATAGATGATATGACATTCTCCTTCAAAAGGCTATCAAAAGAGCTACTTAAGTAAATCAAGAAGATAACGTCCATGATTGACTCTTCAAGATTACCTAAATAATCCTTAAGACTACCTAAGTCTTAGATAATGTCCACAACACCAAACCTTTTCCCTAACTAGAGTCATTCTCAAGACTTCCATAGATAAGCCATGAAGAGATCATCCTTTATGCCCTCTTCACAATTCAACTAAAGAATCCCTAAGGCACTCTAGATTTGGTACTTATTCCCTTACATACTTCATAACGTAAGTAATTAGTTCATTAGTTCATTTAAGAGACATACATCACATAAAGGACATTCAAATAATGGTCTTAGACAAGACCTAGGGACTCTTACTAATATTTTCAAAGTCTATTGTGCAATGTCTAGATAGCGTCCCATACCACCACCTAAACCTCATAAAAATTCTCTAATGCTAATAGGTATCCCATATGATGAGAATAGGAAATAACCGACATAGACCATGATAGAAATGCATGGAATCTGGAGTTCTATCCTACTCCGATGAGGTTGTTCTACTTGCCAAGGGTAGAACTTAGACACATACCATGTAGGCACATGGTTAAGGAATATGAAGGGCTTCTTTGTATTCTAGTCTCATACTTAACTAGAACTACTTCCCTTACCATATTCACTCGATTCTAGTCTTCTTTATCATAGAGTAATTCACACATTAGGTTCACATAAAAGGGTTCCATAGCAAGTTAATAACCCTATTACATTTACCCTACCAAAGAAGGGTCCACTAGGGCTACCTCACAATGGCGACAAGAAGCTCATAATGACTTTCCTAAGGATTAATATGATGTTGTTCCGGCCAATTAACCTTAAGTCCATGATTCTTTCACTTTGAAGGATACCATTACGACTTACAACTTCAACAATCTTAACCTTGCCACTAAATCAAGGTTTTTCAAATAAAAGACTCTCATAACATCATTTAAGGTCACATGTCATTCATACAAACAAGACTAAGAGTTTAACATCCTAAGTCAAGACATCACATATTCCTAATCATACATACATCAAGCAAGGGACACATGCCAACCAAGACAAGACACCACATACTTCACTTTTAACTCATAATGTAAGTCATTCTAGAATCACATGAAACAACCCTAACATCTTCAAGTCGTACTATATACTATCATAACATCATCAATGAAATCAATATAGACTCATATAGCCAAGTAGGAATAACCAAGACTCAACCCTAACACTATACACATAATGTCAAAGGTGTAGTCTAACATGGTCACCTAAGACAACATGAATAGAAGAATACACATATGACTTCACATGTAGATAGATATTGTCATGCTTCACATAATCAAAATACACAAATAGTCATATTACTTCAAGTACTTGTTAACAATGCCAAGATCATCATATTGCATAAAGCAACGCCGAGAAGGCTACATCAATTGCAAGTAAAGCACATAACACCTCCGTAGGTGGACTGCCTTTTGGTTGTTTTGTCCACCAACTTGGGCCCTTCCTCAATGACTCTTGGATGGTCCTTGGGGATAATTTCTCAAATGTTTCTAACCCAAATACAATTGTATATGAGTTTAACACCTCTCATATAAATTTCATCCAAAACAAACACGTAAAACTCGATGAAACATGCCTAGAAACACAAGGTCATTTCAAGGCATATCTTTCGAACTTCATGAACGTTCTTGGACGTTTGAACTCCAATCTTCACGAAACTTGACAAACTTCCTATACATGCTATAATAACTCATTTAAGGACCTTAAAACCTCATGAATCACACATAAACACATAAAACCACATATGAGGCACATAGGTTACTTAGTCTTCGAACGTCTTGGTCGTCCTTTGACGTTTGACTTCCAATGCACCTAGACTCTTAGCTACTGCCTCTAAACCTTATAATATACCACATTAGGAACTTAGACAGCCATTGCCAACAATGTTAGGCTCTAGTTAACCTAAGTCATTTTCGACGTCTTACACCATCATAGACCATGGTAGCAAATCATGGAATCCAGAGTTCTATCCTACTCCGATGAGGTTGTTCTACTTGATAATGGTACAACTTAGACAAATCCCATGAAGGCACATGGTTAAGGAATATTAAGGGCTTACTTTATATTCTAGTCTCATCCTTTAACTGGAACTACTTCCCTTACCATACTAACTCGGTGCTATCCTTTGTTCTCAAAGAGTAATTCACATTAAGGTTCATATAAGAGGATTCCATATAAAGTTCATAACCAAATTACATTTACCCTACAAAAGAGGTCCCCTAGCTCTGCCTTACAATGGCGACAAGAAGCTCATCATGACTTTCCCAAGGATTGGTATGATGTCGTTACACTCAATCAACCTTAAGTCAATCATTAATTTCATGAAGTATACCATTAAGGCTATCGAATTCAAGTTTCATGACCTTACAACTAGGTTTAAGGTTTCACATAAATGACCTTCTTAGCATAATTCAAGGTCTCACATATTATTCATACATTCAAGACTAAGAGGCTGTAGCATCCTAAGTCAAGACATCTCATATTCATATTCATATATGCATCAAGTAAGGGACACAAGTCTACCAAGACAAGACACAACATACTACACTTTAGCACATATTACATGTAATTCTAGAAGCATATAGGAATAACCATTATCATCCTTAGTCATCATATACACTACTATATTATCATCAATATAACCATCATAGACTCATATAGTCAAGTAAGAACAATCATGTATCAATTCTAAGATTACACACATAAAGACATAGTCATAAATCATCATTGTTACGACCCAAAGTTCACCCTAGTCGTAACCAGCATCTTCGTCCTCTAAGAAGACTAAGACAAGCTTCTTAGAATTCTTCATAGTATATCATACGTCAAAATTGCGGAAAAATTAAAACTTTTTCTTATATAGCAAGGAGGTTTACATATACCTCTTCATAGGAAGCAAACATAGGCTTCTCGCAATAGACCATAACAACGCATAAGAATTTAGTCTTATACTTTGTCTCATATTAACCATCTAAAGATGTCAAACAATCTGGGAAAAGCCCTTATATAAATCCATAATTGCCACATAGAGCTTACATATGTATCTTCAACAATAGGAAAGAAATGAATGTCTACTACACAATACAAGTACTACTAAGATAGAGTGTGTGGTAGCATCCTCGAACTAGAGGGCATACCGAAAACTTGTAGATTCTATACCAAGCCTTCTTGCTTTAGCCTCAATAATACTTCAACGGCCCGAACCTACAATGTATGGGGAAAAGGGAAGAAATATGGGTTAGTACAAACCACATGTACTAAGTATGGTCCCTATGCATAAAATCGTTAATGCATGAGAAAAGGCACAATTTAGTAAAAACTATGCACAATGACCAACAATTCAATATACACATGTAAAGAACATCATAATCATATCAACATATAAGTAACTCAAGCAACACTTGTGCAATGCCAACAATAAATCCCCATAACTCTATCCAAAGCTAAGTATCACTTAAGCAACCCATTCCATGCTTACAACATATTCTCATATATAACATGTTTCATATATCAACACTTGTCATAGCTTACCAACATAATCATAAACATAATCATAATCATAGCCGTAGTAATAAAGGAATACTACTAGAATCATCCTATTGGATCCCACATGTGCAATGTGTAAGAGAAGTCTGATACCCTTCCTCAAACTATGTAGTAACCTTTAAGACAACCCTAATAGAAGTTCACATACATAAATTATTCATAATTTTACTTTAGGGAAATAAGTAACATAACCGACATCAGACCATGTGAGCTACATGGAATCCGGTGTTCTACCCCCACACTGAAAAGAGAGGAATAACACTTGCCTAATGTGCAACCATTCATACATAGATATTCTAGGTGGATACACTAAGCTAGACTCCTATGTGTGCACATAGTTAAGGGACAAGGAGATTGTTTCTAGGAACCTTGACTACTAACCGTGAAGGTTTCCATCTCATGAGACAACACATATCTTTGGAATCCACACTACTAGTCGTGAAGAAACCTATGTGGGAGGCCGGACTAATTAACGTGATACATCCATCTCATTTATATGCCCTTTCGGTGATAAGCAATTATTCCCTTTAGTAATCATCATATAACATCATACAAGGTCACATTAGTCTCTTTTAGACCTTTACGTAAACATATTATCATAATAGCTCATAGGTGATCCCAAGTGAGAACTATCCATTCACTTTAGACACAACATTATAATTCTGGGAAACTACATTCAATAATATAATGATCACATCATAACATAATTACATACTTCATAGCCAATTAATAGATCTAGGGTTAGGTATGAGGGATTCTTGTCACCAACATCACAACAACACAATTAACTATAGCATCATTACCACAAAAGTAATTGAGATCAAAGGAGAATCAAAATCATACCCCATTTACCTTCGTGGGACTTGATATGTCACATCCAGGGAGCACCCCCTAGAAGTAACATGGCGTACTTGGCCTCTTGGAGGTCTTATACAAGCCCATATTTATCATTCATCGCTTTGACATAGTAAATTTAGCGGAAAATTTAAAACTTTCTTAGCACATCATATGCTAGAACATTACTTCATATATATAAAACATAAGTCATAATACATATATAGACCTTAAGTCCCTTTGCCATCTTAGACTCAACAACATTAGAGTACATTAGAGATATGACCCTTAAGAAACATTACATCACTATACAATATTTAAACACTTTATAGTAAAGTCATAAGTAGGAGATCCTTGAACTTAAGGATTCCTTTCATTGAACTTGGAAATCATCTATCAATCTCTTCACCATTAAAGACATCCTTTAAGTATCTATAACCTACACTTTGTGTAAAAAGTAGAGAAGAATGGGATTAGTACAAGAATGCACCAAGTATGGAAACCATGCATTTAAAAGGGACATTTTCTTGAAATCATAGTTCATGCCTTTTTGAGTAAATCTTTATAGAAATTTTATCCAATAGCATTTATATCATTCACATACTTCATATAAACATATTCAAAGGCCAAACATTTCATAAGATCACACATAGAATTTATTACATTTTCAAGTCACATTACAGTGAACTATTTCCTCCTTTACAGTGAGCATTCTTTTCTTTATTTCCTTAACCTTCCAAGTAACCCTCTAGTGATACTTGGTGCCATGTATCACCTTAAGGCCACAAGGAAACATACATATCATATACGCAAGGTAACACATACCATCATAGAAGTATAATACTACATAGACATATTTAAGCCAATACCATAGGACACTTACAGTAAGTTACATTCAATTTGCACATATACCAACTTCACTTCACATCAATGCATTATAAGACCTTACTCATAATCCTACTCTAATTCTACTACTGCAATGTATATGTGAAGCCCCATAACCTCACACATACTTAGTAAACCTATCATAAGACCACAATCCTTACCATCCAATTCATACATCAACAAGTAAGTGAAGACAACTTCATTCATGTCAATACAAGACCTTCATCATATAGTCATTTCGACAAACATAGTGCATATAAGGATAAGATCACATCATCTAGATTCATACCACGCACATCTTCATGACAAGTAGACAAATACTACCATACAATGCATAAAGACATATTCATAACCATACAACTAGAACACCTTCCTAGAACTTCCTAAGGAGATACTTGTGCAATGTCTAGATGGGTTCATTACTTCCACCTATCCTAAGTAACCTCCCTTAAGTCATTCTAGTTAGGGTCCTAACCATTTACTTCAATTGTCCATTTTACTTTAGGGAAACTATAGCCTTAACCGACACTAAGACCTTAGGTGCTAAACATGGAATTTGGTGTCATCCCCTCACACCAAAATGAGGGCATATTACTTGCCAAAGTATGACATACGTCATGGAAGCATATTAGGTTATATCACTTGCTAGATCCTATGTGGCAAGAATATTTTATGGAACTTCGGGCTATCATGGAAACATCAACTCTACACCCTTTGTTGGATTATGAGGCTATCCACCCTATTAGGACCGTAGTGGACCCTTTTCGCCTTCCCTCTTTAGGAAGGTGCCACCCCCTCATATACAAGTTCACTCGGTACTAAGCTAAGTTACCTTTATTGAAAAAGACATTATTATTATTTCTTTATAAAACATAAGCATAGGATATTTACTCCAATATGCTTATAGCATCTTCAAGCACCTATCTAGTTTTAGAGTATTCTTAGGAATACCTCAAGGCCCCTCTATTAACTATATCTTCATACATGTTTGTGACTGTAAACATATATGTGAGAAAACCTTTGACATAACACATTAAGACAACACATGACCATACATTCATATTCATGTACATAGAAACCAAACCTAGGAACTATCCTATAAAGGTACACATGTGCAATGCATAAACAAGTTCCCATGCCCTTGCCCATACTAGTACACCTATCAAGTCATCCTAGTTAAGGAAACATATCATACTTCACATACATATACTTTACATGCATAGTATTAGACACTAGTGAATATGAGAACAACCTTTCATTAGACACTATGAACATTTACTACATTGTAAGCATGCATGAAGTGTGAGTGTATGTACATTGGTCAACATGATCACCTAATGGCCGTCAACAACTCATTGAGGCAGCCACCCTCTTAGACCACATTAAACTTTCAAGTATAGACCACACAAAACAATTTAGCATAGGAGACAATACAATCCTCATATTATACTTTAAGGCTCCTAACATTAGCTATTCACACATTCACATAGGGGTACATGGGTAGGGTCATCAACCATTAACACTTAAACAATGGAAGCACCTACACATGCTCTGACATAGCCATTCACATGCTCATAACAATAGTAACACAACCTAGGTTCACAACTATAATGGAAGACTAGGCACAAGTTACACATAACGTGATCATCATAACCACTCATTCATATAATCATCAATTTGACTTAAAGGCCATGGTCAACATATTATAATGACAATAAAGTAAACACCGCCACCATAAGTGGTCCATACCACACAATTCCATACAAGGCTTCATCAACCACAATACTATAAGGAAAGTAAAAGAGATGAGCATTCTTACCAATTTCTCACCCTTTGATCATCATTGATCAATACTTTATATGTTGATATGATTATGATGTTCCTTATAGATTTATATTTAATTGTTGATTATTGTGCATAGTTTTGAATAAATTGTCACTTTTATCATGCATTAACTATTTTTATACATAGGAACCATACTTAGTACATGTGGTTTGTACTAAACCATATTTCTTCCCTTTATCCCAAAACGTTGTAGGTTCGGGCCGTTGAAGTATAGGCTAAAGCAAGAAGGCTTGGACTAGACTCTCCAAGTTTTGGTATGCCCTCTAGCTCGAGGATGCTACCACACACTCTATCTTAGTGGTACTTGTATTGTCTAGTAGACATTAATTTCTTTGCTATTGTTGAAGATATTGATGTAAGGTCTATGTGGAAATTATGGATTTGTATAAGGTCTTTGCCCGGATTGTTTGACTTCATTATATGGTTAATATGAGACAAAGTATTAGATTAAATTGCTATGCATTGTTATGGTCTATTGTGAGAAGCCTATGTATGCTTCTTATGTAGAGGTCTACGTAAACCTCCTTGCCATATAAGAAAAAGTTTTAATTTTTCTGCGTTTTTGACTTACGATTTGCTATGACGAATGCTCAGAGGCTTGTTTTAGTCATCTTATAGGACAACGATGCCGGTTACGACTGGGGGTACTTTGGGTCAAAACAAACTTGGTATCCGAGAATGAGGTTAAATCTTCTTATGATTGATGTCTCATTAAACCACGTCTATGTAGTGTCTTATTCATAATTGTTAAGCGCGCCACACTTATGAATGAGAGACTATGTGATGCTTAGGAACTTTCACTCTCTTGTTATTCCTTAGTCATGCCTAAGAGTCTTAACTCTATCTATTCCTTTATTCTAATCCTTTATTTGTGCGTATAGGCAATGAATACAAGAAGGAACAATGCTCGAAGGGCCAGAGAGGAGAATTTGAATGAGGCGGTTCCACTCAAGATCCTCAAAACCCTTAAGTTCCTATTGAAGAAGGGTCTATGGCTAATGTTGAGATAAGGTTGGCCATTCATAGTTTAACTAAAGTGTTGGATACCCAAGTTGCTTGGGACACAAGGGTGCAAGTGAACCCCAATGCTAATACCACCGCTTCAAGGATTAGGGACTTCACAAGGATGAATCCCCCTACCTTCTATGGTTCTAAGGTTGAGGAGGACCCACAAGGGTTCATTGATGAAGTGTTCAAGGTTCTTGATCCTATGGGTGTTTCTTCTCAAGAAAAGGCAGAACTAACCGCCGACCAACTCAAAGATTTGGCTCAAGTTTGGCATGAGCAGTGGAGGGATGAAAGACCGGTTAGAGAAGGTCGGATTACTTGGGATGCTTTCAAGACAACTTCCTTGATAGGTTCTTTCCCTTGGAATTAAGGGAGAGAAAAATGGAAGAATTCTTCAACCTTCGTCAAGGAGGTATGAGTGTAAGGGAGTATAGCTTCAAGTTTACTCAATTATCAAAGCATGCTCCTACTATGGTTGCGGATTCTAGAGTTAAGATGAACAAATTTGTCATGGGGATATCCGATCTTGTGTTAATGATTGTAGGTCGGCTATGTTTATGCATATCATGTACATCTCTCGTCACATGGTTCATGCCGAACAAATTGAGGAACAAAAGATTAAACAAGTTTGTAGGGAGTTGAAGAAGGTGAGAAGTGAAGACAGGAATTCTTCTAAGAATATGTATGAGGTTCAAGACAAACCAAGGTTCAAGAAAAGGTTTTGTAATTTAGGATATTCTAGTGATCCAAGGGCCAATAAGAGTATGGTGCCTACTCCTAAGCCCCAAGAGGTAAAAGGTGGTTGTTCTTATGTTGATAGGTCTCTTTGTTCTAAATGTGGTATAAGGCATGATGGAAAGTGTCTTTTGGGCATGGGTAATTGCAATAATTGTAGGAAGAATGGTCACATGAAGAAAGATTGCCCTATGATGAATACTCAAGGAGGGCAAAATGCTCAAGCTAAAGAAATTGCTCTAAACCCGGATGCTCCTAAGAAAAATCGCTTTAATGCTCTCCAATGTCGAAGTGATCAAGAGAGCTCCCCGGATGTGGTGACCGGTATGTTACGCGTATTCTCCTTTGATGTATATGCTTTGTTTGACCCCAATGCCACATTATCTTTTGTTACCCCTCTTGTAGCCATGAAATTTTATATGTTACCCGACATCTTAGATGAGCCTTTCTCAGTTTCTACCCCGGTGGGTGATTCCGTAGTGGTAAAAAGAGTCTATAAAGGGTGTCCCATTTCCTTGCCCAATAGAGTTATGTTAATTGACTTGATAGAACTTGATATGCTAGATTTCAATATTATATTGGGAATGGATTGGTTGTATGTGTGTTTTGCCTCTATTTATTGTAGGTCAAGGGTGGTCAAATTTCAATTTCCGAATGAACCCATTTTTGAGTGGAAGGGAGGAAACTCAAATCCTAGGGGTAAAATCATTTTATGTCTAAAAGCTTGAAAGTTAATTGCAAAGGGTTGTCTCTATCACATAGTGAGAGTTAGGGATCTCTAATCCGAAGTCCCTCCCACAAAGTCGGTTCCCGTAGTGAAGGAATTTCCAGAGGTCTTTCCCGATGATCTTCCCGAAATTCCTCCTGAACACGAGATTGACTTTGGCATAGACTTATTTCCGTATACACAACCTATTTCAACCCCTCCTTATCGGATGGCCCCGGACGAGTTGAAAGAACTAAAGGCTCATCCAAAGATTTGCTAGATAAGAGTTTTATTCAACCAAGCATATCTCCATGGGGTGCCCCGATATTGTTTTTGAAGAAGAAGGATGGATCTTTGAGAATCTATATCGATTATCATCAATTGAACAATGTCATAATAAAGAATAAGTACCCGCTCCCTCGGATTGATGACCTATTTGATCAATTCCAAGGGTCTAGCTACTTTTTAAAGATTGACTTAAGATCCGGTTATCATAAACTTAGAGTGAGGGAGGTTGATATTCTGAAAACGTCATTCCAAACAAGATATGGTCTCTTTGAATTCCAAGTGATGTAATTTGGTCTAACAAATGCCCCGGCGGTATTCATGGACCTTATGTATCTAGTTTTTAGAAGGTATATTGATTTGTTCGTGATTTTCTTTATTGACTATATTTTGATTTACTCAAGGAGTGAGGATGATCATATGGATCATTTGAGAATAGTTTTGCAAGTTCTCAAATATAACCAACTTTTTGCTAAGTTTAGCAAGTGTGAGTTTTAGTTGAGGTCTGTACGTTTTCTTGGACACATTGTCTCTAGTGAAGGAGTAGAGGTTGATCCAAGGAAGACAGAAGTAGTCAAGAGTTGGCCGAGACCTTTGAGTCCTACCGACATTCGGAGTTTTCTAGGGTTGGCCGACTACTATAAGAGGTTTGTTGAGGGATTTTCGTCTATCGCATCTCAATTAACAGCCTTAACCCAAAAGAAGTCCAAGGTTGAATGGTCGGAATCTTGTGAGAAGAGCTTCCAATTATTGTAAGATAGACTCACCTCCGCTCCAGTATCGACTTTCTCGGACGGTACCGATGGGTATGTGGTCTATTGTGATGCCTTCTGAGTAGGTCTAGTATGTGTGCTCATACAACATGGCAAATTTATTGCATACGCCTCTAGACAACTTAAGCCTCATGAAAAGAATTATTCAACACACGACCTTTAACTTGCGGCCGTGGTATTTTCTTTAGGATACCTAGGTTCATCTTGAATTGGAGCCCTCTTCTTGAACCTAGGTTGGTTTTGCTCACTTGGTCCACTCCTCTTCAAGTTTCTAGAAATCCTACTAAGCTTGGACTCTTCAATAGATTGAGCATACGCCATGACCCTAGAGAAGTTCATTTCATTGTGGAGCACGGTCGTACGACACTCTTGTTTCTCAAGATCGGCAACACCGGTCACAAACCTACTCAACTCATCCCTTGGGTTAGACACCAAAAATGGAGCATACCTAGACAACATGGTAAACTTCAAGGAATACTCCTCAACATCATATTGTATTTCTTGAGGTTAATGAACTCCTCAAACTTCAACACCCTCCTCTCGTGAGGAAAGTATTTTACAAGAAAAGCCTCCATAAACTCCTCCTACTCTATAGGACCCGACTAAACCAGCCTATTATCTTTTCATTGAGTGTACCATACTTGAGCATCTTCTCACAATTGGTGTGAAGCTAACTATGACTTCTCCTTAGAAGTCACCCCCATGGCACTCAACACCTTGTACAGACCATCAAGAAACTCTTGGGGATCCTCTCCCACCTTAGAGAGAAGAAAGATAGGAGGATTCATCCTCACAAAGTCTCTCAATATGGAGATTATGGTCTCTCCAAAGCATTCACTCTAGGTTCGATACCCCTATTCACATGAGTCATGGCTCGGGCTAAATAAAATAGAGCCTCTCTAATCTTCCCATTCATGACCGAGGGAACTACCGGAACCTCTTTACCTTCACCTCCTATAGGGACTTGAACACCTTGTGGAGGAATTTGATCATCTTGAGGAACTTGATTTCCTTGTGGAGCTAGTCAACCTTGGGGAACTTCCTCTTGCACCCTTCCCTCTTCCAACTTTCTAGCCGACATACTTCTAGTAGTCATCTCCTATAATCACAAGAGATGAGATTGGAATACACACTTATAACCTCAACTCTATAGGAACGACACAAGATTGATAAAGAAAGTGAAACTCTATCATCCTATAGCCTCTCGCCCATAGATATGTCGTGACTCAAACCGATGAACAAGACTCTACTAGACGTGGCTTTTTAAGACTCTTCGATTCCTGAGACTACTTCATAACCTATGATATGATACCAAGTATTGTCACACCCCGAAAGTACACCATTGAAGAGATTGTGTTCTCGCAATGGCAACACAGAGTACTTGACCTCGCGGAGGTCTTGTACGAGACCTTAGATATCAATCATTGCATACATGTATCAAAAGTAGTGCGGTATTAAAACTTTTAACACGGATAATATCTTATAACATCTTTCATATAAAATCATAGAAAATACTAAGTCTCAAAATATGCCAATCTTAGACTCAAGAATACTTGTGTCACGACCCATACAATTGAAATATAGAAATACTTAGTCTATTACAATATTTTTAATGAAAGTAGTCTAAAGATAGTAATGTCCTAGAATCAAGTGAGGACATATCCCAACTTTGCTTGAAAGAGTCCTAGTTTCCAAGCTTCGCTTCAAGTCGCCTCTCACCTTCCACGACCTACACCATTAGATATAGACAATGTATGGAATTAGGACAATGCATTTACTAAGTATGGCATCATGCATAAAATCATGAAAATGGACATTTATGAGAAACATGTTCTTTTTGACTAAAACTTCATATTAAAAGTATAAGAATCACATTTATACACCCAACATCAAATTTAAAATACATCCCAAGTAATACTTAATTTATAGCAACTTACAGTAATATTATAGCAACCTCAGAGTAAACTATGTAACACATAACATCATATAATATGACATTCTCCTCCCAAAGGTTATCATAAGAGGTACTTAAGAATTCAAGAAGAGACCGTCCATACACCCTCTCCAAGCTTACCTAAATAATCCACAAGACTACCTAAATTTAGATCATGTCTATCTTATCAATTTAGTTTCCTATCTAGAGTTATTCTTAATACTTCCCTAGGTAAGACATGAAGAGACCATTCATATGCCCCATCCGCACCTTAACTAGGCAATCCATAAAGCTACTCTAGGTAAGTATTTATTCATTAACATAATTTCCAACTTAAGTCATTATCTTCATTAGTTCATTAAGAGATATTCATCACTTAAGTACATTCAAATAATGGTCTTGGAGAATACCTTGGGACTCACACACTAACATCTTAAAAGCTTAATCGTGCAATGTCTAGATAGCGTCCCATACCACTACCTAAATTTCATAGATCTTATCCAACACTAGTACTCATCCCATATTATGAGAATAGGCAATTACCGACATAGACCATACTAGCTATGCATAGAATCAAGAGTCATGAACCTACTCCAATGGAGGGTATTCTACTTGCCAATGGTTGAATAAGGACACATCTCATGTAGGCACATGGTTAAGGAATCTTGAGGGTTTTTTTGTTCTCTAATGTCATCTTAGTTAGAGAAACATCCGAAGCATACTCACTCGGTGCTAGCCTTTGTTCTCATAGAGTATTTATATGAAATAGCATATGAAGAGGTATCATAACTAGTTCATAAACCAATCACGTTACACCTTACCAAAGAGGGTCCACTAACTCTACCTACAATTGTCAAGAGGATAGCTCAATGACTTTCCTAAGGATGATTTCATGTTGTTCCAGCCAATCAACCCTAAGTCCACCATTCACATAAGAAAGATACCATTACGCTTTCAACTTCAAGGATATCGTACCCTTCTATCTAGGTTAAAGGTTCAACCTAAAAGAACTTATTAACTATGATCAAGGTCACATGTCAATCACACATACAAGACTAAAAGCTTTAGTATACTAAGTCAAAAACACATATGCACATTGTACATGTATCAAGTAAGGGACACAAGTCTACCAAAACAAAGACATACACAAACTTCACCACGTCACATATACCATATCATTTAAGAGGCACATAAGAAAAAAGTCATCTATAGGTTACCGTATTCACTTCTATAGTATCATCAATCTATGTTATCACAAGTCTCATATAATCCATCAAGAATAGTTATACTCCATCATCAAGTAATACACATAATGACTTGACTATAGCCTACTAGAAACACACATCATCAACTAGAAGAACTCATGCTTTGACTCCAAATGTACACATACGTCATCAAGACATTCACAATACTTACATATTCAATTTATAACATGATAAAGTCATAATACATAAAGTAATACCTACGAGGCCACATTGTTTCACAAGTATAGCACATAAGCACTGTCACCATAAGTGGACCATACAAAATATCATTATCATCTAATACCTATACTACACAATATAGAGAAGGTTAGGTCAATATACCACCATTTAAATCTCACAACTCCAATTGATAGCCAATTCAACCAACTCAATATACAAAGGCTCTTACCAATAGTCATAGTTAACAATTCAACCCAGTAATAACAATATACAATTCATAAAAGATAATACAATATGAATTTATCAATTTAGATCAGCCTACTAACAATTCAAACATGATTCTTTCATAATTCAATAGCCCTAATAAAACTACACAAAAATTCAATAGTATAACGACATCGTCAAATCAACCATAAAATTGTCAAAACTAAGGTTTCATGAATTGCATGGGTTCATAGAGTTTTTAGTCTAAAATCATAAAATTAACTTCAAGTCACTAATGATACATTGATTCAAAATGTTTTATGCAAGAACCCGTTGCTAGATTACAATTTAGAAGTTTATCTTGTTGAGAAGTATTTGAAAAATACTTTGAAGATTGGATCCTTGAAGAAAAGAGATTCAAGGATTAAAACCATACCTTAATTGATGCTAGACCACTAAAATTGAGAAGAATTGATGGAAAACCCCACTTCAAAGCTCCAATCTCCCTTCAAGCTTCAATGGTGTTCTAAAGAGTTCTTTAGAGATCTGGGTTTTGATTTTGAAATAATGAATTCATCTAAGTGTTTTAGACTTATAAACCAACATAAAATACCTAACCTAATATTAAGAAACCGTCCAACTAATTTTAGGAAGCCTAAATTAAAACCCCAAATGCCCTTGGGCTGTCCAAGACACCTTCAGAAATTACAGGTGCAATCGATGGACCAGCACCTACGCCACTGTCCTATCGGTCCATTGTCTGGGTCAGACACTTTCTAAATGGGAGAAAATCTCCCACGCCTATGTTTACTCCTACGCCACCAACCAACGGGTTGTCGACCAGCCTACTTGGCATCTATTGCAATCCATAGGTGAGGCTGGTTTAACAACTTTTGGCTCATACAATGGGTCCTCCTCAAGGACCCCTTGGTTGGTCCTTGGATATTTTTGCCCAGACGTTTCCTACCCGAATATACTCGTACACATGTTAGGAACCCCTCACATAAATTTCATGAAAAATGAACACTTAAAACATGACGAAAACATACTAAGGCACAAAAGAACATTTCAAGGAAAACTTTTTGAACGTCATGGACGTTCTTGGATGTTTGACCTACATACTTCACAAAACTTTAAAAACTGCCGATAAACATCATTATAAACAATTTTAGGACTTCCAAACATCAAGACACAAGTGTTAGGATCTATTCTAGCCTAAGTCATTTTAGAAGTGTTACAATCATGATCTCACATTTCTCATAATCATAGCCTAATTATACATGCATAGCTTCATCACTTACACTTCAATTAAACAACATCAAGTATAGGCCAACATCAACATAATAAAGTATTCATGATCTTATAAGTCTTACCTATTTCTTCCACGAATTTCATCAAGGATGTCACCCTGAATTCCATCATATTTATCTATTAACTCAATAATTATCATTAGATATTGGTAAATTAACAAGAACACATACAATTCAAACCCCCTTTAATCATAATCAACCTAATTCATAAAGTAGGGTTAGGGGAAGATGGGTGTTCATGAGTCTCTATAGAAAATTAGGGCAATGCTTTAAGGAATACTTTAATACACACATACACATATGTAAATCATCAATAATAATCGATTTTAGACAACACAATTAAACATTTAAAGTAAAGACACGAAATATGATGAAAACATGACAATTGAAGATCTTTGAAAACAAATTTTGAAGAGCCTCTTGGGGAAAAGTCCCAAGATTGAATAGCCTCCATACCTTGGTAGTTCTTTGAGAAAGAGTTGAATTTTGATACACTAGGATTAACTTGTTCTTCTCCTTCAATGGTGTATTAGAGTAGTGAGAGAAACTAGAGAGATGTGCGGCTAATTGGGTTTGGGGAATTATGAGGCGTTAGGTTAGTTTGATGATTTATGGTGTAACAGTCCGAAAGTCCATGACCTAAGCTAGAGCATCACTTGATGAAATAAACTTTAAAACACTGTTTCTAAGCCTAATATAATGTTTATAAACCATTTAGGAAGTTTTAGATTCAAGGCGTCAAGGAATGACTTTGACGTCCGGAAACTAGCTAAATTGAACTAGTTGACGTACCTATGTTTTGTGAAGGATTGGGAGGGTAAAATGAAGCCTAAAACTAGTAAAGGACTTTAAATAGGTAAAATATAGTATAAAGGGTCTAAATATCTGGTAACGACTCGCCAAGGACCAATCGAAGGGTCCTTGACGAGGACCCTAACATGGGCAAGCAGGCTACCAAAGCAGCCTGCGCGCAACCAAGATTGTGGGGGCTGCTGCGTGATGCGCAGCAAACATGTGGTAGGAAAAATTTTCCTCACAACGCGTGCACTCCAGGAGTCTCACTGCCTCAAATCGGATTTCTAAAATTAAATGTGAAATTAGCCCCGCGACGCGCACCCACTTCCTAGATTTGTTGAAATCATATTTGAAGCAGTTTCACTTCAAAAAAAGACCAAATTAAGTGAGGTGTCTTTTGGGTAATTTAGGGAGTGATTATATATACCCTAAGGGTCAGATTTAAGTCATTTTTTACTCACCAAAATAAAATTCCCAAAACAAAACCCAAAAGCTCTCATCTCTCTCTACTTTCTCTCTCCCTAAATCCTCCGTTGAAGAGGAAGACCAAATTCTCTAGGATTTCACTTAAATTTCGTGTATTAATCTTCATTTAGGTATGGTTTATTCACTATTGGGATTCCTTTCCCCAAGAGGTCCTTTCAAAGTTAATTTCTAAATCACCCAATTCCAAGGGTTTTCCTATTATAATGGGTTTTCTTCAAAATTTGAAATTGATGATAAATTGTGAATGCCTACAAATAATTTAGTGTAGATTGTTGGTAAATGGATGTTAATTGATGAAATTTCATGTAGATCAAGTCGTTCTCCCCGAATATCCCCAAATATTAGATCTTGCTTATAAATTGATGGGAATTGATGAATGTATTGATTGTTAGACTTGTTTTATCTATTCTGATTCATCTATGGACTTCCTAAGGTAATTTATTGTTGGGATTTGATCTATTTCTTTAAGAATTTATGATGAACCTTATTTCCCTTAACCCTAGGTTATGAATTAAAGTTAATTGGGATAGTGATGATGCAATTGATTTAGTCATTGTATTAATTACGATTGAATGATGTTATTATACCTATTATCGATGAAATTGGTTAGTTTATGGTAAGTTAATTATGATGGATTTTGAAGGATATTGGGTTAGTCCTTTTTATTCTAAACCTTTACTTCAATTATGATAGTTTGTACTTGGTGGGGAAGTTCAATTGAAGTATGTTTTGTAATTGGATTAAGTAGGTGTGGTATGATGATGCAATTGAAATATCTTGATTATGTAATTGTGATATTATGCTTAAGATGTAATGATATAAGGTTGGTTATGAAGTACCTATCTACCTTACTATGATATGATAATGTTAATGTGATAATCTCAGATATGAGGGTTGTATTGAAAGGATGTTCTCATGCGATTCCTATTGACCTAATGACTATGACTATACAAGGAGATATTCTCCTATGACCTAAACTAAGCTATGATTGTTAAAGAAAGACATTTCAAAAAGGGACTTAGCTTAGCACGAACTTGACAATGAGAGGTGTTGGCTTCCCGTGGAGGAAGATTCACCCTATAGTTTCATATGAGATGAGGGCTCCAAATGCAAATAGGCATGTAGAGGGTTCAATATATATCTCCTATTTCTTTAACTATATTGCCTCCATAGGAATACTAGCTAGTGGATCCACCTTAGATGCTACGTACATGTTTGGTTCCACTTTGGCCCGTACACCACCTTATTTGGGTGTAAGGTTTCATAACACCGGATTCCACACATAGCTCTTGTGGTCTATGTCAGTTAAGGCAATTGTTCCCAAAAGTAAAATGAAGTAATGATGTGAACACTAACTTGGGTGTCTGAAGGGGTTGACTTAGTCTAGGTAGGAGCATGGGACTCTACCTAGGCATATACACTAGATGTCTTTGAGGGAAGTCATAGAAGGTTATTCATATGTTCGTATGATCTTATAAAGTGAATGTTATGCATGTATTTACTTTACATGTTGATGATCCCATATGATGTTAGTTTCATTTATGAACATGCTATTGGTCTATATGGCTAAATATGATGATGACTACTATTGATGCTATGTTATGTAGAGTTAGACGTTACTTGTGATCCTTTGTTTGGTTTACTTTATTGAGTAAGGTTATGGGGTTTTGCTTGTTCATTGAACTTGTATGCTAAAGGTGTGTGTTATGAGTAAGGTTCTTTCTTATGTGATGTACTTATGAACTCTATACATGTTAACATAACTATTACTTGTTGAGGTTGGTCTTGTGTTGTACATGGGTTTGATTTATGGATTATGTAATTTTTGTCCAATATGGGTTCATTCTTGTGCATAAGTCTTTTCAAAGTACTTTATCATGGTTTTGAACAAATGTCCTCTTTAGCATGATTTCAATTGTTTTATGTACATATACTCATACTTGGTACAAGTGTGCACTAACCTATCTTTTATGTTTACTACAAATGTAGGATCCATCCGTTGAGATTATAGAAGGCCTTTGAAGACTACTTGGATATTTCCCAAGTGCTCGGTAGGCCCTCACCTTCCGAGTAAGATGCCATTATCAAGCTAGTGATATTTGTGTAATGAAGTATAGGGTACGCCCAATGTTGTACTCATTTTAGATGGTTTAATATATGAAGTATCCTATACATTCTTATGAATCTATATTGCTATATTTATGTACGTGAAACAAAAGTAGAAGCCTATGTAGTGCTTCCTATAGCGAGGATTCTTTGTAAACTCCCTAAATATATATTAATTGTAAGCGAGAGGTCTAATTAAACCTCAATGTAGAAGTAATTAATTTTTTTAATACTTTCCATAAATTTAACCTATGAAACTTAAAGATGAATGCTAAGAGGTTAGTCCTAGTCCTCTTCAAGGACGACGACACTCGTTACTTCCAGGGGGTGCTCCCAGATGTGAAAAACTTGGTATGAGAGCATGATATTGAATATCTTTAGGATTGATGTCTCATTAAACCACGTTTATGTAGGTTCTTATTCATAATTGTGAAGCGCGCCACACTTTTGAGTGAGAAGCTATATGATGCTTAGGAAATTTTCATTTTCTTGGAAATCCAATATCGTACCTCTAGAGTCTACTTTATGTGTGCTTTCACCTAAACCTTGTATTGTGGTTATAGGTATGAATACACGAAGGGAATCCGTACGAAGACTTGATGAAGATATTGCTAATCCGGCAGTTCCTCTTTGTGGCAATCAAGATCCTCCTCTTGAAGAAGTTCCTAATGATGATCAAGCCCGGACAATCCTCCGGCCTTGTCGGATGGGGACATAAGGGAAGCGTTTCTCGAAAAGGCCCAAGCCATTACTACACAAGCACAAGACGTCACTACTCAAGCTCAAGCCATGGCCTCCTGCTTGAGGGATTTAACAAGGATGAATCCCCTTACTTTCTATGGGTCCAAAGTCGAGGAAGACCCCCAAGAGTTAATTGATGAAGTCTACAAAATCCTCTATTATATGGGGTTGAGTACTAGTTAAAAGGTCAAGTTATCTACCTACCAACTCAATGACGTGGCCCAAACTTGGTACATCCAATGGAGAGACAATAGGTATTTGAGGAGTGATCCGATGACATGGGAGATTTTCAAAAAAAATTTTCTTGATAGGTTCTTTTCAAGAGAAAACCGGGAAGCTAAGGTGGAAGAATTCCTCAACCTTCGTCAAGGAGGTATGAGTGTGATTGAATACACGTTGAAATTTACTTAGTTGTCGAAATATGCTCCTTCTTTGGTTTTCGACCCGAGGGATGAGATGAGACGCTTTGTGACGGGAGTGTCCGATGACTTGAAAGAAGAATGTTTTTCAGCTATGCTACATTATAATATGGATATTTCTCGTCTCATGGTTCATGCTCAACAAGTGGAGGAGGCAAGTGTTAAGAAGAAGAGTAGAGATGCTAATAGGGTAAGGTCATATGATGGTGGTTCTTCAAAGGTTAGGCTTGATATCCAAGACAAACCAAGGTTCAAAAAGAAGTTCTCCAATGAAGTTCATTCCAAGTTCCCAAAGGCTTGTGATGATAGTGTTCTTAATCCTAAGTCCCACAAGGGAAAGAGTGGAAAATCACCTAGTGAAAAGCCTACTTGTACCAAGTGTGGTAATGGTCATGGAAGTGAGTGCTTAGTTGGAAACATTAAATTGTTTTGGATGTGGTAAAAGTGGGCACAAGGTTCAAGATTTCCTCGAAGGGGAAAGACAAAGGGAGTGGACAAGCAAATGGTTAAAATGTTGATGCTCAAAAGAAGAATCTCTTGTATGCTCTCCGATCTACGGATGAACAAGAGAGTTCTCCCGATGTGGTGACCGGTATGTTACAAGTCTTCTCTATTGATGTTTATTCTTTAATTTACCCGGGTGCTACATTATATTTTGTTCTCCCTTGATATCTAGTAAGTTTGATATTTTTTTTGATGTCCTAAATGAATTATTTATGGTAACTACCCCGATAGGTGTTTCGGTTGTTGCAAAGAGGGTATATAGAAATTGTCCTATAATGTTTCCCAATAGAGTTACCCATGTTGAATTAGTAGAACTTGATATGGTAGAATTTGATGTCATTTTGGGAATGGATTGGTTTCATGATCATTTTGCTTCCATTGATTGTAGAAATAGAATTGTCAAGTTCATTTTTCCAAATGAACCCGTCTTAGAGTGGAAGGAGGGAAATTCTATTCCTAGAGGTCGTATAATTTCTTGTCTAAAAGCTTGTACAATGATCTCTAAAGGGTGTTTATATTACATTGTTAGAGTCAAAGATTTAGACTCCGAAGTTCCTCCCATTGAGTCGGTCCCCATAGTGAGGGAATTTCTGGAGATCTTCCCGAATGATCTTCCCTGAATCCCTCCCGAACGGGAAATTGATTTTGGTATTGACTTGCTACCGTATACCAACCCCATTTCAATTTCTCCTTGTCTGGTGGCTCCAAACGAATTGAAAGAATTGAAGGTTTAAATCAATGAATTACTAGATAAAGTCTTCATCAGTCTGAGAATATCTCCATGGGGTTCTCCGGTATTGTTTGTGAAGAATAAGGATGGGTACCTTAAAATGTGCATTGATTATCACCAACTCAATAAAGTCACTATTAAGAACAAGTATCATCTCCCTCGGATTGACGACTTGGTTGATCAACTCCAAGGGGCAAGCTATTTTTTAAAGATTGAATTGAGGCCGGGGTATCACCTACTTTGGGTGAGAGGTGAGGATATACCAACAATGGCATTTCGTACTAGATATCACCACTATGAGTTCTTAGTAATGTCCTTTCATCTCACTAAAGCCTTGGTGACATTTATGGATCTCATTAATATGGTGTTTCAAATTTACCTAGATTCATTTGTCATTGTCTTCATTGACGACATCTTTGTATATTCAAAAAATGAGGGTTAACACATGAATCATTTTAGAGTGGTGTTGCAAGTGCTTAAGAAAAACCACCTATTATCCAAGTATAGCAAATGTTAGTTTTGGTTGAGGTCGGTGGCATTTCTTTGTCATATTATCTCTAGTGAGGGAGTTGAGGTTGATCCAAGGAAAACCGAGGTCGTCAAGAATTATCCTAGACCATTGACTCTAACCGGCACTAAAAGGTTCCTGGGTTTAGCGGGATACTATAGGCTGTTTGTGGATGGTTTTGCGTTCATTGCATATCTTTTGACTACCTTGACCCAAAAGAGAGTGAAATTTGAGTGGTCTGAGGCATGTGAATGAAGCTTCCAAATCTTGAAAGATAGGCTTACCTCCGCTCCAGTGTTGACTTTACCGGAGGGTACCAAGGGCTTTGTGGTATATTGTGATGCATCCTGAGTTGTCTTAGGGTGTGTCTTTATGCTACATGGTAAAGTAGTAGCTTATGCTTCTACACTACCTAAGGTGCATGAGAAGAAATACCCAACTCATGATCTTGAGTTACCTGCAGTGGTGTTTGCTGAAAATATGGAGGCATTAGTTATATGGTGTTCATGTTGTTATGTATACAAACCACAAATGTCTTCAATATGTGTTTACTCAAAAGGAATTAAATCTCCGACAAAGAAGGTGGTTGGAATTATTGAAGTATTACAACATGAGTGTTGTCTACCACCCCGGCAAGGCCAATGTAGTTGCGGATGCTCTAAACCGTATGACCATTGGTAGTGTGTCTCATGCAGAAAAAGACAAAAAAGACCTAGTGAAAGATGTTCATAGGGTGTCTCGTTTGGGAGTTAGAGTAGAATATTCTCCAAATGGTGGTTTTATGGTCCATCATAACTCTAAATCGTCTTTTGTGGTTGAGGTGAATTCTAAGCAACACCTTGATCATCCATTGATAGAGTTGAAGGAGTTTGTTCTTGGTAAGCTTAATGAGTCATTCTCCTTAGGGGGGATGGTGTCTTGAGGTATCAAGGAAGGTTATGTGTGCCCAATGTGGATGACTTGAGAAACTGGATTCTTGAGGAAGCACATGGTTCCCGTTATTGCATTCATCCGTGTTCTACAAAGATGTATCATGACCTTAGAGAAGTTTTTTGATGGGAAGGCTTAAAAGGGGACATAGCAGAATTTGTTGCAAAATGTCCAAATTTTCAACAAGGGAAAGCCGAGCACCAAAAGCCAAGTGGTTTACGTCAAGAAATATAAGTTCCCACTAGGAAGTGGGAATACATAAATATGCATTTCTTGGTAGGTTTGACTGGGACACAAAAGCAACATGATTCTATATGGGTGGTTGTGGATAGGTTGACCGAATCCGCTTATATTATTCCCGTCAAGTCCACATACTTGAAGAAAGATTATGCAAGGATCTTCATAGATCAGATTGTGTGTTTTCATGGTATTCCGTTATCCATCATATCAGATAGGGGTTCACAATTTACATCTAGAATTTGGAGCTCGTTCCAAAAAGGGTTGGGTAACAAGGTGAAGCTAAGCACCACTTTTTATCCCCAAACGGATGGTCAAGCGGAGTGCACTATTCAAACCCTTGAGGATATGCTTAGAGCTTGCATCATTGATTTCAAGGGAAATTGGGATAGACATTTGCTTTTGGTTGAGTTTTCGTATAAAAATAGTTACCATTAATCTATATATATGGCTCCTTTAGAAGCCTTGTATGGTAGGAGATATAGATCTCCAATTGGATGGTTTGAAGTGGGAGAATCTTCACTCTTGGTTCCCGAAATTGATTTATAAGACTTTGGAGAAAGTTCATATGATAATGAACTAGTTTAAAACATCCTATAGCCAGCAAAAGTTTTATGTCGACCATAGAAGAAGGGATTTAGAATTTGAAGAGGGGTATAAAGTGTATCTAAAAATTTCACCCATGAAGGGAGTGGTGAAATTTGGCGAGAAACGTAAGTTGAGTTCTCGTTATGTGGGACCTATAAAATTTTTCAAAGGGTTGGAAAGGATGCATACGAGTTGAAATTAGTGAGCTATCTTCGGTTCATCGTATTTTCTATGTATCCATGCTTAAGAAGTGTATTGGTGATACCAAGTCCATACATCCTTTTGAGGGTCTAGGTGTGGAAAAAACCTCTATCATGAGGAGCTTCCGGTTGAAATCCTTGATAGAAAAGGTAAGAGGTTGAGGAACAATTTGGTATCTTCCGTAAAGGTGTTATGGAAGAATCACCTAGTTGAGGAAGCAACATGCGAGACCGAGGCAGACATGCTCTTTGCTAATTAAGGTCAGTTGTTCCTATAAATAATGAAAATAATGAATAAATTTAATATGGCTTGTTTTACAAAGATGTGCATATTTTGATAAAGGTTGTGTCAAAATGAGTTTTCATGAAAGAGGCTTTTCTTGTTAACTTGCACTTATTTGAAGTATATACTTTTTCCTTCTTGATATTTTTGGTCCTTTGATGTTGTCTTGAGAAGAATAGCATGGTAACTCTCTTGTGTCATTTTGAGCTTATGATTGTTGTTGATAAGGTATTTCCTCAATATTTGTTATGAAAGTTGAGCTCTTATGTGAAATGACTTGTCATTTGAATTGCTATCTGTAATGTCATGATTATGTGTTGAATGGAGTAATGAAGTACTCCAATGATCTAATAGTCATAATAAGTATATTCATATTGTTGGTTATGCTGCTAGTCTTGAGTCTGACCTTTCCCTACAAAATAATTTAGTGTCATTCGGGGACGAATGTTCCTAAGGGGGGGATAATGTAACACTCCGAAAGTTCATGACCTAAGCTAGAGCCTCACATGATGAACTAAACTTTAAAAAACTATTTCTAAGACTAAAATAATGTTCATGATCCATTTAGGAAGTGTTAGAGCCAAGGCGTCAAGGAAAGACTTTGACGTCCAGAAACTAGTTATATTGAACTAGTTGACGTCCCTATGTTTGGTCAAGGATTGGCAGGGTAAAATGAAGTCTTAAATTATTAAAAATACTTAAAATAAGTAAAATATAGTATAGAGGTTCTAAAGGTATGCTAAAGAATCCCCACGGACCACCCGGAGTGTCCTTGAGGAGGACCCTAACATGGGCAAGCAGGCTGCCAAAGAAGCCTTCGCGCAGCCAACAAGTGGTAGGAAAAAGTTGCATCGCGATGCGTGAACTCTATGAGGCTTACTTCCTCACACCGTATTTCAAAAATAAAATGTGAAATCATCCCCGAGACGCGCACCCACTTCCTAGATTCATTGAAATCATATTTGAAGCATTTTGACTTCACAAAAAGGCCCAATTAAGTGAGGGGTATTTTGGGTAATTTAGGGGTTGATTATATATAGCCTAAGGGTCAGTTTTAAGTCATTTTTCACTAGCATAAACCAAATTCCCAAAACAAAACCCAAAAGATCTCATCTCTCTCTACTTTCTCTCTCCCTAAATCCTGAATTGAAGAAGCAAGAAAGCTTGAAGAAGAAGATCAATTTCTCTAGGATTTCACTACCATTTCGTGGATTAATCTTAATTAAGGAATATGTTCTTCACTGTTGGGATTCCTTTACCCAAGAGGTGCTTTCAAAGTTGATTTCTAAATCACCCAATTCCAAGGGTTTTCCTGTTCTAATGTTAATTTTTTAACTTGAAATTGATGATAAATTGTGATTGCCCATGACTTGTAGATTCTTGGTTAATAGATGTTAATTGATGCATTTTCATGTAGATCAAGTCCTTTTTCCCAATTTCCCAAAATCTTAGATCTTGGTTATAAATTTATGGGAATTCATGAATATATCGATTGTTAGACTTGGTTTATCGATTCTAATACATCTATTGACTGCCTAGGGTAATGTATTGTTGGGATTGAATATATTTCTTCAAGAATTTATGATGAAACCTATTTCCCCTAACCCTAGGTTATGAATTGAAGTTAATTGGGATAGTGATGATGCAATTGATCTAGTTATTGCATTAATTACTATTGAATGATGTTACTAAACCTATTATTGGATGAAATTGGTTTGTTGATGGTAAGATCATGATGATGGTTTTTTAAGGCGATTGGGTAAGTCCTTGTTATCCTAAACCTTTACTTCAATTATGATGGTTTGTTTGGATAGGAAGTTCAGTTTAAGTATGTTTTGTAATTGGATTAAGTAGGTGTGGTATGATGATGCAATTAAATTGTCTTGATTATGTGGTTATGAGATTATGCTTAATATGTAATAATATAAGGTTGGTTATGAAGTACCTTTGTGCCTTACTATGATATGATGATGTTAATGTGCTAATCTCACATATGAGGGTTGTGTTGAAAGGACGTTCTCATGCAATTCCTATTGAGCTAAGTACTAGGACTATACAAGGAGTTATTCTCCTATTTCCTAAACTAAGCTAGGATCTTTAAAGAAAGATATTTCAAAAAGGGACTTAGCTTAGCGCAGAGTGAACTTGACAATGAGAGGTGTTGGATTCCTGTGGAGGAAGATTCACCCTATAGTTTCATTGAGGTGTTTACTCCCCTATGAGGGACACTCACCCTATGGATTCTCATGAGATAAGGGCTCCAATTGCCAATAGGCATGTGGAGGGTTTAATATATATCTCCTAGTTCTTCAACTATGTTGCCTCCATAGGAATACTAGCTCGTGGATCCACCTTAGATTCTAGGTACATGTTTGGTTCTACTTTGGCTGGTAGGACACCTTCCTTCGGTGTAAGGTTTCACAACACCGTATTCCACACTTAGCTCTTGTGTTCTATGTCTATTAAGGCAAGTGTTCACGAAAGTAAAATGAAGTAATGATGTGAACACTAACATGGGTGACTTAAGCAGCTATTTTACTCTAGGCAGGGGTATGGGAATCTACCTAGGCATTTCACTAGTTGGCTTTGAGCGACGTCCTAGAAGGTTGTTCTTATGTTCTTATGATCTTATAAAGTGAATGTTATGCATGTGTTGACTGTACATGTTGATGATCCTATATGATGTTAGTTTCATTTATGAACATGCTATTGGTCTATATTACTAAATATGATGATGACTACTATTGATGCTATGTTATGTAGAGTTAGCCATTAGTTGTGATCCTTTGTTAGGCTTACTTGATTGAGTAAGGTTATGGGGCTTTGCTTGGTCATTTCACTTGTAGGCTAAATGGGTGGTTTATGAATAAGGGTCTTTCTTATGTAATGTAGTTATGAACTCTATACATGTTGACTTAACTATTACTTGTTGAGATTTGTCTTTTTTTGTACATGGGTTTGACTGTTGTCGATCACTCTGATAAGAAAATTGATGGTTATGATTCCAAAGTTATTTCCAAAATTTTGTATGATTTCAAAGTCATTTCCAGCAAGTGTTAAGAGGCTAAGCTCATTTCTTGCATGTGATATGATGTTGAGGTCATTTATGACAAGTATTATGTGCCTAAGGTTATTTCCGGCAAGTTTTATGATGTCGAGGTCATTTCTGACAAATGTTGTGAGTCCTAAGTCATTTCCAAAAAGTGTTATGATGCCAAGGCCATTTATGGGAACCGTTCATGATGATGGGGTCATTTTTGGCATGTGAATTGATATAAGACGGATGTGAAATGGTTTCGGCGATAATTGATCGTTGAGGGTTGATGTATTTTGATGCTTTTGACTGACCTACTTTTAGTTATTATTAGTGTACATGATACTTGTTAATAATCTACTTGTTAATTTAGGTTGACTTACGTTATTCGTGTTGGTTGTTGACTTATTACTCTTCGATTATGAAAATTGAGCCTCCTAAGCTGTGTATTATAGAACCGCTAGATTTAGCTAATATATGTGCAGGTTGTAGTTTGTGGAGGTTTTGTTGAGAGAAAATAAGTATTTAATTTCTAGCTAGGTGCTTTGTTTAGTAGGCTTCTTGTGTATGATGTTCTTGGTAATCACCTGTTGCTTCTAAACATGTGTAGGTTCCGAGCAACGTATGGTGTGATCGTCCTTTTTTCCCTACATTTTGAGGTTTGTCTAAGGACTATTAAGAGGTAGTTTGTTGTCATCCTGACGAGCCTTGTTTTCCTTTATATTATACTGTGTTATATTTGAGAAACAAAGACATTGATACATTGCAATTATTTCATTTCCGGATTTTGGTATTAGAGGTTTGTACGCATGACAATCAGGTTTTGGGGTGATAATAGAAAGAATAATTACTTTTCACTTTTATCTAGTTCTTGCTTTGTCGTTCTGCTTCTCTTTCGTTTTCTTGGGTTGGGACTAACTTGTCTTGGTAGTAATAGACAAGTGCCATCACTCCAATTTTTTAATGGTCACACTACAACTCTGCCATTTATGTAATGAAGATGTTAATGTGGGATAAACATGAAGTAGAATTTTAAATATACTTTGCAAATGCTCTATATGTATTTTTTCTAAGGTTGGTTAAAAAGAATCCATAGCCTCTTGTTTGCTGAATTGTGTGGCCATATTTCAAGTTTAACGTCATTGATATATGACTTTCAGTGATCTTACCAAAATGCGCTTAATGAACCTTGCACTAGTACATAGAAACTGCTACGTAGATATTCAACAACATAGTTGAGGGGGAGAGAAAATAGAAGGCGCAAAAATGAGCTAACAACATTTCTATTTTGTATTTTTTTCCCGATTAAATCTTCACGTGCACTAACACAGTCAATCTCTTTGTTCAATTTCTACTTACATTCACCATTATCATTTTCAAAGCTCCTTGATGTCGTGGTTAGAATCATCCTCAAAATTGAACTTTTTCATGTTTGAACTAGTAAATGCAGCTATGAACTCCATTGGTTATAGTCATTAATTATCCTGTAGACAAAAACAATATAAAGTTGATCAAATGGTATGCTCTTAGTTTTGTCCTTAATAGGCAATGGACAGATTCAATTTAGAAAGATAGTTATTAGCATAAGAATTTTTATCAAATAATATGCTGTAAGTCTGAAGGAAAATACCGAATATGTACGTACATATGTATGTGGCTGTGTATATATATATCATGAAGGAACTGATGTGGTTAAAGGCATTTCAATTTCTTTGGAGGAGGTGATAGATGCATCTGCACTTTTGCTACCATGAGAGGAGTTGAGAGATGCAGATCCAAGTTGTGCCTGTTTTCCATTAACATTGTTAGATCCATTTGTTGTTGAAGCATTTCTGGCCATTCTAGAATTTGCCATTGTCGATGGTCGTCTAGATATTTGGCGATTCGAATCCATATTATTGTTGCTCACTCCAAAACATCTCTTTATGCATGTGTAAATGTATGTTAGGAGCCAAAGTAACCATGGGAATCCAATCAATATTAATGCTATTGGAGGAAACCAAGGCTCTGAATGATTTGGCACAAATAGGTAAAGAAAAAGAAATATTCCACCAATAAGTACACAAAGACATAACAGGAAAGATATTAGAGGAACCCTCAGATCCCCCTCCCTTTCATTCATTATTCTTCTCTCTTTTCTATAATAATAAAAATGATGCAAAAAAGTGCTTTACAAATGATGAAATATTACTCCTTCTACTTTTATGTTTCATTCATATTGTTCCTCCTCCAATGGAGTTTATTATTAAAACAAGATCTTTTAAATATTTTTTGTATTCTTCTCTAGGGTTAATATGCAAGGAAAAAATATCATAATTCAATCCAGATGAGAAATCAAGAAAAGCGTTTTAAATGGAAGATTGTTTATGAGAATTAGATTGTAAGGTCATTGTATTTGAGATTTACATGTAAAGAGAAGAAGAAGAAGAAACCATGAATGACAAGAATTGTCTATTTGTCCCAAAAGGTTCTCCACTTTGCATAACAACAAGGTTGTCATTCCATGTATGTGTCAGGCAAAAATAGGGATTGCGGAAAAAAATTACTTGTTTCATCCCGTTTCTTTTTTACCACACTTAATTAGAGATGTCACACGAACGAACGAATTTAGTAAATTTAGACACACTAATACAAATAATATTACATAGAAGATGAGAATGCTTGTTATATTTTCATGATCTAAACGTATCAAATAACATTTGGCATGGTGTACAATTTCACAATTTTAATTTCATCCTACTCAAATCACTATGCTTGTGCTACTTTATATTTATTTGAATAATACACTATATTTTACTTTTTTCTGATTTATCTATTTTTTCCACTCTTATTTATTTTGTTCTACTATTATTTGCAACATAAAAGGACAATTTCCATAAAATTTCTCCTGTTATATTTTATAAACTGTTTTTTAGCTATATTATTATAGAGTTACAAATATGTTTCAAATATTATACTTAACTAATTTGAATCAGAAATTAGGAATAAGTTTTTTGATTATTTTTAGAATACTAATTTTTCAGCACGTGTGTTGCACGTGATTATCTATGAAGAAAATTTTAGAGAATATTTAAACAAAACGCTTTGCACAAAATAATATTAAAGATTCTTTTGTTAATGTTCAATGTGGATCATCATATATATATCTCCTATTCACATGAACTTATCATGATTATCAATGAATATTTTTATTTCAATTTGATGGGATTCAATCGTGTAATTAGTCGTATGTCACTAATATTATCTTATAGACGATATTTGTTGTGTATTTTTCTTGTCATCTAACCAAATATGTTTTGCACGTGTCATATGAACATGTGGATAAACACTACATTTCATGTTTTAGAACTATTTTTTATAGTAATTTTTATTTTATATGTTATAACATAATTGATGACGTTCTTTTTGTTGGCTCTCATATTTGACTTCTCGATTGACTCTGTTCATAAATCAAAAATAATTATCTGACTATCCATAGTGAACCGAGCAAGGTTTCCTTCTCTTTTTTAAAATAAGAATTCATTGTCAACCTATCTTACTCAAGTCAATATGAATTGAAGTATGAGTGCCTAATTGTTTCTTGAGTGTTGTTGAATCTGCCTAAGTGTGACTTAAGCATGGTTTCATGATAAAATCTTTATAAACGAAAAGTAAAGGCCATGTTATGATTAGGAGAAGGATGTTACTCCTATGAACATGATAAGATCCTATGTGTTTGATGCATTAAAGAGTGAGTGAATAAAGGTTTTGCTTGCTTATGTTGCATTGAGTGCTAAATGGTTTGAAGTTGTGTTACTTGTAAGTTTGGTGCATTGACTTCTATATGATGATTTCATGAATAATGTGAGTTTCTCTATGATTCATTTAAGTCCTTGTTGTGATTAAAGTGTTCTAAGTGTCATTCGAAGACAAATGTTCCCAAGTGGGGAATATTGTCAGACACCCAAAATGAGTTAGGGTGTCTAGAGTCTCACTTGTGCCTATAATATTTTCTATAATATTTTTAACATGTTAATTAATTGTTTTAAAGTATGCATGGGAGATTTGAAGTCATTTGGAAGTCAAACATCAACGGACGACCAAGACGTTCGACAACTAGTCACCAAAGGGGTCTTATGTGTTTTTATGTGCTTATGTGTGTATCACAAGCTTATGAGGTCCTTATATGAGTTAAGATGATGTGTATAGACAGTTTGTTGAGTTTCATGAATTTTAGAGGTCAAACGTCCAAGAACAACCAAGACGTTCGAAAGTTAGACCATTAGACATGCATAAGTGTGTCTTGAGTGTGCTAGCATATTTGAAGGTGTTGCGTGTAATTGTTTTGGGTGAAACTGATGTGGAAGGTCCTTGACTTGTTAACACTCATATTTATGTTTATAGAATTTCAACCGAAACCTCTTCAAAGAAAAGACTGTCATCCACACCTAACCCTTCTATAGGGAGAATGGACATGGGGTCGCCAATAAACTTCTTAAGAATGGAGACATCAAATTCCGGATCAACCAAAGCTAGTTCAATAGGTAGTCTCAACTCATATGCAACCTTTCCAACCTTTTGCAAAACCACATAGGGATCCACATACCGGGGACTTAACTTCCCTTTTTTTCCAAAATACATCACCCCTTTCATAGGTGTAATTTTTAAATACACCATATCACCTACTTCGAATTCAAGATCTCTCATTTTATTGTCGGCATAGGATCTTTGCCGTCTATAGGCTATATTCAACCTATTCCTTATCACCCGAACCTTCTCCAAAGATTCATAGATAATTTCGGGACCAAGAAGTGAAGACTCACCCACTTCAAACCACCACACGGAAGACCTACATCGCCTACCATATAATGCTTCGAAACACTACAAGAAAAAAGGTCTTTAGCGAGGAAAAATATGGTCGTTAAAAGCCTCAATTCGGTCGCTAAAAGTCAATATTGACCGAACAAAAATATGTTCGTCAGCTGCACTAAAAGCTCCGTCGTTAAAAGTTAACGATCGGAACAATCCAGTCATTAAAAACTTTTAGCGACAAATAAAATCCGGTCCCTATAACCCTTTCCGCCACCAAACTTTTCTATCGCTAATTGTTATCACGATTGTTCAATCCTTAAACTATTACAACAAATTAAGTCATGAAAAGTGATTTTTATATATGTTAACTTTCAATGATAAATAAAAATAAAACAATGATTATTCTCTCATATTCATTCACATAAAATACACATGAATATATATATATATAATAATTGTATGAATATTATCATCTTAATTACAATTAACTTTTTTTGATAATTTCATAATATGTAAAACTATCTGTCAACTTCTTACAAGAATAAAATTTAACTATATAAATATAAACAATGAGAAAGTTTAAACAAGTCATAATAAAAACTGGAAATATGTCTCTGGTACTACTGTCGTTCAATTTAATATTTAACACTTACACGTGCCTATAGCTACTCCACAAATTCTTCTTGAGAAAATTTGATCTGTAAAAATTGTAACATTAAAGAATTAATTAATAAAAATAACAACTATGTAAATGAAATTCATTAGCAGTCCAAAATTACTTGCGTACATGTATTGTGTATTCAGTTTATAATATGTGAACAGTATGACAAAAATAATTATGTTCCAATTCCAGATTAGTTACATTAAATTATATGCATTCTCTAAATTAATTTCATTACTCCATTCGATGATCATGATTCATTCTAAAACTATTGTATACAAGCACACATACATATACAATAAAAAACATGTGATTATTTTTTTATTATAAAAAAAAACCCAAGGACATTTTGAAATTCAGGAAAATTACAATTTTATAAGAAGTTTTGAGATAACTTTTATTTTACTAGGACTAACTTTTCCTACCAATTATATTTGGACCAAAAAAATGTACAAGTTGAGGTCATTAAGAAAGGACCAATGTTGCTACTAGAAATGATATAATTTTTAGTTTATTTTACAAGCCCTATCAAACAAAATGTAAAAATTAGTCGAATCATATAATAGTACTCAACTTCAGCCATGAAAAAAATATATTTTATCTTCACTTATTCCAAAAAAAAAAATTATCTCCATTTTGTTATACTTGTCACTTATTTCTAAAAATAATTTTTGATTTTTACTTGTTTATTTTAATAATAAAAATAAGGTTTTTTTTTTTTTTCATATTTTACCTATATCAATAATTATTTGGTAATGGGTATGTAAAAACATAAGTAATTAATAAAAACAATTGAAGGAAATAGATAGTAAGCTATGTAATCTAAATAGAAGAGAAAAAAAACAGTAACAATAGAAAGTACCTTTTGTTGTTCTCCATTATACATGTGTTGACCCATTCAATCTCATATTATTCAATCAAAGAATCAAACTTTTTTAACTCATCATGATTTTGTGTTAATATAGAGTAACTGATGAAAGAAAATAAAGAGTAATCAACAAATAAACAACAACTCTGTCGATTGGTCCATTTGCCACATGGACCACTTGTAAAAGCTCCAAACCATATTTCTTTTAAATTATCTATTGTTATTCAATTGAAATTTTCATTTGATAGTATAAAAAGTCAGTAAGTTTTTTTAAAAATAAACAGACCAAAAGGAGATCAAATAAATAAGAAATAGTTTACTATATAGCATAATATAATTTTTATACGAAGCTTTGATTACAAATAAAATTAGTGTATCATCTGAGACATAAAACATTACTTTGTTCCATTGTTTTATAAGATAATCCATATTTTTATTTTACTGTAAAACAAAACTTAGCTAAATTAATATTTATTATCTCCATTTTGTTATACTTGTCACTTATTTCTAAAAATAATTTTTGATTTTTACTTGTTTATTTTAATAATAAAAATAAGGTTATTTTTTTTCCATATTTTACCTATATCAATAATTATTTGGTAATGGGTATGTAAAAACATAAGTAATTAATAAAAACAATTGAAGGAAATAGATAGTAAGCTATGTAATCTAAATAGAAGAGAAAAAAAACAGTAACAATAGAAAGTACCTTTTGTTGTTCTCCATTATACATGTGTTGACCCATTCAATCTCATATTATTCAATCAAAGAATCAAACTTTTTGAACTCATCATGATTTTGTGTTAATATAGAGTAACTGATGAAAGAAAATAAAGAGTAATCAACAAATAAACAACAACTCTGTCGATTGGTCCATTTGCCACATGGACCACTTGTAAAAGCTCCAAACCATATTTCTTTTAAATTATCTATTGTTATTCAATCGAAAATTTCATTTGATAGTATAAAAAGTCAGTAAGTTTTTTTAAAAATAAACAGACCAAAAGGAGATCAAATAAATAAGAAATAGTTTACTATATAGCATAATATAATTTTTATACGAAGCTTTGATTACAAATAAAATTAGTGTATCATCTGAGACATAAAACATTACTTTGTTCCATTGTTTTATAAGATAATCCATATTTTTATTTTACTGTAAAACAAAACTTAGCTAAATTAATATTTATTATCTCCATTTTGTTATACTTGTCACTTATTTCTAAAAATAATTTTTGATTTTTACTTGTTTATTTTAATAATAAAAATAAGGTTATTTTTTTTTTCATATTTTACCTATATCAATAATTATTTGGTAATGGGTATGTAAAAACATAAGTAATTAATAAAAACAATTGAAGGAAATAGATAGTAAGCTATGTAATCTAAATAGAAGAGAAAAAAAACAGTAACAATAGAAAGTACCTTTTGTTGTTCTCCATTATACATGTGTTGACCCATTCAATCTCATATTATTCAATCAAAGAATCAAACTTTTTGAACTCATCATGATTTTGTGTTAATATAGAGTAACTGATGAAAGAAAATAAAGAGTAATCAACAAATAAACAACAACTCTGTCGATTGGTCCATTTGCCACATGGACCACTTGTAAAAGCTCCAAACCATATTTCTTTTAAATTATCTATTGTTATTCAATCGAAATTTTCATTTGATAGTATAAAAAGTCAGTAAGTTTTTTTAAAAATAAACAGACCAAAAGGAGATCAAATAAATAAGAAATAGTTTACTATATAGCATAATATAATTTTTATACGAAGCTTTATTACAAATAAAATTAGTGTATCATCTGAGACATAAAACATTACTTTGTTCCATTGTTTTATAAGATAATCCATATTTTTATTTTACTGTAAAACAAAACTTAGCTAAATTAATATTTATTATCTCCATTTTGTTATACTTGTCACTTATTTCTAAAAATAATTTTTGATTTTTACTTGTTTATTTTAATAATAAAAATAAGGTTATTTTTTTTTTCATATTTTACCTATATCAATAATTATTTGGTAATGGGTATGTAAAAACATAAGTAATTAATAAAAACAATTGAAGGAAATAGATAGTAAGCTATGTAATCTAAATAGAAGAGAAAAAAAACAGTAACAATAGAAAGTACCTTTTGTTGTTCTCCATTATACATGTGTTGACCCATTCAATCTCATATTATTCAATCAAAGAATCAAACTTTTTGAACTCATCATGATTTTGTGTTAATATAGAGTAACTGATGAAAGAAAATAAAGAGTAATCAACAAATAAACAACAACTCTGTCGATTGGTCCATTTGCCACATGGACCAGTTGTAAAAGCTCCAAACCATATTTCTTTTAAATTATCTATTGTTATTCAATCGAAATTTTCATTTGATAGTATAAAAGTCAGTAAGTTTTTTTAAAAATAAACAGACCAAAAGGAGATCAAATAAATAAGAAATAGTTTACTATATAGCATAATATAATTTTTATACGAAGCTTTATTACAAATAAAATTAGTGTATCATCTGAGACATAAAACATTACTTTGTTCCATTGTTTTATAAGATAATCCATATTTTTATTTTACTGTAAAACAAAACTTAGCTAAATTAATATTTATTATATATAATTAGCAAGCTCTAACTAATTGTTAGATTTTATAAGACATAATTTGAGAAGAGATAAAATCAATGTTCATAAAAGTTAAAATATTATGAACACTTCAAAAATAATGTTAATAAAATACAAATATGCTAGGTAGTTTTACTATAAGATCCAATTAGCCACAATTTTTTGTTGTTATACAGGTGAAAAATCCAACATTTTCCACACATAGTAGACTAATTGCAACAACACAAGTATATGACATTATTTTCTGTCGTAATTTTTTGAAACCTAAGTTCACAAATAAACCTATTAATTACAAATTTGTAGACAGTAAAAAATAATTAGAGCAAAAGTTCAATGAATTTGATAAATCATACCTTGGTGAGATGGAGAACAAAAATTTAAATCTCTAGATCAATTAACAAAAAAAATGCAGAAACCAAGTTGATCAATTTGTGTTTGTATCTTTAGATTTTTTTGCTGTTTTCTTTTGGGGGATAGAATAGAGTAGTTGGATTAAAAGAAGTGGTGGGTTCGTGGGGGTAGGGGAAAGATGATGGATCCTTTTTAATAGTTGTTATGACCACATATTTATTACTTTTAACCATCAAGTATTATCCCCCGTTGTTGTTGAACTTAATATTTATTTTTAGCGAGCAAAACAAATAATTGGTCCCTATAAAAAAACTTTAAACGACAGGATGCATGTCCCTTCGTTAAATAATAGTCGTTAAAAGTAATATTTCTTGTAGTGAAAGGTGCCATGGAAATACTCGAGTGGTACCTATTATTATAGGAGAAATCAATCAACGGTAGCTGATTTTCCCAATTCCCTTTTAAATCTATCACACAAACTCTTAACATATATTCTAGGGTTTGAACAGTACGCTCTGCTTGACCATCTATTCAGGGATGAAATGCGGTTCTAAGCTTCACTTGTGTACCCAACCCTTTTTGAAATGACTCCAACAAATGAGAAGTGAATTGAGCACCTCTATCCGATATTATGGACAAAGGGATCCCATGAAGACTCACAATCTATCAATGTACATTATTGCATAATCATCCACGGTATAAGTTGACTTCACGAGAATAAAGTGAGCGGATTTTGTCAATATATCCATTATAACCCAAATTGAGTCATTTTGCCTCCGGGTTCGAGGCAACCCAAAAACAAAGTCTATATTAATTTCTTCCCACTTCCAAGTAGGAACACCTATTTCTTGGATTATACCACTACACTTTAGATGCTCGGCTTTTATTTTTTCACAATTTGGACACTTAGATACAAACTCCGCTATGTACCTTTTCAAGCCATGCCACCAATACAGCTCTCTAAGATAACAATACATTTTTGTAGCACCCAGATGAATAGAATATCGAGAACCATGAGCTTCCTCCAAAACCTTTATCCTCAAATGATCAAAATCCGGTACATATAATCTACCTTTGTACCTTATCACACCATCTTTCTTTGGGAGAATGACTCATTTAATTTGCTAAGTACCGATTTCTTCAATTCCATCAATAGCGGATCAAGGTGTTGCTTAGACTTCACCTTAACCACCAATGATGACTCGGAGTTATTATGAACCATAAAACCACCATTTGGGGATTCTTCAAACCGAACACCCAATCTAGCCAACCTATGAACATCTTTCTTACCCTCTTCACATGAGACACACTACACATGGTCATACAACTTAGAGCATCTGCAAACACATTGGCCTTGTCGGGGTGGTAGAGAACACTCATGTCATAATATTTCAATAGTTTAAACCAACCTCTTTGTCAGTGATTCAAATCCTTTTGAGTAAACACATATTGAAGACTCTTATCGTCGGTATACACATTGTCCACATGAACACCATACAAGTAATGCCTCCATATTTCAAAGCAAACACTACCGACGCTAATTCAAGATCATGAGTTGGATAAATTTTTTTCATGCACCTTGAATTGTCTAGAGGCATAGGCCACTACTTTACCATGTTGCATAAAGACACAACCAAAACCCACTCGGGATGTATCACAATATACCACAAAATTCTTGGTACCCTCCGGTAAAGTCAACACTGGAGGGGAGGTAAGCCTATCTTTCTATATTTCGATGCTTCTTTTACATGCCTCAGAACACTCATATTATCACTCTTTTGGTTCAAGGTAGTCAAAGGAGAATCAATAGACCCAAATCAATCCACAAATCTCCTATAGTACATGGCTAAAGCCAAGAAACTTGTAATGACGGTTGGAGTAAATGGTCTAGGACAATTCTTAACCGCCTCAGTTTTCTTTGGTTCAACCTCTATACTCTCACTTGAGATAATATGACCAAGAAACGCCACTGATCATAACCAAAACTCACATTTACTATACTTGGGAAATAGTTGGTGTTCTTTAAGAACTTGCAATACCACCACAAATGGTCCATATGATCAACCTCATTCTTTGAGTATACCAAGATATCGTCAATGAAGACGATCACAATGGAGTCTAGATAAATCCAGAACACCCTATTCATATGGTCCATAAAAGCCGCTGAGGCATTAGTGACACCAAAAGACATCACTAGGAACTCATACTGACCATACCTAGTTCAGAAAGCCGTATCAGATACATCGTCACCTCTCACCCTAAGTTGGTGATACCCCGACCTCAAGTGAATCTTAGAAAAGTATTTTGACCCTTAGAGTTGATCAAACAAGTCGTCAATCCGAGGGAGAGGATACTTGTTCTTAATGGTGAACTTATTGAATTGACGATCAGTCAATGCATATCATAAGGGATCCATCCTTCTTCTCAACAAACAACACCGGAGCTCCCCATTGTGAAATACTACATTGAATAAACCCCTTGTCTAATAAGTCTTTGAGTTGAAGCTTTAACTCTTTCAGCTCTACCGGAGCCATCCGGTAAGGAGGGATTGAAATTGGATTCGCATCTTGTAACAAGTCAATAACAAAGTCTATTTCCCGCTCGGGAGGAATTCCGGGCAAGTCATTGGGAAAGACATCCGAAAAGTCCTTCACTATGGGGACCGACTCTATAGGAGGAATGTCAGACTTATGGAATCTGCTCCTTGAATGAGAGAATATTCAAATATGAAATAACATACCTTAATTTAAGAAATCTAACTAAATTAATGGAGAAATCAATGACGAACATCAATCCTAGCATCAACTTGACTTCAAGCTTCCTTGGAGGTTTTGGAGAAAACTTCTTCTGATTTTGGGGTTTGATTTTGAATAATGAAGTCTTAGTCAAGGTTTTAGAGTCTTAACTAACTTAAAATATCATATATAACCCTAAATAACCATGTAGGAAAAAATTAGGACATAGGGTGAAAATTATAGGCCCAAACAACGGTTGCTAACTACTGGATGTCGTTTGATCGACGGGGCGCCTTGCTGGGGAGTCATTTTAATCAGAGGCTTAAATTTTGTAGCATAAGCTCCCACAACTAAGTGTGGATCCAAGTTCCTAAATAATGGGGCGTAGTATGAACTAATGAGTGTCGATGGGGGGCATAGTTTGGACAGTTTTTGCACCTTTGGGGCAACGGTTTGGGTGTTCCTTGAGGACCCTTAGGGTTGTCCTTGGGGAGTCGTACCCGTATGTTTCAACCCTATAAATTCTCATAAAAGTGTTATATTCCTCTCATATCATTTTGGACATCAAACAACACGTAAAACATGCAAAGGCACACTAAGCACACACAAAGGCTAAAGTCCGAATGTCTTGGTCATTCATTGATGTTTGAATTCCAAACTCTTAAAACTGACTTCCAATGCTAATATTCATTATTTAACTCATTATTAACTTATAAAACACATTATATGCTCTAATTTAACCTAATTCATTTTGAGGGTTGAAACATGTAACACCCCAAAAATTCTATGACCTTGATTAGAGCCTCACATTATGAATAATGATGATTTTAGACCTAAAACAAAGGTAATTGAATTATTTAGGAAGTATTTAAGCTTAAACGTCAAGTAACGTCCATGACGTCCTGTAACACCCCGTATATTCAATTACCTATACAAAAGAGTCATAGCCTAATGCCTTTTGCAGGTCAAAATGGGAGGTGAAGTGTAACACTCCGAAAGTCCATGACTTCGTCTAGAGACTTACATGATGAACCAAGACTTGAAACACTATTTCTAAGCATAAATTAATGTATTAAAATTAGTTAGGAAGTTTTACATTCAAAACATTAAGAAACGTCCATGACGTCCAGAGACTAGTGAAATTGAGGTTAGTGTGCCTTGGGTTGTTTCATGGTGTTCTAGGAGTCTGAATTTGATTAAAAATGGTAAAAGATGTTAAAAATATAGAAGGGTGTGATTAGGGTTGAAATGTATGGGTACGACTCCCCAAGCACCACCCTAAGGGCCCTTGGAGAGGACCCATCCAAATATATTTCATATTGGTTTTCTTTGATTATTATTGATAGATTATGACTGTGTATGGGTTAATTGATATAGCACCTTTTATTTGATCTAGTTCTATGTAAGAAACATAATTGAACCCTTTCACCCTAACCCTAGGTTATGAATTGAGGTAGATTTGATTAGTGGGGATACAATTAACTTAGTTCTTGTATATATTACTATTGCATGATGTTATTAAGTAAATTGATGGATGAATATTGTTGTGTTGATGGTATGATCTTTAAGGAGGCTTATGAAGGCTATGTGGTAAGACTTTGTGATCTTGAGTTCTTAATTCAATGATGATGGCTTATACTTGTTAATGGTATTCAATTGAAGTATTATATGTGAATAGATTAAGAAGATGATGACATGATGAATGTGATGAAATGTCTTGACTATGTGAATTGTGAGATCATGTTAAGGGTATGATGATTCAAAGTTTAATATGGATAACTTGTGTTCCGTACTATGATATGACTATGGTATGTTGATCTCACAAATTCTCATACAATACCTAATGAGATAATGATTATAAATATACAAGGGGTTAGTTGCCTATGGCCTAATCTAAGATGGTAAGTTTAAGAAAGGCTTCAATACATTTCAAAAAGGGACTTTAGCTTATCAACGAGTGACCTTGACAATGAGAGGTGTTGACTCCCCAATGGAAGGGAGATACACCAATGGTCTGATGAGATGAGGACTTCTTTGCTAATGGGCAAATAGAGGGTTCAAGACATTTCTCCTAGTTCCTTAATATCACACTCGGAGAGTACACCCCAGATGCGACCGTTGTCGTCGTCCTACCAGAGGACTCAGACAAGCCTCTTAGCGTTCGTCATAATATGTCCTCAGTTAAAATTTGCGGAAAACTAAAAACTTTTAATACTATGTGAAATATACTTAGACTTCATACTTAACATTCATATTAGAATACAGTATTCTAAAAACTTGTTCACATGTATAAAACAATCTAAAGAGTATGAATCTGGACTTAGCCAATAAATATTCAATATGCCATATAGGCCTTAATACAAAAGAATCCAAAGAACATAAATGGAAATAGAATATTCTACAAATCTACTAATGTCTTCATAAGCTGGAATACGAAATATACCATCCCCGAACATGAGGACCTACAAATACTTTGATAAACAGTTCCAAGCTTCTTCAATCGACCTTCTAAATATTCAATGGCCGGACCCTACATTTGTTGTAATATGAAGTAATGAGGTTAGTACGCCACATGTACTAAGTATGGGTATATGCACATATTATTTGAGGACATTTATGAAAAAGGATAATTTATCATTTCATTAGGAAACATGCTAAGTCATGTGAATATCTTCAATGTACATACTGTGGAACATATACAAGTTAAGGACTTCATCAACATACAACACGATCATAATCAAAGACATATAGTCATAGAGTCATGTTAACATTCATATTCAATATATCACATATACATAACATACAAAACACTAACAAATGATCTCATCCCCAACCTACAAGTGCAATGGTCATGTGAATCCTCATAACCCCACAAAACCAAGTAGATAAGATAGGAGACCATGAGTAAAGCTTTGCTTCATAGAACTTGTGTCACGATCTTAAAGCACCCCCTAAAAGTTAGGGAAAAACCTTCGAATCATGACACGGCGTACTTGACCCCTTTGGGGTTATGTACAAGCCCTCTAACTAGCATTCATAACATAAAGCATGAGAAGTAGTGCGGAATTAAAACTTTTCACGATAATAATAATAAAAGAAGTCTTTTCATAAATACTAGGAAATCTTATCGTCACAAGCCAACTTAAGGACACAACTTAAAAATCTTAGGGATAAGTAAATACATTTTTAAGTCTTAATAAAGAAGTAAGAAACATAAAATTATGTCCTCGAATATATGAGGACATACCCAATTCTTGAGAGATAGAATTCCCAAGCTTCAACTCCGATCCTCCAAAAGGCTTCCAACCTATACTCATAAGGTATATAAAAGTATGGGGTTAGTACAACAATGTACAAAGTATGGCATATGCAAAAACATACGAAAAGGGACATTTTAGTAAAAATAACTTTTCATGCAATTAATACAATATTCATGAATCTAGAAACAAACCAACATAAGAATCGACAATCAACACTTTATGGAAACTTTACCAAAACTTAGATTAATAAAAAGGAACATTTCAATGAACTTACTAAACTTACAATGAAAATTGAATAAAGCATCACAGTGAACATAATGGATTCTTACAATGGAGACCTTACAGTGAATGGCACGGTCCAAGTCATATGAACTCTTTTCCTTTGAAGTTGCCCTAACCCAAGGTTATCCTAAGACTCCCTAAGGTGAGCAAAGAAGGGATTTTCATTACACCTCCCTTCAAAGCACACCAAAGGGACCCTTAAAACTACAAAATCTTAGGCTTACTTCGTTGGAAATCAAATCCACGCCCTTGGCTAACATATGCAAAACACTCATGGAAATATATATCATACCAAGTGCAATGTGAGAGTAGCATCCCATACTACCACTCCCACTTAGTACTCCTAATGGATTCCATTTACTCAAGTACTCCATAATCATAACACTACACCATAGTACTCATTCACACGGATTTCATGAAGGTACTCTTCTCCCATAGTAGGTATAGGTCACACCAAGTGCAATGTGAGAATAACATCCCATACTACTACTCCAACTCAATGCTCCTACTCGGTAACTAATGTTGATTGAGCACTTCACGACATACATACACAAATTCAACAATATACAAGATAATTAGTTTCAAATCAATTCTTTTGTGGGAGTTAGCTTAACCGATAATGACCATGAGAGCTAGACATGGAATCCCGATATTAACCCCTATCGGATGAGGGATCCTTACTTGCCTAGTGTAAGGTCATGCTTCATAGCGTTTACATGGCTTTTCCAATAGCTACACCTATGCGGGCACATAGTTAAGGGATAAGGAGATTGCTACTCAGTAACTCACTCTCTACTAACGAGGAGTACTCATCTCAACAGGTACTTTGGAATACAACATCTCAACTTACGAAGTGCAATCCACCTCCCCTTCATATCCTCTCGGTGCTAGGCATAACTCCCCACGGATTTCTCAATATAATAGTCTATCTTAGAAAGCTCACTAGGAATGGAGAGGTTTCTACTAGACACTACGTCTCAACTCACGAAGTGTGTCAACCTCAAGATTCCCCTTTTTCCTAAACTTGGTATAATACATTATTTAAAGTGTGTGTGTGTACATGTGTACACTTTGCATATAAGCATCATCTCATTATCAACAAGTTCTACCCATACTTTAACGTCGATTCATCGAGTTACACACTCTACATGCTTCTCATAATCATATACTCTATTTAGACATAAACTAGGTCAAGCATGCAATTCAAGCTACACCAAACACAATAGAAGACCCATATACAATATATCTTCATTTAACATATTAGACCTTCAAGATTACCTACTCAACACATACTAATCAACATCAAGCTCATCAATTAGCACCGCCACCCATAAGGTGGACCATACCACTCAAATAGCAAGTCATAATAAGAAATATACAATGAGAACAACTCATCAACAATTCAAACCATCATCACCCATAATCAATTTATCAACATTTCACCATATTAAGGCCCTTAGGGCAGTAGCTACACCAACATGACATACACAAGAAGACCCAAGTTCATACTTTACTCAAATCATGCTCACATAACCCATTTTTAAGTCAAAAGTTAAAGTATTCATAAACAAGAGTTTAATGAAGTTTTAACATCAAAATCATCAATTCAAACCAAGATAAATACATTTAAACCATTAGAACGTAAATACAAGAAGACCCATACTAGAAATCAAAGTGAAAAGAAGATTGAGTTTAGAAACCCTTTTGAAAACCATTTTGGAAATTGGCTTCTTGAATGAAAAGATATTCAAGAATGGATACCATACCTTTAAGAGAAGAAATCCACTAATTTTGGTGAAGAAACAAGTCCAAGGAAGCCCTCCTTTCCTTCCTTGACTTCTAGCTTCCAATGGAGTCTTGAGAGAGTTTCTTTAGAGAGAGAGAGTTGAATTTAGAAGTGCGGGGGTCTTGTCTAGGTCTAGGGTTTAAAACTCATTTAATATAACCTAAAAATCCCTTAAAAATCGTCCAAACTCTTATTTAGACGTGGGGTGAATTCACAAGTTCACCCCTGACTTGGCAGAAAAATCTCCGCACAAGGACAAGGCTTGCGACGACCTGCTTGTGATAGGGCGTCACGGGTGCAACGGCCCGTCCTGACCATCCGTTGCAAGATTCAATGGCTTGCCAAGGGTCCCCTCTACACCTTTGAACAAGTACCCCACGACGAAACCTTGTGACGGGGCGTCACAGCCATGACTGGCCGTCGACTGCTCCGTCGCCAAGGCTGCCTGGGACAGCCTGCTTACCAGGTTTTGGGTCCTTCCTCAAGGACCCTTCGATGGTCCTTGGGGCTAATTTCCCAAACTTTTCCAACACAAATATGATCATCTATAAGTTTAACACCTCTCACATGAATTTCATCCAAAACGAACACATAAAACTCGATGAAACTCTTCTAGACGTACAAGGTCGACTCAAGGCATATCTTTCGAATGCCTTGGACGTTCTTGGTCGTTTGACCTCCAAACTTCACGAAACTTTGCACACTGACTAAGGACACTAAATTAACTCCATTTAAGTTAAAATCAACTGAAGAAACAATCATGAGTCTCTAGTTCACCTTAGTTCATTTTGGGGCGTTATATTCTCCCCCACTTGAAATAACATTTGTCCTCGAATGACACTTAAATTTTTAAGAACAACAAGGACTCTCTTAACATCATATAATTCACTTACATCATGATCATAACATCAACAATCAAAGCATCAATTATCAAGGAACATAATTTCACACTTTCAACACTTATCAACATAGACAACTTTTGCCAAACTCACAAAGTCAAAACTCAACCTTAAACTTCTTTTATGGAGGAACTACCTTCTCCAACATTAAACATGATCATATACAATAATTTTGCACATATTTAAACTTCAATTAAGGCAAGTCAAATTTTTCTCAAATTGCAATTTTTTCACTGTGAACATTCACTGTAACACTGCCAAACATACAAAACTTTCAAAATTCCACTCTTTGAGCAATTTATCAAGATGACATGATCATATGAACTATAAAACCATATAAACTCATCTCATAACACAAAAGCAACAATAAAAAAGAGTTGAGACTTACCAAAACCATCAATCCGGATTAATTATCCTTTCTAGCCCCCATCCAATAGGAAGGATTCTTCTTGGGAGCATTAGGATCTAGGGAAGCTTGATTGACATCTCTCCCCCTTGATTTAAGGTTTGGGCAGTCCCTCATCTTGTGGCCTTTATTACCACATGCAAAACAACCATCCGATCCGTCAAGACACTTACCCCCATGTTGCTTGCCACAAGTAGGGCACCTAGCCCTTTCATAGGAATGACCACCACCTTGAGAAAGTTGATTTGGAGCCCTATCCTTGTTTCCCATAGAAGAATCTTGGTGATAAAACCTCTTCTTAGGCCTTTGGTGACTAGAATCATTTGACCTAGGTCTCTTATCCTCTTGCCTTATCTCCCTAATTTTGGACTCCTCAATTTGTTGTGCATAAACCATGAGCCTAGAGATATCCATGTCATTAAGAAGCATAGCCGTACGACACTCTTTTTCCACCAAGCTAGATACGCCCATCACAAACTTGTTCATTCTAGCCCTAGGGTTGGCCACCATGGTTGGGGCATACTTAGAGAGTTGGGTGAATTTGAGAGAGTACTCTTGCACACTCATTGCCCCTTGACGGAGGTTCATGAATTCAACCATCTTCTTCTCCCTCTACTCTAAAGGAAAGAATCTATCTAGGAAAGCCTTTTTTGATTCCTCCCAATCAACCGGTCCTCTTTCTAAGGGTCTCTCACCCCTCCATTGCTCATACCACACTTGAGCAACATCCTTAAGTTGGTAACCGGCCAATTCCGCTTTCTCCCTAGGGGTCACACCCATAACATCTACCACCTTGAAAACCTCATCTATGAAGCCTTGTGGATCTTCATCCACCTTAGTTCCATGAAAAGTAGGAGGGTTCATCCTCATGAAATCCCGAATCCTAGAAGCGGGAGTACTAGCATTTGGTTGGGGCCTATCTCCTTGGTTAGCTTGGCCCACAAAGTGATTGTTGACAACTTGAGCTTGAGCCGTCATGAGTTGGTCAAGTTCATTAGGGCAGCCCTCAACTCCGCATTATTCATATCACCCTCAACAAAAGGAGCTTGAGTCATAGGAGGCACTTGAGGTCCTTGAGGTTCCGGAGGCACTTGAGGTTCTTGAAGATGAACCTCCTCATTTTCCTCCACTAAGCCAACAATAGGAACTTGGTCAACACAGGGAAGGACTCTCTCATCAAGTACACCTCCCTCCTCCCTTCTAGCGGTCGATCTCCTCGTATTCATGTCCTAAAAAATACAAAAAGAAGAGGTTGATAATAGACACCTTATATACTCAACTCTAAGGCACGATACTAGAATAGAGAAGAAAGTGAAACTTCTAGCATCCTATAGCATCTTGTCCATGGATGTGTCGCGACTCACACCAATGACAAAGATACTACTAGATGTGGCTTGTGAGACTTTCAGACCTTAAACTATTTCCCAAAACATTATGCTCTTATATCAAGTCTATCACAAACCGAAAGCACCCCCTAAAAGTTAGGGAAAAAACTTCGAATCATGACCGGGTGTACTTGACCCCTTTGGGGTCTCGTACAAGCCCTCTACTAGCATTCATAACATAAAGAATGAAAATTAGTGCTGAATTAAAACTTTTCACGATAATAATAATAAAAGAAGTCTTTTCATAAATACTAGGAAATCTTATCCTCACAAGCGAACTTAAGGACAAAACTTAAAAATCTTAGGGACACGGCCCCTTTACAATAAAAGTAAATACATTTTTAAGTCTTAATAAAGAAACTAAGAAACATAAAACTATGTCCTCGAATATATGAGGACATACCCAATTCTTGAGAGATAGAATTCCCAAGCTTCAACTCTGATCCTCCAAAAGGCTTCCAACCTATACTCATAAAGTATATAAAAGTATTGGGTTAGTACAACAATTTACTAAGTATGGCATATGCAAAAACATACGATAAGGGACATTTTAGTAAAATAACTTTTCATGCAATTAAAGCAATATTCATGAATCTAGAAACAAACCAACATAAGAATCGACAATCAACACTTTATGACAACTTTACCAAAACATAGAGTAATCAAAAGGAACATTTCAATGAACTTACTAAACTTACAATGAAAATTGAATAAAGCATCACAGTGAACATAATGGATTCTTACAATGGAGACCTTACAGTGAATGGCACGGTCCAAGTCATATGAACTCTTTTCCTTTGAAGTTGCCCTAACACAAGGTTATCCTAAGACTCCCTAAGGTGAGCTAAGAAGGTATTTTCATTACACCTCCCTTCAAAGCACACCAAAGCGACCCTTAAAACTACCAAATCTTAGGCTTACTTCCTTGGAAATCAAATCCACGCCCTTGGCTAACATATGCAAAACACTCATGGAAATATAGGTCATACCAAGTGCAATGTGAGAGTAGCATCCCATACTACCACTCCCACTTAGTACTCCTAATGGATTCCATTTACTCAAGTACTCCACAATAATCCTCCATAACACTACACCATACTACTCATTCACACGGATTTCATGAAGGTACTCTTCTCCCATAGTAGGTATAGGTCACACCAAGTGCAATGGGAGAATAGAATCCCATACTACTACTCCATCTCAATGCTCCTACTCGGTAACTAATGTGGATTGAGCACTTCATGACATACATACACAAATTCAACAATATACAAGATAATTAGTTTCAAATCAATTCTTTTGTGGGAGTTAGCTTAACCGACAAAGACCATGAGAGCTAGACATGGAATCCCGATATTAACACCTATTGGATGAGGAATCCTTACTTGCCTAGCGTAAGGTCATGCTTCTTAGCGTTTACATGGCTTTTCCAATAGCTACACCTATGCGGGCACATAGTTAAGGGATAAGGAGATTGCTACTATGTAACTCAGTCTCTACTAACGAGGAGTACTAATCTCAATAGGTACTTTCGATTACAACATCTCAACTCACTAAGTGAAATCCACCTCCCCTTAATATCCTCTCGGTGCTAGGCATAACTCCCCACGGATTTCTCAATATAATAGTCTATCTTAGAAAGCTCACTAGGAATGGAGAGGTTGCTACTAGACACTACGTCTCAACTCACGAAGTGTGTCCACCTCAAGATTCCCCTTTTTGCTCAACTTGGTATAATACATTCTTTAAAGTGTGTATATGTGTACATATGTACACTTTGCATATAAGCATCATCTCATTATCAACAAGTTCTACCCATACTTTAACCTCAATTAATCGAGTTACACACTCTACATGCTTCTCATAATCATATACTTTATTTAGACATAAACTAGGTCAAGCATGCAATTCAAGCTACACCAAACACAATGGAAGACCCATATACAATATATATTCATTTAACATATTAGACCTTCAAGATTACCTACTCAACACATACTAATCAACATCAAGCTCATCAATTAGCACCGTCACCCATAAGGTGGACCATACCACTCAAATAGCAATTCATAATAAGAAATATACAGTGAGAACAACTCATCAACAATTCAAACCATCATCACCCATAATCAATTTATCAACATTTCACCATATTAAGGCCCTTAGGCCAGTAGCTACACCAACATGACATACACAAGAAGACCCAAGTTCATACTTTACTCAAATCATGCTCACATAACCCATTTTTAAGTCAAAAGTTCAAGTATGCATAAACAAGAGTTTAATGGAGTTTTAACATCAAAATCATCAATTCAAACCAAGATAAATACATTTAAACCATTATAACTTAAATACAAGAAGACTCATACTAGAAATCAAAGTTAAAAGAAGATTGAGTTTAGAAACCCTTTTGAAAACCATTTTAGAAATTGGCTTATTGAATGAAAAGATATTCAAGAATGGATACCATACCTTTAAGAGAAGGAAATCCACTAATTTTGATGAAGAAACAAGTCCAAGGCATCCCTCCTTTCCTTCCTTGACTTCTAGCTTCCAATGGAGTCTTGAGAGAGTTTCTTTAGAGAGAGAGAGAGTTGAATTTGGAAGTGAGGGGGTCTTGTCTAGGTCTAGGGTTTAAAACTCATTTAATATAACCTAAAAATCCCTTAAAAAACCGTCCAAACTCTTATTATATGTGGGGTGAATTTACAAGTTCACCCCTGACTTGGCAGAAAAATCTGCGCACAGGTACAAGGCTTGCGACGACCTGCTTGTGACGGGGCGTCACGGATGCAACGGCCCGTCCTGGCCATCCGTTGCAAGATTCAATGGCTTGCCAAGGGTCCCCTCTACACCCTTGAACAATTCCCCCACGATGGAACCTTGTGACGGGGCGTCACATCCATGACTGGCCGTCGACTGCTCCGTCGCCAAGGCTGCCTGGGACAGCCTGCTTACTAGGTTTTGGGTCCTTCCTCAAGGACCCTTCGATGGTCCTTGGGGATAATTTCCCGGATGCTTCCAACACAAATATGATCATATATAAGTTTAACACCTATCACATGAATTTTATCCAAAACGAACACATAAAACTCGACGAAACTCGTCTAGACGTACAAGGTCGACTCAAGGCATATCTTTCGAATGCCTTGGACGTTCTTGGTCATTTGACCTCCAAACTTCACGAAACTTTGCACACTGCCTAAGGACACTAAACTAACTCCGTTTAACTTAAAATCAACTAAATAAACAATCATGAGGCTCTAGTTCACCTTAGTTCATTTTGGGGCGTTATATTCTCCCCCACTTGAAATAACATTCGTCCTCGAATGACACTTAAATTTTTAAGAACAACAAGGACTCTCTTAGCATCATATAATTCACTTAGATCATGATCAAAACATCAACAATCAAAGCATCAATTAGCAAGGAACATCAATTCACACTTTCAACACTTATCAACATAGACAACTTTTGCCAAACTCACAAAGTCAAAACTCAACCTTAAACTTCTTTTATGGAGGAACTACCTTCTCCAACATTAAACATGCTCATATACAACAATTTTGCACATATTTAAACTTCAATTAAAGCAATGCAAATTTTTCTCAAATTGCAATTTTTTCACTGTGAACATTCACTGTAACACTGCCAAACATACAAAAGTTTCAAAATTCCACTCTTTGAGCAATTTATCAAGATGACATGATCATATGAACTATAAAACCATATAAACTCATCTCATAACACAAAAGCAACAATATAACAAAGAGTGAAACTTACCAAAACCATCAATCCGGATTAATTATCCTTTCTAGCCCCATCCCATAGGAAGGGTTCTTCTTGGGAGCATTAGGATCTAGGGAAGCTTGATTGACATCTCTCCCCCTTGATTTAAGGTTTGGGCAGTCCCTCATCTTGTGTCCTTTATTACCACATGCAAAATAACCATCCGATTCGGCAGGACACTTACCCCCATGTTGCTTGCCACAAGTAGGGCACCTGGCCCTTTCATAGGAATGACCACCACCTTGAGAAAGTTGATTTGGAGCCCTATCCTTGTTTCCCATAGAAGAATCTTGGTGATAAAACCTCTTCTTAGGCCTTTGGTGACTAGAATCATCCGACCTAGGTCTCTTACCCTCTTGCCTTATCTTTCTAATATTGGACTCCTCAATTTGTTGTGCATAAACCATGAGCCTAGAGATATCCATGTTATTAAGAAGCATAGCCGTACGACACACTTTTTCCACCAAGCTAGACACGCCCATCACAAACTTGTTCATCCTAGACCTAGGGTTGGCCACTATGTTTGGGGCATACTTAGAGAGTTTGGTGAATTTGAGAGAGTACTCTTGCACACTCATTCCCCCTTGATGGAGGTTCATGAATTCAACCATCTTCTTCTCCCTCCACTCTAAAGGAAAGAATCTATCTAGGAAAGCCTCTTTGAATTCCTCCCAATCAACCGGACCTCTTTCTAAGGGTCTCTCACCTCTCCATTGCTCATACCACACTTGAGCAACATCCTTAAGTTGGTAACCGGCCAATTCCGCTTTCTCCCTAGGGGTCACACCCATCGCATCTACACCTTGAAAACCTCATCTATGAAGCCTTGTGGATCTTCATCCACCTTAGTGCCATGAAAAGTAGGAGGGTTCATCCTCATGAAATCCCGAATCCTAGAAGCGGGAGTACTAGCATTTGGTTGGGGCCTATCTCCTTGGTTAGCTTGGCCCACAAAGTGATTGTTGACAACTTGAGCTTGAGCCGTCAGGAGTTGGGTCAAGTTCATTAGGGCAACCCTCAACTCCACATTAGTCATATCACCCTCAACAAAAGCAGCTTGAGGCATAGGAGGCACTTGAGGTCCTTTAGGTTCCGGAGGCACTTGAGGTTCTTGAAGAGGAACCTCCTCATTTTCCTCCCCTAAGCCAACAATAGGAACTTGGTCAACACGGGGAAGGACTCTCTCATTTGGTGCACCTCCCTTCTCCCTTCTAGCGGTCGATCTCCTCGTATTCATGTCCTAAAAACACAAAAAGAAGAGGTTGAGAATAGACACCTTATATACTCAACTCTAAGGCACGATACTAGAATACAGAAGAAAGTGAAACTTCTAGCATCCTATAGCCTCTTGTCCATGGATGTGTTGCGACTCACACCAATGACCAAGATACTACTAGATGTGGCTTGTGAGACTTTCAGACCTTAAACTATTTCCCAAAACATTTTGTTCTGATACCAAGTCTGTCACGACCCGAAAGCACCCCCTAAAAGTTAAGGAAAAACCTTCGAATCATGAACAGGCATACATGACCCCTTTGGGGTCTTGTACAAGCCCTCTAACTAGCATTCATAACATAAAGAATGAAAAGTAGTGCGGAATTAAAACTTTTCACGATAATAATAATAAAAGAAGTCTTTTCATAAATACTAGGAAATCTTATCCTCACAACCCAACTTAAGGACAAAACTTAAAAATCTTAGGAACACGGCCCCTTTACAATAAAAGTAAATACATTTTTTATTCTTAATAAAGAAACTAAGAAACATAAAACTATGTCCTCGAATATATGAGGACATACCCAATTCTTGAGAGATAGAATTCCCAAGCTTCAACTTCGATCCTCCAAAAGACTTCCAACCTATACTCATAAGGTATATAAAAGTATGGGGTTAGTACAACAATGTACTAATTATGGCATATGTAAAAACATACGAAAAGGGACATTTTAGTAAAAATAACTTTTCATGCAATTAAAACAATATTCATGAACCTAGAAACAAACCAACATAAGAATCGACAATCAACACTTTATGGCAACTTTACCAAAACATAGAGTAATAAAAAGGAACATTTCAATGAACTTACTAAACTTACAATGAAAATTGAATAAAGCATCACAGTGAACATGATGGATTCTTACAATGGAGACCTTACAGTGAATGGCACGGTCCAAGTCATATGAACTCTTTTCCTTTGAAGTTGCCCTAACCCAAGGTTATCCTAAGACTCCCTAAGGTGAGCTAAGAAGGGATTTTCATTACACCTCCCTTCAAAGCACACCAAAGGGACCCTTAAAACTACAAAATCGTAGGCTTACTTCGTTGGAAATCAAATCCACGCCCTTGGCTAACATATGCAAAACACTCATGGAAATATATATCATACCAAGTACAATGTGAGAGTAGCATCCCATACTACCACTCCCACTTAGTACTCCTAATGGATTCCATTTACTCAAGTACTCCACAATCATAACACTACACCATAGTACTCATTCACACGGATTTCATGAAGGGACTCTTCTCCCACAGTAGGTATAGGTCACACCAAGTGCAATGTGAGAATAACATCCCATACTACTACTCCCACTCAATGCTCCTACTCGGTAACTAATGTTGATTGAGCACTTCACGACATACATACACAAATTCAACAATATACAAGATAATTAGTTTCAAATCAATTCTTTTGTGGGAGTTAGCTTAACCGACAAAGACCATGAGAGCTAGACATGGAATCCCTATATTAACCCCTATCGAATGAGGGATCCTTACTTGCCAAGTGTAAGGTCATGCTTCTTATCGTTTACATGGCTTTTCCAATAGCTACACCTATGCGGGCACATAGTTAAGGGATAAGGACATTGCTACTAAGTAACTCACTCTCTACTAACGAGGAGTACTCATCTCAAAAAGTACTTTGGATTACAACATCTCAACTCACGAAGTGCAATCCACCTCCCCTTCATATCCTCTCGGTGCTAGGCTTAACTCCCCACGGATTTCTCAATATAATAGTCTATCTTAGAAAGCTCACTAGGAATGGAGAGGTTGCTACTAGACACTACGTCTCAACTCACGAAGTGTGTCCACCTCAAGATTTCCCTTTTTGCTCAACTTGGTATAATACATTCTTTAAAGTGTGTGTGTGTACATGTGTACACTTTTCATATCAGCATCATCTCATTATCAACAAGTTCTACGCATACTTTAACCTCGATTCATCGAGTTACACACTCAACATGCTTCTTATAATCATATACTTTATTTAGACATAAACTAGGTCAAGCATGCAATTCAAGCTACACCAAACACAATAGAAGACCCATATACAATATATCTTCATTTAACATATTAGACCTTCAAGATTACCTACTCAACACATACTTATCAACATCAAGCTCATCAATTAGCACCGCCACCCATAAGGTGGACCATACCACTCAAATAGCAATTCATAATAAGAAATATACAATGAGAACAACTCATCAACAATTCAAACCATCATCACCCTTAATCAATTTATCAACATTTCACCATATTAAGGCCCTTAGGGCAGTAGCTACACCAACATGACATACACAAGAAGACCCAAGTTCATACCTTACTCAAATCATGCTCACATAACCCATTTTTAAGTCAAAAGTTGAAGTATGCATAAACAAGAGTTTCACGGAGTTTTAACATCAAAATCATCAATTCAAACCAATATAAATACATTTAAACCATTAGAACGTAAATACAAGAAGACCCATACTAGAAATCAAAGTTAGAAGAAGATTGAGTTTAGAAACCCTTTTGAAAACCATTTTGGAAATTGGCTTCTTGAATGAAAAGATATTCAAGAATGGATACCATACCTTTAAGAGAAGGAAATCCACTAATTTTGATGAATAAACAAGTCCAAGGCATCCCTCCTTTCCTTTCTTGACTTCTAGCTTCCAATGGAGTCTTGAGAGAGTTTCTTTAGAGAGAGAGAGTTGAATTTAGAAGTGAGGGGGTCTTGTCTAGGTCTAGGGTTTAAAACTCATTTAATATAACCTAAAAATTCCTTAAAAAACCCTCCAAACTCTTATTTAGAAGTGGGGTGAATTTACAAGTTCACCCCTGACTTGGCAGAAAAATCTGCGCACAGGGACAAGGCTTGCAATGACCTGCTTGTGACTGGGCGTCACGGGTGCAACGGCCCATCCTGACCATCCGTTGCAAGCTTCAATGGATTTCCAAGGGTCCCCACTACACCCTTGAACAAGTCCCCCACGACGGAACCTTGTGACGGGGCGTCACAGCCATGACTGGCCGTCGACTGCTCCGTCGCCAAGGCTGCCTGGGACAGCCTGCTTACCAGGTTTTGGGTCCTTCCTTAAGGACCCTTCGATGGTCCTTGGGGATAATCTCCCGAACATTTCCAACAAAAATATGATCATCTATAAGTTTAACACCTTCTCACAAGAATTTCATCCAAAACGAACACATAAAACTTGACGAAACTCGTCTAGACGTACAAGGTTGACGCAAGGCTTATCTTTCGAATGCCTTGGACGTTCTTGGTCGTTTGACCTCCAAACTTCACGAAACATTGCACACTGCATAAGTACACTAAACTAACTCTATTTAACTTAAAATCAACTCAACACACAATCATGAGGCTCTAGTTCACCTTAGTTCATTTCGGGGTATTATAAGTTGTATCATAAGTAGTCATCACTTTATTTAACAATATAACCCAATAACATATTCATCATAATAAACAACATCATATAAGAGTAATGTCATGTATCATAAGCATCATACCTTTCATGTTATCATATTACATAAGAACAATCTCTTATGACTTCTCTTAGAGTCAACTTGTGCAATGTCCAGGTAAAGTCCCACACCCCTAACTATACTAAGTAGACTCTTCTAGTAACCCTAGTCAATGTCCAGTTACTTATCTTTAGTTTTACATGGGGGAACATTAGCCATTCCTGACATAGACCATATGATCTAAGCATGGAATCGGGTGTCATAAAACCCGACACTTAAAAAAGGTGGTCTACCGGACAAAGTAGAACCAAACATGACATAGCTAACATAGCATAGCATCATCATTTATAGGCTAACATAACCCTCATAGAGCAATCACGACTTTAGAAGGCTTACCTCTTGCTTCCAAGAACCTTATTAAAGAACTTACGTTCAACTTACAACAATCATAAAAACAACTTAGTTAAATACTATATAGCATAACAAATACTAACTCTTCAACTCATAAAAAAGATCAAATTTTGATGTAGGTTAAGGGAAAGGGTCATTAAAGAGTTCATTCAAGTCTTAGTCCCAACCCCAACGTTTTCATATTATTAAGTAGTAGAAACAACCATACGAAAACATCATCAAGATAAGAACATGCTTCACATGAAATTCAAACATAAGTAACCACATACACATCAATTAGTGTGAAATCAACCATAGAAAACAATTACTTTTATTCGAAAATCATTACTCTAGAGTTAGGAAGAAAATCCGCTTTGTAGAGTAAAAACCCTAGTATTTGAATTTCTTGAAAATATTTCTTTGAAAGGACCTCTTGGGTAACAGAATACCAAGAGTACAAACCCCATACCTTAAAGACGAATAATCCACGAAATTTGATTGGAAACATTGAAGCCTTCGCCTTCTTCCTTAAGCTCATCTTATTTTTTCAATGGAGTTTGGAAAAGAGAGTGTTTCTTCAGAGAGATTTTGCATTTGAATCTGATTTGGACGTGTAAAAAGTGGTCTAAATAGGACCTATAATCCATATATAGTCGTCCTATAAAATACCTAAAAAAAACCTCCACTTAAATGGGTCTTTTTAAGAAGTTAAATTACAACAAATACGATTAAACGATTATGGGAAGTGGTTGCGCGTCGCGGGGCAATTTCCATTATATTTCTGAAATTTTGGGTTGAGGCAGTGAAGTGAATGTCATCCTTGCATCGCGAGGCTACCTCTCAAATCTTGAGGAGGAACCCTGCGTGTAGGCTGTGCGTCGCACACCTCTAGTCTCAATCTTGTTCACGCTGGCTTCTTTGGCAGCCATCCTACCCAAGTTGGGGTCCTCCCGAAGGAATCTTTGGGTGGTCCTTGAGGTGTCATTACCAGACGTTTGGACCCTTTTTACTACATACTACCTATCCAAGGTCTCTTTGCATGTTTTGGACTTCATTTCACACCTCGAAACCTTCACTAGAGTGTTACGCTTAACTATGTTCCTCTATAGGACGACTAGCTAGTGGATCCACCTAGAAAAGCTATGTTCATGTTTTAGTTCTACCCTGTGTCACATCCGGGTTTACCCCCAAATGTAACCGGCGTTGTCGTCCTCTTTGAGTACTAGGACTAACCTCTTAGTCTTACATCATTGCATTCATCGATCAAAGGTACGGAAGAATTAAAACTTTTTAACTATATCTAATCGGAGGTTTACATAGACCTCTACATACATATAATAATATTAATATCGAGTATACATAGACTCATTCGTCTAAGAAGATTACTTATTCTTCTACTTTTATTGCATATACATATATAAGATAGAATTAGAGTCACAAAATCCGTCTCATCTCATAAACCATCTAGAATGACAATATCAACATGGGCATAGCCCTAAAACAATAAGAGTAAGCCACATATAGACTTTATATAACTTTGTGCTCAAATAAAAGATAGAGTCAACGTGAAAATCATAATAGCTAAGTAAATCCATAGGTAAAATATCGGCATCATCCTCGGGAAAATGAGGACCTACCATTTGGATGATAAGAATATCCAAGTCTTTTTCTCAATCGCCTCGAATCAAACCTCAACGACCGGATCCTAAAATGTTTGGGAAAAAGGGAGAAAAAGGGATTAGTACGTCACATGTACTAAGTATGAGACCATATGCACATATATCAACAAACATGCTAAAAAGGGACATTTAATTGAATAAAGCCATTTGCCTCTTAAAGGACTTATGCAAAACAACAACTTGACCAACCTTTTAGACATACTCAACAAGTCAACAAAGACATATGCATATTAACATACTTAAAACCATAATCTCATACAAGTCTATCACCAAGTAATAACATCACAAGAATGAATAAGAGTTAATCATGTAAATAGCAAAACAAAACAGCCAATCATAATCCTTATAAAGCCACAAGTGCAATGACCAAGCAAAGCCCCATAACCCTACTTAATCAAGTAACCCACTAAAGATCACGATTAGTAATTCACTCCATATAACATAGTCTTCAATCACATATGATGTTTCTACTTTAACAATCATAACCAAATTCATATTCCTAAGCATGTTATTCAACATATAAAGTCATTTACATTTATCATTGTTTACATACATAATATTAACTTCTCAAGGCTCCTATCAAGGCAAAATAGTGCAAGACATAGGTAGAGTCCCATACCCCTGCCTAAGCTAAAGTCAAACCGCTCAAGTCACTTTAATTAGTTTATACTTCATTCATTCATTTTAGTTTAGGGAATACTTGCCTTAACCGACATAGACCACATGAGCAAATGTGGAATCCGATGTGATGAAACCTTACACCGATGGAAGGTGGTCTACCGGCCAAGGTAGAACCCAATATAAACATAGCTTTCTAGGTTGACCAACTAGTTAGTATCTTATGGTCGCAACATAGTTCAAGAACTAAGAGATAGGTATTCCCTCTTCATACCATCTGGTAATTGGGCCTCTTCTCATGGGAATTCCTTGGATGAAATATCCGAAAAACAAGGGAAGTTAACATCACATGGGCAACCATAGAGTGAACCTTTCCTCTTCATGAAATGTCATCAGCTCCCGTTGTCAAGTTCACTTGGTGCTAAGCTAACTCCGTTCCATTGAAATGCCTTTTTGTCTTATTACAATCATAAACTTAGTTTAGGTCATAGGGTCTAGCCCTTTTATATTCATCATCATAGATCAATAAGAATTGCAAGAGTAATAGTCCTTTCATCACAATTCATATAAGTGCGGTTAACACTTTTCATATCACATCATAGTAGGGTACATTAATAAACATCACCATCCTTATAACGTGCCCACCCAAGTAACCTCACAACCAAAGTATAAGACATTTCAATTCAATCATCATACCATACTATAACCCTAAACAAGGCATACTCCAACTCAACATCACGACTTGATCACAATTAACCACAATTGAAGTAAGAAATAGGATAATCAAGAATTACCAACTCTCCTCCATAGTTCATCATAAGGTCCCTACCATTAACCCACACTCAACCCAATGTGGGTCATCACACCAATATAATACAATAACCAGCCTGATAATAAAGTTAGAAGAGTCTCTATACCACAATTCAATACTAAACCAAAGCTTGAAAACATGATATCTAAGTCTATCTTCTTAACCTAGATCAATACTCAAGAACTAGCATGAAAGACTACCATTCATTAAAATATGCTTATGATCAGTGTCATAACAATAACTAAGGATGATTTAACCAATAAAAAAGTCAATTGAATTAAGTTCAACATAATTCATGCCAAGATCAAACCTAGGGTTAAGGATTAAGGGTCATGTTCTACAATCTAGACCAAACCCTCTCAATTAATCATAATCAAGTTACATTACATGTTAATCTATTCATTATATCAAAAAGAAAACATAAACAGCTCAATTCATAACATCAATTTCGTAATTGGATGAAACCCATTTGAAAACTCAACTTTTGGAAAATCTTTGAAGGAACCATTGAGGGAAGAAGTCTCAAAGGTGAAGAGATCCCATACCTTAACGTTTGACAACAATTTGATGGTGAATTCTCCCCTTTACATCCCCCAAACCCTTCTCCTTTCTAGTCTTCAATGGTGAGTTCAAGCAGAGAGAGAAAGAAGAGAAAAGGAAGACAGTTTGTATTTTAGAGTTGTGTTAGACTAATGAGGGTTGAGAGTATTTATATTGGTCTTAATCAACTTAATTAAATCCCTTAATCCCTAATTAAACCATCTATTCCCTAACTAATTAAATGAAATCATTTAAAATTTGGCAGCAAAACTCGACCCTCACAGACGAGACCCCCAACGATGGGCCGTCTGTTAGTCGACGGGCACTACCCCTCTCGTCCTGCACTCCGTCGTTGAGTTCAGAGACTTTGCAGGCGAGGGGCTTCCTTACCATGGCTAAGTGTGGGACAATGGAGGCATCACCGACCCGTTGATCCACACACGGACTGTCTCCTTGTCCGTCGATTGCACACTGTCCAGGCAGTGTTGTCCCAAGCGCAAGGGTCCTCCTCAAGGGCCCTTGGTTGGTCCTTGGGGAGTCGTATCTGGATTTTTCTACCATGAAACATCCTTAACACGTGTTACACATATTTTTACTAATTTTTGTATTATTACGACTCTTAAAAACTAGTCAAACAAGCTAAGATGCACTAGCACCCTTGTGACCCAACTTTCTGGACGTCATGGACGTTCTTAAATGTTTTGGTTCTTAAACTGCCTACACTACCTAAATTCATAAAAATTGACTTAGAATCAGTGCCTAGACTTCATTGTCCCTATTTTAGGCTTTACGACACATCTTGAAGTTTCAAAATGTTACATTATTCCCCCACCCCACCCCCTTAGGAACATTCGTCCCCGAATGACAATTAAACATTCATTTGGAGGAAGGTATAGACTCAAGACTAGCAGTCCAACAAAACAACCATATCCGAGCACATAAGTCTTATCATTTCAACAAGGCAATCTCAAAACTCCAATTAACACACATAAGGTTAAACCATTTCATAATGAGGTACTTTTTTTTTCTTCTCATCACATACATGAGCTCATATACATTTCATGAGTCAATTAGCATAAAAATTATCCTATCAACCTGCTACATATTACTTTAATAAGACTCACCATATCACAATCCATAACATAACTCAAAACAAGAAAAAAGCAAAAATTTCAAGTTTTCCTAAGCAATATTACAGTTACAACACTGTAAAGCTCACTGTGAAGTTTTCAAAAATGTAATTTTTGCAAGACTTCACCCAAAAATTAAGAAACCACAAATTCTAGTCATAATTATATTATTTAAAAGGATGACTAACCTTAATCATCGAAAATATGAGGATAACGGGTCTTCATGTCGGCCTCGGCCTCCCATGTTGCACCCTCAACTAGGAGGTTTTCCAATAATACCTTAAAGGAAACCACCTCTTTGTTCCTCAATATCATTACTTGTCTATCAAGGATTTGAACCGAAACCTCCTCATAAGAGAGGTTATCCTTGACCCCAAGGCCCTCAATAGGAAGAATGGACTCGGGATCACCGACACACTTTTTCAACATAGAAACATGGAAAACCGGATGAACAAAAGCCAAATAACAGGGGAGTTTCAATTGATAGGCAACCTTACCAACTCTTTGCAAAATGTCATAAGGACCCATATAAAGAGGACTCAACTTCCCCTTCTTGCCAAATCTAACTACTCCCTTCATAGGTGAAATTTTCAAATACACCTTATCACCTTCCTCAAACTCCAATTCCCTTCTCCTATTGTCGGCATAGGACTTTTGTCGACTATAGGCTGTTTGCTACCGATTCCTTATGATATCCACATTCTCCAAAGTCCTATAAATGAAATCGGGACCAAGAATCGAAGGCTCATCAACATCAAACCACCCTATAGGAGATCTTCACCTCCTACCATACAAGGCTTTATAGGGAGCCATGGAGATGGATTAATGAAAGCTATTATTATAAGCAAACTCCACCAAAGACATGTGCTTATCCCAATTCCCTTTGAAATCTATAATGCAACCTCTAAGCATATTCTCATGGGTTTGAATAGTGCGTTCCGCTTGACCATCCGTTTGAGGATGAAAAGCGGTACTCAACTTCACCTTAGTAACCAAACCTTCTTGGAATGACCTCCAAAATCTAGATGTGAATTGTGCACCCCGATACGAAATGATGGATAACGCAATACCATGATGACACACAATCTCATCTATGAAGATCTTCACATAATCCTCCGCCGAATAAGTGAATTTGACGAGAATAAAATGAGCGGACTTAGTCAACCTATCAACAATCACCCATATAGAATCATATGACTTTTGAGTCCGAGACAACCCTACTATAAAGTCCATATTAGTGTCCTCCCATTTCCAAGTAGGAATTTGGATCTCTTCTAGTAAGCCACCCGATTTTTGATGTTTAGCCTTTACTTGTTGGCAATTCGGACACTTAGCAACAAATTCCACTATGCTCTTCTTCAAACTTTCCCAACAATATATCTCACGAAGGTCATGGTACATCTTAGTCAAACCTGGATGAATGAAGTAGCGGGATCCATGGGCCTCTTCAAGGATCCTATCCCTCAACCCATCTACATCGGGAACACATAATCTCCCTTGGTACCTCAACACACCATCCCCCCCTAAGGAGAATGACTCATTAAACTTGCCAAGGACCCGATTCTTTCAACTCCATTAACGGTTTATCAAGGTGTTGTTTAGACTTCACCTCAACAACCAAAGATGATTCAGAGTTATGATGGATCATCACACCACCATTTGAAGAACCCTCCAATCTAACTCCCAATCTAGCCAATCCATGAACCTCTTTCACAAGGTCCCTTTTGGATTCATCAACATGAGAAACACTACCCATAGACAAACGTCTTAGAGCATCCGCTACAACATTCGCCTTGACCGGATGATAAAGAACAATCATAGCATAATCTTTTTATAACTCTAGCCATCTTCTTTGCCGAAGATTCAACTCCTTTTGGGTAAAAATGTATTGGAGACTTTTATGATTGGTTAACACATCAACATGGACACCATACAAATAATGCCTCCAAATCTTCAAAGAAAACACCACGGCCGCTAACTAAAGGTCATGAGTGGGATAGTTCCTCTCATACACCTTAAGTTGCCTACAATCATAGGCTATTCCTTCGCATGTTGCATAAGCACACACCCCAAACCAACACGGGATGCATCATAATAAACCACAAAGCCCTTTGAACCCTCCGGTAATGTCAACACCGGAGCCGAAGTAAGCCTATCTTTCAACATTTGAAATCTCTTTTCACATGCTTCAGACCACTCAAACTTCTTACTCTTTTGGGTCAAGGTAGTCAAAGAAGATGCAGTGGACGAATAACTACCCACCAATCTCCGATAATAACCCGCAAGACCCAAGAAACTCCGTATGTGAGTTGGAGTCAATAATCTTGGCCAATTCCGCACCACTTCCGTTTTCCTTGGATCAACCTTAACTCCTTCAATAGAGATGATGTGACCAAGAAATGCTACCGACCTCAACCGAAACTTGTATTTGCTATACTTGGCAAACATTTGATGATCTTTAAGGGTTTGCAATACCACCCTCAAATGACCCATGTGATCACTTAATTCTTCGAGTATACCAAGATGTCGTCGATGAACACAATGACAAATAAATCTAGGTAACTTCGGAATACTCTATTCATTAGGTCCATGAACGGCGCCGGAGCATTAGTGAGACCAAAGGACATAACAAGAAACTCATAATGGACATAACGAGTCTGAAAAGCCGTCTTTGGTACATCCTCACCTCTCACCCTTAGTTGGTGATACCCCGACCTCAAATCAATTTTGGAGAAGTAGCTTGCCCCTTGGAGTTGATCAAATAAATCATCAATACGAGGTAGAGGATACTTGTTCTTTATTGTGACATTGTTGAGTTGGCGATAATTAATACACATTGTAAAGGACCCATCTTTATTCTTCACGAACAAGACCGAAGCACCCCATGGAGAAATGCTAAGCCTTATAAATCCCTTGTCTATCAAATGTTTAAGTTGTGCCTTCAACTCCTTCAATTCGGCCGGAGCCATTCAATAAAGAGGAATCGAAATAGGGTTCGTTTCCGGTAGCAAATCGATACCAAAATCAATTTCCCGTTCGTGAGGAATACCGAGAAGGTCATTAGAAAAGACTGATGTATCGTGGTTTCACGGTACTTTTAATGCTTTTTACTTAAGTTTAGTGTGTGTATAAAGCCTTTTTGTATTGATTTTTTATGTAGGTTTCTCTTTATTTGCAGGAAATTTGTCCAAAGGTGAATGCGGGAGTTTTTGAGCAAGAATTGCAGAAGAGACCACCTACGGAGTTCACGATGGTCTGTCGCGACTGTGACAGTCCGTAGGTGGCATCGTAGTAAGAAGAGTAGCTGCTGAAGAAAGATGGGGAAGTCTGACAAAGTGTGGGACTACAGAAGTTCATGACGGACCGTCATAGCCACGACGGTCCATCCTGCTTGTTTGTCAAAATTATCAGAGAGTAGTCCCAGTACCCAAATTCCAAAAAGTTTAAGTGTTGTGGAACGAAGCCCCTCGACGGACCGTCGTGCTAGCAACGGTCCGTCAGACCTGTCCGTCGAGGGTAATGAAGAAAGCAGAAGAAGAATTTGTGAAGTATGGGACGACGGAGGCCATGACGGTTTGTCGTGCCCACGATGGTCCGTCAAGAGGTCCGTCGACTCAGATGCGTTTGGACAAATTTTCATTAATTAGAATCCTTTTTTTATTAGGTTTTGTTTTTTATTATAAATAGTTCGAAAAACCTAGTTTTTGGGGTTAGACTTTTTAATAATTTTTAGTTCTCTTGTTTAAGTATTGAAGAATTGATTTTGGTAATTGATACACTTTTTCCGGAATCGATTGTTTGTGTTTTTGTTGGTTAATCAAGTGAATTTCTGGATTTTATTCATTCTCATTGAAGTAAGTGCATGAATTCTTACATTATAAATATGAATTGTGTGACAATGACCATGGGTAACTAAACTCCATAACTAGGGTTGTGGGAACCATCGGTAAATAACAAGGGAAAATCTAACTAAAATAACAATTCTAGAATGGTGTCTTGCATGTATTGATAATTCTTTCGTGTTGAAGTCTTTTTAACGGATGGCCAACGTTAGAACTCGCCTTAATGCTACTTGCCGGACTAAAGAGGTAGATAATAGGAAAAGAATTATCAACATCGATTTAGTGTATACTATCTAGTAGGCTAGTACTGGTTGGTACGAGGTAATAACTGAGTCAAATATCAATTATGATGCTTAATATGAAGTAAAGATAAGGGCTAGTATAGAAACAAACGTAGTCGGACCAAGGTGCGGAGTGACATTTTCTAGATGCCGGACCAAGGATTTAGAGATACATAACTTGTCGCTTTACGTGCAAGATACTAGGAAAGAATTGTTATAGTTAGAATCACCAAGTTAGGAACCTATGGGGAACACTTAAGCCCTAGTTACTTTTATCATTTGATTAAACTTCAAAATTTGAATCTGTTAATTGTTAATTTCAATTTAGTTAATCATTTTTATTAATAAAAAAAAAACTTTCTGCTATTTGTTTTCTCGGAAAATAGTTGACTAAATAATAGTAATAATCGGATAAAGTTAAGTATGACCCATTTTCCTCGTGGGATCGACCCTAACCTCATTAGTTGGGTTCTCTACTTGATACGACCGCTTTTACTTCTTATTTGAGAAGTAAGTTTGAGCGTATCAAATTTTGGCGCCGCTGCCGGGGAAAGTGGCTTTGAGGTTAACTTAAAACTTATTACTAAAGTTTAGTCATTATTTTCCTAATTTTACTTTATTTGTTGTTTTTGTCTCTTGCAGAACTAACTTCCTTGTATGCCAAATACGCGGAGAGAAAGAGAACCTTTGTTTCCCTACGACCACGAATTAGAGTATACACTACGAAATATGAATCGAAATTTGAGTATTAATGATATGATCCCAACCAGTACATCCCTGCTCCAGTTGATGCTCATGGTCGATTATTACCCGAAAATCATGGTGAAGATGAACAAAGGGGACAAAACCCTGACCCACGTCCTCAAGAGTACTACAGAGGCTATGATAACATCGCAGACTCTGATGGGCCACTTGTCTTGCCCCCTCTACCACATGGTCACACCTTTGTGTTAACTAGTAGTCTAATGCAAATGCTCACTGCTAGAGGTTTGTTTTCAGTGCTACCATCTGAGGACCCACATGCCCACATTGCTAAAGTAAGGGCAGTGTGCAAAAGTTGTGTAGGGAGGCCCGATTTAAATATGGATGTAATAGGGCTAATGGTATTTCCTCTCTCACTGACGGGAGAGGCTGCTATTTGGTTTACTATGCTCCCTTATAACTCCATTTTCACTTGGAATCAACTAAGGGTCGCCTTCCTAGCATGTTACTACCCGGTCTCTAAGAAACTAAATCAAAAAGACAGAGTGAACAACTTTGTGGCACTACCAGGAGAGTCAGTTAGCAGTTCTTGGGATAGGTTCACTTCCTTTTTGAGAAGTGTCCCCAATCACCGTATTGATGATGAGTCACTGAAAGAATACTTCTATCGGGGACAGGATGATAATAATAAAACGGTATTGGATACTATAACGGTTGGTTCTTATGGGGAGTGTCCTTATGCCGAGATTGCTGAAAAGTTAGAGAAAATCTCCCGAAATAATAAAGCTTGGAGTACTAGGAAGTCATATACTAGAAGAAACACTTTCGTAGTGCAATCCGCACACAACCCAGCCACAGACGAGATTCATGAAGACATGGTTCAGATGAGAACTGAGCTTGGGTTGGTATTAAAACATGTCACTGGGGTGCAGAAAAGATAAATGCAGTGAAATACTTCTCTAAACCACCACCACCAAATGATGAATATTATTATGAGGAGGGCACCTATGCAGTAAATAAGCAGACGGGGGGTTTCCGACCGAACGCCCAAGGCTCCAATGAGGAGATTTGGCCCCAAGGTCAAGGAAACCAAGGTTGAAACTATGGTAACTATAACCGCAAGGGTCATTATGTTCGAGATGGAAATTACAACCGCGATAACAACTTCAACAGTGGTAACTATGGTAATAGAAATGATAGGAGTGGGCCCTATGTTCCTCCTCAAAATCGTGAAGTTGCTCCTAGGGATGGTGGAGGTAGTATGGCACAAGTTGAGGATATGTTGCATAAAATGATGAGGAGGTTCTTTGCTAGTGATGAGCACACTAAAGAGTTAAGGAGTGATTTAGCGGGTATTGGGCAGAAAGTTGATACGCATGCAATATCGATTAAGCAGCTTGAGTTGCAAATGACCCAATTATCTGCGACTGTGAACACACGACAACCGGGCACTCTCCCTAGCAACACTGTCCAAAATCTGAAAAATGATGGACATTGTATGGCAATCACTACTCGGGGTGGTAAGCAAACCATTGACCCACCTATTGCATCTGATGTGGAAAAGGTGACAAGAGATAATGATAAAGTGGTGGAGGTTAGTGGTGAGTTAGAAGATAAAACGGGAAAAGATGTTGAAGTGCCGAAAAAGGTGACTCCCATGCCTAGACCACCACCCCTTCCATCAAATATTAGTGAAAAAGACCAAGAATGGTAAATATTGGCATTTTGTAACGATGTTGAAACAGCTTTCCATCAATGTCCCTTTGGTAGAAGCTCTGGAACAAATGCCCGGTTACGCCAAGTTTATGAAAGATCTGGTTACAAAGAAAAAATCGGTCACTTTTGAGGATGATGATAGAATGCAGCATTGTAGTGCTATTGCTACAAGATCTCTAGTGCAAAAGAAAGAAGATCCTGGTGCTTTCACTATTCCTTGTACAATCGGGTTATTACATTTTGCGAAAGCATTATGTGATCTTGGGTCAAGCATAAATCTCATGCCCCTCTCGATTTACAAGAAGTTGGGTTTGGGTGACCCAAAGCCCACTGCGATGCGGGTACTGATGGCCGATCGACCAGTAAAAAGGCCTATTGGTATACTCCACGATGTGCTAGTAAAAGTGGAGTCGTTCATATTTCTGGTCAATTTTGTTATTCTTGATTGTGAAGTCGATTTTGAGGTGCCTATTATTCTTGGAAGGCTATTCCTTGCTACGGGTAGAGCCTTAGTTGATATGGAAAAGGGGCAGATGAAATTTTGGTTGAACAGTGAAGAAGTGGCCTTCAATATTTGTAGGTCCATGAGGTAGAGTAGTGAGCTCCAATCGGTATCTGCCATATCCTACAAAGTGGAAAAGTCATCTGAGGTACAAATAGAAGAACATCTATGTATAGAAGCACTAGCGGCAGTGATAATGAATTTTGATAGCGATTGCATTGAAGAGTATGGGTCATTGGTCGCGGCTCTTGATCGAGGTGATGTTCGATTTAAACCGATGAAATACAAGTTAGATATGAAGAATCGCGAGTCTCCACCCGCAAAACCATCTATAGAGGAGGCTCCAAAGTTAGAACTAAAAGCTCTACCGCCTCATCTGAGGTATAAATTCTTAGGTAATGATGACACTTTGCTAGTAATCATTGCATCAGACCTGAATGTACAACAAGTTGAGAGTTTGGTGAAAGTGTTAAAAAGGTTCAAAAGAGCTGTTGGGTGGACTATTGCGGACATTATTGGGATCCCTCCTGGGATTTGTTCTCATAAATTCCAACTCATGCCCGATCATAAGCCAAGTATTAAGCACCAGAGACGCTTAAATCCATATATGCAAAAGGTCGTGAAGAAGGAAATCATTAAGTAGTTGGATGCCAGAGTAATATATTCGATCGCCGATAGTAGTTGGGTATGCCCTGTTCAGTGTGTACCTAAGAAAGGGGGAATGACTGTGGTCCCCAATGAGAAAAATGAACTTGTTCCATTGAGAACGTTGACTGGAAGGAGGGTGTGTATGGATTACCGGAAATTCAATGCATGGACCGAAAAAGACCATTTTCCTATGCCCTTCATGGCTCAGATGTTGGATAGACTTGCCGAAAAAGGGTGGTACTATTTTCTTGATGGTTATTCGGGGTATAATCATATTTCTATTGCACCAGAAGACCAAGAGAAAACCACCTTTACTTGTCCATATGGGACCTTTGCGTTCAAGAGAATGCTGTTTGGGTTGTGCAATGCACCCGCCACTTTTCAGAGATGTATGATGTCGATATTCTCCGATATGGTGCAGGATACTATTGAGGTGTTCATGGATGATTTTTCTGTGGTTGGTGACTCATTCGAGAGGTGTTTGAGTCATTTATCTGAGGTTCTTAAGAGGTGTGAACACTGCAATTTAGTACTAAATTGGGAAAAATGCCACTTCATGGTGAAAGAAGGTATTGTTTTGGTTCATTGCATTTCATAGAAGGGAATAGAAGTTGATAGAGCTAAAGTCAAAGTAATAGAGAGACTTCCCCAACCTATCTCTATAAAAGGTGTGAGAAGCTTTCTAGGGCATGCAGGTTTTTACCGGAGGTTCATGAAAGACTTTTCAAAAATTGCGCATCCCTTGTGCAAACTGCTGGAGAAAGAGTGTAAATTTTATTTTGATGAATCCTGTCTTAAGGCATTCGGTGAGTTAAAAGAAATAGTTGGTGTCTGCACCTATCATTATTTCTCCAGATTGGAGTAGTCCATTTGAGGTGATGTGCGATGCTAGTGGGGTTGCTCTAGGTGTGGTATTGGGACAAAGAAGGGACAAAATCCGTCATCCCATTTACTATGCTAGTAAAGCCCACAATGAAACCCATAAGAACTACACAGTGACTGAGCAAGAGCTCCTTGCAGTAGTCTTTGCTTTTGAAAAATTTCGCTCATATTTGCTAGGTACTAGAGCTATATTGCATACTGACCATTCTGCTTTGAGATACTAGATGGCAAAGAAAGATGCGAAACCGAGGTTGATTCGTTGGGTATTACTATTGCAAGAATTTGACTTTGAGGTAAGAGATAGAAAAGGGACCGAGAATCAAGTTGCTGATCACTTGTCCCGTTTAGAAGATGAAGCAATGAGAGAGTTGGGGGATAAGACTGAGATTGATGATATCTTCCCCGATGAGCATGTATTGCCTGCCTCTCAAGACTTGATTCCATGGTTCGCAGATTTTGTGAATTATCTGGCTAGCGATATTGTTCCACCAGACTTGTCCTTTCATCAAAGGAAAAAGTTCATGTATGATGTGAAGAAGTTCTTTTGGGATGAACCATACTTATATAGGAGTTGTGCCGATGGGCTTATTCGCCATTGTGTGCCAGAAGTTGAGATGTTGAGTGTCTTGGAGGCATGTCATTCTTCACCCGTAGGTGGACATCATAGTGGTATCCGAACCGCTCATAAGATCTTACAATGTGGCTACTATTGGTCAACTATTCATCAAGATGCTCATGAGTTCGCCAAAGCATGTGATAGATGCCAACGGGATGTCGGCATTTCAAGAAAGCAAGAGCTCCCTTTAAATCCCATTCTTGTGATTGAGTTATTTGATGTTTGGGGTATTGACTTTATGGGTCCTTTTGTGAGTTCTCATGGGATGAAGTACATTCTAGTAGCGGTTGATTATATGTCTAAATGGGTGGAAGATGTCGCCCTCGCAAATAATGAAGGTAAGAGTGTCACCACGTTCTTGAAAAAGAATATATTTTCTCGATTTGGTGCCCCAAGGGCAATTATTAGTGATAGGGGATCCTACTTCTGCAACAAGTTGTTTAAGGGATTATTGGAGAAATATGGGGTTCGCCATAATGTGGCCACTCCTTACCATCCTCAAACTTGTGGGCAAGTCGAGGTGTCAAATCGGGAGATCAAGCAGATTTTGTCGAAAACAGTAAACGCTAGTAGAATAGACTGGTCAAGGAGGATTGATGATGCTCTTTGGGCCTACCGGACAGCATATAAGACTCCCATAGGTATGTCCCCATACCAACTTGTATATATGAAAGCTTGTCACCTACCGGTTGAATTAGAGCATAAAGCCATGTGGGCTATGAAAAAGTTGAAAATGGATTGGAATGAAACTGTAGAATAGAGGTTAAATGGGTTGAATGAACTCGATGAATTTCGCCTAAAAGCTTATGAAAGTTCAGCCCTCTACAAATAAAAGATGAAGAAATACCATGACCAAAAGATTGAGAAACGTGATTTTATAGTTGGGGATTTGGTGCTTTTATTCAATTCTAGGTTGCGTTTGTTTACGGGCAAGCTCAAGTCCAAATGGACTGGCCCTTACTTGATCACCCAACTATTCCCTCACAGAGCAGTTGTCGCCTACTTCACTGAGTTGTGGTTCTAAAAAGAAGATCTACAATTGGCGGAAATTTATTGGCCCTGCATCTATCCCAGGGTAGCTCTGAAGGGAGAGTTGAGCGGAACCAGGCATAAGTGGTTGAGTTGGAAAACAAGGAGGGTGTGCGGTTTAAGGTGAACGGACAACGAATCAAAATCTATTTGGGGCATGCTGAATCGGCGAATGAAGTGATCGAGGCATACCATCTTGATGAAGTCTGAGTAATCGACTATACTCAGTCGTACCGCGACGTTAAATCAACCGCTGGTTGGGAGGCAACCCAATATGTATCCTCTAAGCCAACTATAGTTTTTTTTCTAGTAATAGTCACATTTTCTTTGTTTTTTGTTTTGTTAGAAGTGTTTGCTAGAGCGTAGTTTAGGGTCCGTGTCCACTAAGTCTCCAGTCAAACACATAGAGAATAGCTTAATGGGTGTTAACTTTGCAGGTAGCACATCACCAGAAAAATCTGCAGAAATTGGTCTGAAACACTTAGTGACGGATCCATCAACGGACCGTCACAGGAATCCGTCGTGCCAGGTAAGTTTGTCTATTTTTTTTAAAATTAGGGCACCCGCAATGGAATCTACGACGGACCGTCACACCTGTGATGGCCCGTCATCAGGGACTCGTCGCATCAATACCCAGTAACCCGACCCGACCCGACCGGCGAATATTAAAAGTTTTAAACCTTTTAAACTTCCCACCCCTTCATTTCAACCATTTCTTTTCCATCATTTCTCCCATTTACTCTCTTTTCAACTCCCTTCCACCGGCTAAGCGTACCACCTTTTTATCATTTTATTTCGCTCTATTTCTCAATTTTCTTTCACCTTGCTGTTTTCCCTTTCTTATCCTTATGTGTAAGTGACTTTTCTCTTTTCTTGTGTTTATTTTGTTTTATATGTATGTTTTTTTTGTTTTTTTAGTCACTTCTCTTTTGTTCTTTCTTCCTCTTTATTCTTTCAACCCCACTTTCCGGAGTATTTCTTATAACAGCCACCCTCAACTCATGACTTTGCCATGAGTCAAGGTTCACAATACCCATGGTTGGGTCAGGGCCACGACAAGGTTACTTTCTGCATTAGCCACCCTCAACTTATGCTTTTGGCATAAACTGAGGTGCACATGTCCAAGGAGGGACCAGGGCCAACACATTGTTCCCAGAGAAGATCACTTGGGGTGAAAAAGAAAGATCTATTTTTAGTCTCAAATCATTTGGATCAATAAGGGATTAAATTCATTTAGTTTTCTGTTATTTTTAGGCTCAAGATTGACAATTTCGAACAAAGGCCTATGATCCTTTCCTAATTGTTTATTTTGGCTTACTTTTAGCAAGACTAACCAGGCAAGTTCTAGCTCAGTATCAATGGTGGATCATTCAAATTTCCCTCACACTCACTTGACATATCATTACATTCCCAGATTATTAGACACCTAGTTCGAGTCTTAGATTCAGGGTCATGCAGTAGTGTATCTCTATGTCATGTTTAGAGCCATACATTTATCAATTACTATGCCTAGTCATGCATCATTTTCATTATATCGGGATATCATATTTGTGTTAGCCATCATGCTTCAGAGTTATACTATGTACACAAGATATAACATGCCGGTTCAACAATAAAAGTAGTCAGTCTCTTGGGGGAAAAGAACACAGGCAAGAAAACCCCAAAAGAGGATCGTGAATTGGGCTACTCAGACTTCACCCTAGCATGCACTTTCCATTTACACCCACCCCCAACAAAAAAGATATGCAATTGTCCCCAATGCATAAAAGAACCTAAAATAATCAAGTGGTAGGTGAAGCAAACCTGAGGCGCAAAGCGCCGGCGATCAGCAAGCTGGTGGGTCCGGTTCCCCGGAACCCACTCCCTCTGTAGTCTAGAAACCCTCAGTAGTGTCCTCAGCAGCAACAACACCATAAGTAGTGCCTCTAAATGTCTCTACAACTCTGGAGCTAGACGCCCCAGCAGCTAACTCTACAGCCCTTAACGTACGGGCCTCCTCATCAGCAATCGAGGCTCTCCTCGCAGCCTCCATCTCACGGCGCTCCTTCTTCCTCGCCTAGCCTCATACTCCTCTCGACCCCTGCGCCTCTTGGCATGCTCTCGTGGGGGAGGTGGTGGAAACTCAGAAGTGGCGAATAACGCAGCCAACACTGTGTCCTCAGCAGGCTCTGCAGAAGGGGCCTCAGACTCAGGCACCCAGCCTCTAGGATCGTATCAAGATCCGCTCGCAAACTCTCATCCGCAGCCTGAAGGGTCGACACGTCCACCGGAGGGGCTGGCCGGGCTAGTACCCGCAACTCAAAGGCGACCAAGCGGTGATGAACCTCCAGGATCTTCCGCTCCGTGTGCTGGGCCATCTTACGCTCCATGCGCTCCTCCGCCTCATTAATAGACCTCTGCATCCAAGACTGGATGTGATGCAGAAGGGTGGCCATCTGAGCTTCAAGTTTTTGGACCCTAGCAAGTGGGACCAGAGTGGCGTATGGAGCCGAGCGAGAGGAGATCGGGGCAGTGCTACTACCCGGGATAGACTCGACCGGGGTAGTGTCAGTGGGTGCAGAAAGAGCATGGGTAACCGCTTGGTCACGCTCTACAGTATCCGCCAGGTTCTCACCAAGCGGAGGAACCTCAGGGCAGGGCCTTTTGTGCGAAGCCAACTCATTGGCCTCATCTCTGATGAGGCCGATATCAACATTGCCCTGAGGGGTCTTGAGCTGATCTATGTGCCAAATGGGCACACCTGCGGACCTGCATAAAGAGAAAACCATGCACGGAAATGGGTAAGTAGTAGTGACCTTGAAGGCCCTCTAGTGTATGACCGCCTGCAGAATCCAAGCGAAGTCAACCTCAAACCCTGCTATCATCGCTTCCATCAGAACTGCGAGATCCCATTTAACTATATTATCTGCAGCAGTGGGGGAAAGGCAGTGTCGGACTATCAACCATAAAAACTTGGCCGTGAAGGTCAAGTTAGCCTTCTTGATGGCTCCCTTTGGCTCCATAACCCAGTCAGCAGCCTCTCCATCAATAGATAAGTGCTGGACCATACACCTCTTGGTAGTCTCTCTCAGTGCTGGCTCACGCAAGAACCGTCCATCTTTAACTAGTTGCCACTGGTAGTCAAACTAGGCGGTGAGAGGGGTCCTGGTGGCATCAACATCCTCGTCGTATAGATACCGGCGGATGGCTGAGGGTAATAAAGAAAGCAAAAGAAGAATTTGTGAAGTATAGGACGACGAAGGCCATGACAGTCCGTCGTGCCCACGACAGTCCGTCACGAGGTCCGTCAACTCAAACGCGTTTGGACAGATTTTCATTAATTAGAATCCTTCTTTTATTTGGTTTTGTTTTTTATTATAAATAGTTCAAAAAACCTCGTTTTTGGGGTTAGACTTTTTAATAATTTTTAGTTCTCTTGTTTAAGTATTGAAGAATTGATTTTTGTAATTGATACACTTTTTCCGGAATCGATTGTTGGTGTTTTTGTTGATTAATCAAGTGAATTTCTGGATTTTATTCATTCTCATTGAAGTAAGTGCATGAATTCTTACATTATAAATATGAATTGTGTGACTATGACCATGGGTAACTAAACTCCATAACTAGGGTTGTGGGAACCATCGGTAAATAACAAGGGAAAATCTAACTAAAATAACAATTCTAGATTGGTGTCTTGCATGTATTGATAATTCTTTCGTGTAGAAGTCTTTTTAACGGATGGACAACGTTAGAACTCGCCTTAATGCTACTTGCCGGACCAAGGAGGTAGATAATAGGAAAAGAATTATCAACATAGATTTAGTGTATACTATCTAATAGGCTAGTATTGGTTGGTACGAGGTAATAACTGAGTCAAATATCAATTATGATGCTTAATATGAGGTAAAGATAAAGGTTAGTATAGAAACACACTTAGCCGGACCAAAGTGCGGAGTGACATTTTCTAGATGCCAGACCAAGGATTTAGCGATACATAACCTGTCGCTTTACATGCAAGATACTAGGAAAGAATTGTTATAGTTAGAATCACCAAGTTAGGAACCTATGGGGAACACTTAAGCCCTAGTTACTTTTATCATCTGATTAAACTTCAAAATTTGAATCTGTTAATTGTTTATTTCAATTTAGTTAATTATTTTTATTAATTAAAAAAAAAACCTTTCTGCTATTTGTTTTCTCGGAAAATAGTTGACTAAATAGTAGTAATAATCAGATAAAGTTAAGTCTGAACCATTTTCCTCGTGGGATCGACCCTAACCTCATTAGTTGGGTTCTATACTTAATACGACCATTTTTACTTCTTATTTGAGAAGTAAGTTTGAGCGTATCAAAGACCTCCAGAAATTCACTCACTACGAGGACCGACTCAATAGGAGGAATTTCGGAATCCAAATCTTGGACTCTTACTATGTGATAAAAACAACCATTCTAGATCATTTTACATAATTTTAGACAAGATATTATGCGACCTCTAGGAATAGAATTCCCAACCTTCCACTAACAACGGGTTCATTTGGGAAACAAAACCGCACAACTCTAGTACTACAATCGATAAAAGTGAAACTAGCATGTAACTAATCCATACCGAAAAGGATATCAAAATCAAGCATATCTAGTTCAACTAGATCTACCTTAGAAACTCTATTGGGCAAGGTGATAGGACAATTTTGATAAACTCTTTTTGCAACAATCACTACAAGAAAAATGGTTTTTAATGAAGGGAAATATGGTCGTTGTAAGTCCAAATTCGGTCGCTAAAAGCAATTAACGACCGGCATAAATCCAGTCGTCGTCGATCGTTAAAAGTCCCGACGTTAAAAGTTAACGACGAATTCAAATTCTGTCGTTAAAAGGTTTTTTAACGACAATGTAAATTATGGTCGTTATATGGCATTTTTAATGACCAGATTTTCCCTTTGTAAAAGCACTTCTAACGACCAAAAAGATTTTCGTTAATTATATTCCACTTGAAATACGAATACTATTAACGACCACATTTCCTGTCGCTAATTGTAGTTTATTCAAATAATTTTAAGAAGCCAATTATATGAGAGTTTAAAGGAACCAATTTCATTTGTTATTATACAAAACTCTATAAAGTAAATACAAAAACACTCAAAATAAACTAAATAATTAAATTCATTATAGAAAGTCTCCTGCTTAATACAAAAAACTAATTAAAGAAAGATATATCATATTCAAGTAGCATAACATATCTTTATCAACTCCTAAAAAAGAGAAATTGCAAAAAATAAACGATATGACATTGTCTTTAATTTAAACCACCCCTAACTAAAGTGAAAGCCATCTTGAACTTCTACTTGCTCTGTACGTTGTTGAACGGTATATTCTTCATATGGACATTCAAGATCTGAAAGATAAAACCTTATGTCAATTAAGACAAGGAATAAAAAAGTATGTACTAAACATACTTTAAAAGATGCAAAATAGAATACTTGTGAATATGCACTTGAGGCAGCAACAGTAACAACAGTAGAAAATGTAACATTCATAGTATTTAGAGCTTAAATGACACAATGAACATTTAAACATTTCAAATGGAAACATATGTGTATATCAAGTGAAGAAATATAACTCCTCAAACAATGAGGTAAGGAATCTCTCAATAAGAATATGTAATAGCTAAATACTTAGTAGATGATATGAAATGAAATGGTACATGAACATGGGAACTAATAATGCACATGGGCAGTTTCAAATCAAGACAACTGTATTCTAACTAACAACATATGAATTGTATAATGTTTGGAAAAAAAAGAAGGCATGTCAACAATAACTTGTAGTCTCTTCCCAACATCTATTAAGTATTTAACAATTTTCTGCAATGATCAACAATGGTTTTGTAAAGCCAACAAAACAGACCATCAGACCAAAATTTGGGAAGCAGACTACTAATTCAATAAAGAAATCACACAAGAAAAAGTATGATAACCATCAGACCAAAATAGAGAGAACATCCAAAGGCACCAACTTAGTTTTTTTCTAAGAGGGAGTCATAATATATTTTCTGCTTGCTACAGTAAAATCTCTAATATAAATGAAGCAGAACATGAAAACATTCCAGAGTTGCCAGTATGAAGAGTTGGTGGAATCAGATTCATTAGGCCTAACAAGGATGATCAATAAGGATTGAAAAATACTATGGGAATACACAAAAAATAGGGGAGATACATATACTTCAAGGAACAACACATGAACTATAGTACATAGATACAGAGAAGTAAATCAACTAGAAGACACAATGGCAAATGAAGCATTCATGCAGCAGGAAGGGATTCAGTGGAATAATTTTAATCAACTAACAATTGACTGTAAGAGAATAATAAACATGGATAAAATAGGCATGCCAACATTGAGAATTAAGACAAGAAGGGTCAGCCTGCAGAGACAGTGATCCACGCCAAGCTAATTCAATCCCTGCCATGGGACCAACATCATACCGAAGATACAAGGAGTGTGAAGGGAAAGACACAAGCAGCTCAAGTTTTCAAAATGGTCCACACAGAATTTGTACACTGTCTATGGATGAGAAATATGAGATTTTCTGAAAAAAAGAGTAGAGATTCAAATGCCACTGCAAAAGAGAGTGTTCGAGGCCCACCCATCATTATTGGTCTCATATCTACTGCGAAAGAGAGTGTTCGAGGCCCACCCAGGAATCAATTGTACATGGTAAATAGAAAGCAGGTTATAACAAGAAGCTAAGGAAAAAATTAAGCATTCGAAGTCCTTCCCTGTATCTTGAGTACAATCACAAAGAGAAAGAAAAATCGATTTACTAACCTGTTTAATGGTACTATCTATTGATCACTTGAAGACGCAGGTGTTGAAGGCTGACCAAGTAGTACTCTCGCAAGCTGTTCATATTTACTCTCCAACTCATCCATGCGTTCACATTTGTTCTCTAACTCATCCAAGCGTCGTTTTAGTGATTCATTTTCTTTTTCACGTGCATTCAATCTATCTAATAATACAGCCTTTGAAGAGTTCCCACCTTTCAACTCTTTAGCCGTTATCCCTCCACCAAATCCAGTTACATGACTCTTACATTGAGGTCCAAAACACTTTTCTACAACCTCAATATTTGTAAGAGAAGAATCAGATTGAACCAATTTTTGGATTTCAGCCTGTAGAATACAACCAAACTTAAAATAATACAACACGTAAAGTTATATGATTTAAAATAAAATTTATCACTAAACTTACATATTTTGCATTAGTTTCAGGTTCGACAAGCTTGTTATCCTTCTTACGAGTCTCGAAGAAGATCGTATCCATTTTTGGTGGTTTACCATCTTTACCTCCCTTAACATATAAATAAACAAGTCAAGGAAATCAACTTCAATCATTTTATCAAACAAGAGACTAATAGGCTTACCAATTCATAAATAATTTCTCTAATAGGCTTACTCCCTGTACGATGAGGCATACTCAACTTGGACATGTTGACAATGTTTCTTTCACTTGTTTCCTTTATTCACAACATACCATAAATGTTCTAGTTAGTAACTTCAAATAGCATGGTAATAAATAAATACTTTGGATTTATACCATAAACTTGTGACTTAAGAAATGCTCCTTAACCAGCCATTCCCAATCACTCTTGTCTACCCCTCTTGGCACATCTCTTAGAGCATCACCAAATGGCTTAGACTTCATAATCTTGTGAAGTGATCCTCTCCAGTTATTCCACAACCTTCTCATGTGTTGAAGGACATGTTCTTTCATGGCATTCATGTCGTCACAGCTAAATTTATCCTGCAATATTTCACAGGTACCATTAAACATAAACTCAATTAGCTAATAGCTCTCTAAATACTTACCTTAATAGTCCCACATGTTTTGCATATTATAGCGCATTGATCTTACTTTTTTGGTATGAGAAGTCAGATATAAAGCTAATAAAACTCCACAAATACTTACAGTTATAGCATCCCACATATGCTCTAGCTGATCTTCTTTAATGTCTGTCCATGAGTGCACCCGTAATGGGCACATATTACGATCACGAAATAAATACCCAAGTGTCTCACAAATGAGGCATAATTTTTCCCAACAACTCGATTTTGGTAAAAATTGATATTTAACTTTTCTCCAGGTTTGAGTCGTGCAACATTTTTACAAATGTTTGTTCCTCTATCTTTTTTTGCATTTTTGGACTCACATGCACCTACAAATTAATTCAGATCGGACATAAAGAAGAGTTTCATCACACCAAAAACAACAAAAAAAAACCAGCTTGAGACAGTAAATACTTATTTCATTTGTTTGAGCATCTTGCATTAGTTCGACTTCTGGAGAGCATGGAACATTATCTTCAGCTAGATCAAAACCAGGAGGTACATGATCAATATTCTGTACTGGATCATTTCGATAAGATGTTGATGGATTGATGTTTAGAATTTTGCTTATTGGAGTTCTTTCTTCAGCCCTTATTCTTACAGATCCCAAAGATTGTAAGCTTTTCCCTCGTCCCCTAATTGCTAAAGCACCAGGTGGAAGGTATGCAAGTTTATTAGGCTTGACAGTTGATTTCATTCCAGATTTTAGAATTTTTGATGGATCCATGTAAACCTAGTAGAAAAATCACTTCTTTTTTAGTTCATTCAATAAGAGAAAAGTCATTGAACAAGTTTTCAATACTACATTCCTTTCTATAGGTACAACTACCAAGATAAAACAATATTAACTAGAATAAGAATAGCTTTCTGGAATGAAAAAATGACATGAAATTGACATTTTGAAAGTGGTTAATTTCCACATATCTACAACCTAACTAATCAACATCTCAAAATGGTGACAGGGATGTGGTCAGCCGGGAATATAATATCAGTTTCAGAAGATGGATATTATGAAAGAAGCTTTGAAAAAGAAAAATAATTAATTACAAGTCACTCAGAATCTACAAATAAAATCCCAGCAAGCTTCAATGTTTTTAAGCGCAATTTACGTGTAAATAAATAATATTACGTTACTACTAATAAATAGTCCATATATAAGAACAACCAGAGAATCACGAAGAAAATAATTGAAAAAAGAAACTAAAACATCAAGGGTATTTTAGGATCAAATTCAACACCATAGTATAATAAAATGAGAACTCAGAAATCAAACATGAATTCAAAGTCACAACTGCCTCCTAGATTCCTTGAAGCTATGATGAATCGCCATCCTCTTTATCACCAACATCAAAAGAATCACGAGCTTCAACCTTTTGTACAATATGCCATCCATTATTTGCAAGATCATCAGCATAAAACACTTGTGATGCTTGATTGGCTAAAATAAAAGGCTCATTTATTTTCAAAAATCGCTTGCAGTTGACACTTACAAAGTCATATGCATCTACTTTAATTCCCCTTTGTTGATCATATACGTCAAACCACACACATCGAAATAAAACCACTCTTCTCCCACCAGTAAATTGTAATTCAAGAATCTCGGTTAACTCTCCGTAATAATCAATATTTTTAGTCTCTTCATCTGTCTCACCAACTACAACCACCCCACAATTTTGAGTTCTCAAACCTTTATCATGATCTCGCACATGAAACCTATATCCATTAGTATAATAGCTTTTAAAACATGTCACATATGGAAGAGGGCCACGTGATAATGAGAGCAAATCTTTCATTTTCTTACTCTTATCGTGCTTGTGCAATTCTGCAACCTATAAAATTTAGGTAGATTGTTTAGAAAATATTATTCATAAATTTATTTAATATATACAAAGGCTTAACTTCTCACCTTTAATTTTAACCAACTAACGAATAGTCTATTCCATTCAATCTCTGAATGATTTTTGGATGTATCAATTGAAATTTGTGAAAATTCTCTGCAAATAATTTGCAGTATAACATGTCATTTTATATAAGGCTATGGAAAATATAAAAGTAACATATTAGAATGATCCATTACTTACTCGAGAAATGGTTGAATTTCATCACAGTTCTTCATAATATAAAAATGTGCAAGCTCAAATTCACTTGAATCAAGATTGACTGGTTTGTCACCCCTCAAACTTTTTCCAGGTTGAGAAAAAATTTCTAAACCTCCATCAGATTCAATAGAAGCACCATCATAATTTCTTTCATGGCGATTAAATTTTGTATCCATCGTATGCAAATACCTTGAACATAAGGTCACACATTCAAATGCTATATATCCTTGTGCAATACAACCTTCTGGGCGAGCCATGTTACGAATAAATGATTTTAGAAAGTATAGCCATCTCTCCACCGGATACATCCATCGATATTGGATAGGTCCAGCAAACTTAGCTTCATTAGCTAAATGAATTGGCAAGTGGACCATGATATCAAAAAATGCAGGAATGAAAACCTTTTCTAACTTGCACAATGTGATTGGAATTTGGGCTTCTATTTGCTCTAGCTCATCTACTCTTAAACATTTTGCTCCGAGTATCTTAAAAAATATTGACAACTCAATAAGTGGTTCAAGCACAGATTTGCAGAGCATACCACGTAAAACAAGTGGAAGTAAATGTTGTAGAATAACATGGCAATCATGGCTTTTCAATCCTGAAAGTTTCCGATCTTTAAGGTTGACACACTGAGAAATATTTGATGAAAACCCATCCGGGACCTTTAAATTCTTTAAGAAAGTGAAGAATTTGTTCTTCTCTGTAGGAGATAATGTGTAACTTGCAGTAGGTAACTCATATTTATCTCCTTTCTCTATCGGATGCAATTCCTTCTTTATGTTCATTGCTTGCAAATCCAATCGAGAATTCAAGGTGTCTTTGGTTTTTCCGTTGACATTTAAGATTGTCCCCAAAATATTATCACAAATATTCTTCTCAATGTGCATCACATCTAAATTATGTCGCAACAATAGAGTGTTCCAATATGGAAGATCAAAGAAAATACTCTTCTTGTTCCAATTATCACCCCTATTCTTGTGTGATATTTTAATCTTCTTCCTTGGATCCTTTGATTGTGTTACACCTTCTAAATCACCTACTTGATCAAGTATATCATTACCAGATAACATTTTTGGTGGTAATCTTTGCTCATGTGTGCCATCAAAGGAATCTTTATCTTTCCTCCATTTGTGATTAGGAGGAAGAAAGCGTCTATGATGCATATAACACTCCTTTTGATCTTTTACCAACCTAGTTGAAAGAGTTTCTTTGTTGCAACACGGGCAAGCCAATTTTCCTTTGGTACTCCATCCTGACAAATTTCCATATGCTGGAAAATCATTAATGGTCCATAACAAAGCTGCATGTAGCATAAAATTTTGTTTAGCTGACGCATCAAAGGTCTCAACTCCAGTTTCCCATAATTCCTTTAATTCATCTATCAAAGGTTGGAGATAAACATCAATTGCATCCCCGGGACAATCAGGACCAGGAATAAGCATCGATAAAATAAAATTTTCTTGCTTCATGCATAACCAAGGTGGCAAATTATAAGGAATAAGTACGACAGGCCAAATGGTATATGGAGTTTTCGAATTTTTAAATGGTTGAAAACCATCACTAGCAAGTCCAAGTCGAACATTACGAGGCTCTGTACCAAAAGATGGATGAAGTTCATCAAGTCTCTTCCATGCAACTAAATCAGCTGGGTGCCTCATTATTCCATCATCAACTCTTTCATCATGATGCCATCTCATCAAAGAAGATGTTTTTGAGGACATAAACAATCTCTGAAGTCTTGGCTTTAGAGGAAAATAACGTAAAGTCTTGCATGGTATGTTTTTACCACATTTAGATTGTGTTTCCCCATTGCGTTTATTCTCCTTCCATCTAGATGAACCACACACTTTGCAAAATTCGAGAATCTTATCATCCTTCCAGTATAACATGCAATTGTTCTTACATGCATCTATATTCTCATAAGAAAGTCCAAGATTCCGAATTACCTTCTTTGCCTCGTAATATGAATCTGGCAAGTTTGATCCATTAGGCAATAAATCTTCCTTTAGCATCTTCAACAACATTGTGAATGAAGCATTACTCCATTGGCCAATAGTTTTAATGTGAAGTAACTTAATCAAAGTTGAAAGTTTTCTTGCTTTTGAACCTTCATATAATGATTGTTCATAATCATTTAATAGGCCGTAGAATCGTTTCGCTTTAGGATTTGGTTCCGCCTCAACAAAATCATCACTGTTAGTATTCATATTCTCTTCAGTGAAATCGGGGTGTAAATCCCTTAAGAGCTCTTGCATTTCATCCTCATCGTCATCATTTTCAATGATATTTTCCTCTACGAATTCAAAATCCGCCTCTTCCTCATCTAATCTCTCCCCGTGATGATACCAAAAAGTATAACTCTGAACTATTCCATACACTAATAGATGTGACCTAACCATCTCACGAGTTTTGGAAGATGCATTACAACATCTGATGCAGGGACAACGTATTTCTTGTTTTTCCCCCAATTTTGTAAAAGCATAATCCAAAAATTTCTCCACCCCAATGATGTAAGCATTATCAAGTCTATCTTGAACAAGTTGCATCCATTCCTTATTAGGTGTCATAATCTTCATTCACCAAAAGATATTATAAATACACCAACATAAGTAAGAACTAACCATTTATTGTTCAAAAGTTGAAGAAGACCTTCTAAAAGATTCTAGGTAAGTTTCAGAAAACAAAATTATGTGATTTTTAATTAATTATTTGTATAGTGATTGCTCCGATTATAAATATGTACTTTGTTCATATACATTTACAGAATTAGATAATTATTCTGTCTTATTGGGGAAGGGGTGCTTTTTTTTCTAGCTTAAAAGCTCATTTAAGTTGACCAAATATTTTACCTTTTTGCCCTTAATTCTTTTATTATTATTATTATTATTATTATTATTATTTATTATTATAATTATTAGTATTATTAATATTTTATTATTTTATTATTATTATTATTATTATTTATTTTATTACTCTTTATTATTATTATTATATATTATTATAATATATTATTATTATTAATATTTTATTATTTTTGTTATTATTATTTATTTTATTATTCTTTATTATTATTATATATTATATATTATTATATATTATTACAATTATATTATTATTATTATTATTATTATTATTTTCATATTATTTTATATTATTTATTATTATTATTATTATTATTATTATTATTATTATTTTCATATTATTATTTATTATTATTATTATTATTATGTATTATTATTATTAGTATTTATTATTATTATTATTATTTTATATATTATTATTATTATTATTATTATTATTAATATTTTACATATTATTATTATTATTATTTATTTTATTATTTATTATTATTATTGTTATTATTTTTATTTTCATATTGTTATATTATTATTATTATTTATTATTATATTATATTTAATTATTTTTATTGTTATTATTAATTTTTTATTATTTTTATTATTATTATAATTATATATTATTATTATATGTTATTATTAATATTTTATTATTATTATTATTATTATTATTTATTTTATTATTCTTTATTAATACTATATATTATTATTATATATTATATATTATTATGATTATATATTATTATTATTTATTTTATTAGTCTTTATTATTATTCAAGTTGTCATCTTATATATCCTAGTTTATATGACCGGACATATGTTTGGGTCAAACAAAACAAAAACTATTGTTCAGCAGTAACGACAAAAGGCTCTATTTCTTCTTTTAATATGTGTGATTGTTGAATAAATTCTCAAGTTTTATGAATTTTCCTATTAAATGCATAATAATTAACAAAAGAAGATTCTGTAAATATCATTTTATTATTATATAGTCGTAACTAAACACATAAGGACCATGGAAAATACTTCATCATCAATTAGCAATAGTAGTAGGTTAGCAAATAACATGTAAAGCAGCAACTTAGCAGGTAAAGCAACAGCTTAACACCTAACAAAAGCTGCTAGCAACAATTAAGTCGGCAACAGTCCAGGTGCAACAACACTTTTTTATCATATTCTAAAGCAGGCCAACAACATGTTGTATACTTTATTTTAAAAAAACACATAGCACTTTGTAGGCACTAATAGAAGATATCACGTTATGATAATAATACAAGTTTCAATAGTCCATTGGCTCAGACACAGAGAAACAGAGGATACACATTATGCAATATACTCATTAACAATTTCATATTCCTTCTATAACAAGGCCTCCAACTACAATATCCATAAATGGCATTAACCTATACTCATTAAAAATTTCATATTCACACTAAAAAGACCCCATTTGATGTTTCCTCTTAATCCTATGACACAAAAAGCACCATGATCTCTAAGTTGTCAACCAAAGTAGGTGAAAAAACAATTCAGCACGATAGCTACTGTGATTTGTACGAATAAGGAACGTGTACTGACTGAAAACACTCTGCAGGTCAGCCAGTTTTGGCTATATGAAGAGTATTTTGGAAGTAGTACTTTCTCTTCATTTGCCCCAGAAATTCTTGTTCTGCTTCATGAAGGAATGGCTCTGAACACAGCCAAGATCCCACTGGTATCTTCATTTGAACACATTGAGGATCAAATTCAAAATGCAATTTTGGGCTGGGGCATCAAAAGCATGAATATAGATGTACAACAACTGAAAGAAAGATGTACACTTGTCCATTCTGAAAGCTTCAACTCGGAATGCCAAGGGCGAGGAAAAATCATAAAGGTAAAGGTACATACAGGCCTGCGAAAAAACTTGTACTTACTCTTTGGTGGAAGAACTCTGGCAGGGACCTCAGACGATAATTTAACAGCCAGTACTGCAGTTGATTTGTGAGAAAGACAAGGGGGCCAGCCTTTAAAACTCTAGGACCCCAATTCTCTCCCAATATCGTTAATTGAACTAAGCAAATCCATATAAGCACTGATGTTGTGATCCTTATCATCCATAACTTCATTCTAGACTTGGATGACATAAAACTTTTTAGTTTTTCCAAACAACTTTCTGCTAAAGCTGTTACTTTTAGCCCCATTATGCCCAAATTCCTCCACTCCTTGGCATTAACTACTTTCTTAGCACATTTCCGCAAAATATTACACTATTGAACTCACAAGTTGTATTTCTTGTTTGTTTTCCTCACTCACTCATCACAAACAATCAATATACCACACACAACAAGTAAGAACGAAAAATCAATATGAAACCCATTACTGGGAAAAACAAAAAAGAACGAAAAAGCCCATATGAAACCCATTACTAGAAAAACCTAAAATTGAACAAAATCAAGCATTCCACAAAGCAATTCATAGTTCTAATAATAAAAATCATACCTTTAAGAGATTGAAACACCAAGATAGGGTCTGAATAATGTCAACCGAAGCAAAGCCACAACAAATCGTAAGAAGAGAAAGGTGATTTTTTTGTTCTGCAATCAAACAATAGAGATGCAAATCATCTTTTTATAACTTTTAGCAGAGAAACGTGGGTTACGAATATGCTAATTTTCCTCTAACAAACCTTGGACAGACTCACCTAATTAGATCTCTTCTTAGCTGATTTTCTTCAAAACAACATGGGAGAGAAGGTGGTTGCGGAATTCTCTCCAACAATTGCTGATTTTTCTCTAACAATCTCTCCATTAATTAGTAGATGCTGAGAAAATTTAGGGTTTGTTTTTCACTGATAGAGAGAAAACGATGGTAGCATATAGAGTATCTATGTTTTCTTTTTTTAACAACTGGGATAAATACGTGTATTGGAAATAATAAACAAATCAAATAAATTAAACTTTCACTATCATTTTTAATATATAAATAATTAATTAATAATTTGATATAAATACTCTTAGTATATGGATATTATTTAATTTCTTTGAAGAAGTGGGAGAATGATACGTGTGTATTGAAAATATAAAGAAATAAAACAAATTAATATTTCAATTCATTTTTTAATTTATAAATAATTAATAACTTGATATAAATACTCTTAACATATGGATATTATACTAACTCTAATTATATTAAATTAAGAATGGACCTTTAACGACCGGAAAAAAATGTGTTTTAATATATAAATAATTAATAACTTGATATAAATACTCTTAACATATGGATATTAAACTAACTCTAATTATATTAAATTAAGAATGGACCTTTAACGACCGGAAAAAAATGTGTTTTAATATATAAATAATTATTAACTTGATATAAATACTCTTAACATATGGATATTATACTAACTCTAATTATATTAAATTAAGAATGGACCTTTAACGACCGGAAAATAATGTGTCGCTATAAATACACTTTTAACGACCGGATTAATATCCCCTCGTTAAGATTTGGTCACTAAAAGTACACTTTCTTGTAGTGAATTGACTCACCCACAGGAGTAGACACTAAAAAGGGTTCATGCAAGATATCGGGTAACATATCAAACTTTTTAGATACTAAGAGAGTAAAAATATACAAAGTAGCACCCGGATCAAGTAAAGCAGATACATCAAACGAAAAGATTTGTAACATACCAGTCACCACATCGGGAGAGGTCTCTTGGTCACCCCTATTACGAAGAGCATATAGGCGATTCTTCTTTGGTGCTTCACTTTCTCCACTTGCTTGGTTTTGTCATTTTTACCTCGGTTCTTTAAGTTAGGGCAGTCCCTAACTTTGTAGACACTCTTCCAACAACTATAGCAATTTCCCGTTCCTATCAAGCATTCACCATAATATTCCTTTCAACATTTTCCACACGTAGGCTTCTCATTAGATGAACTCCCACCCTTTCCCTTTTGAGCTCTCCGCCTAAGGACCCTCTCATCCCTAGTCTTGGGAAATTTGGAGGGAACTTGATTCAAAAATCTCTTCGTGAATTTAGTCTTGTCTTGAATCCCAAGCCTATCCTTTGTAGCTCCACCCTCAAAAGACCTTGTCCTTTTGAATCCCTATCCTTCCTTTTAGCTCTAGCCTCCTCCACTCTCCTAGCATGCACCATAAGATGGGAAATATTCATATTATCATGAAGCATGTCCGAATGACATTCTTCTTGCAAGTCATCCAATACACCCGTCACAAAGCAACTCATCTCATCTCTAGGATCGGAGACCAAGGAAGGAGCATACTTGTCCAATTGAATAAACTTCAAGGAGTAGTCATGAACACTCATACCTTCTTGGCGGAGGTTAGTGAATTCCACCACCTTAGCTTATCTCATCTCTCTTGGGAAAAACCGGTCAAGAAATGCCTTCTTGAAGATCTTCCATGTCACTGGCCACCTCGAAGAGGTCTAATATCCCTCCATTGCATAAACCAAGTTTGAGCCACATCCTTGAGTTGGTATGTGGCCAACTTGGCCTTCTCACTTGTGGACAACCCTATAGCATATATTATCTTGTAAACCTCATCAATAAATTCTTGAGGGTCTTCATCAAACTTAGACCCATAGAAGATAGTAGGATTCATTTGAGTGAAATCCCTAAGTTGGGAAGCCATAGTAGAAACTTGTTGATGAACCCTAGGTGCAACCTCCCGATAGGCTTGGGATGTCATAGCTTGGGCTTGAACCGTTGCAGCTTGGGCTTGAGAAGTAATAGCTTGGGCCATTTGAGCAAGAATAGCCCTCATCTCAGCTTCCGTCGTAGGTGGAGGATTAGCTAGAGCTTGATTATCAACAACAACCTCCTCAAGAGGAGGAACTTGATCACCACGGGGAGGAGCTCCCGCATTAGTAATCTCCTCCTCAAGCCTCCTAGCCGCATTTCTCTGAGTATTCATTTCCTATAACTAAAATACAAGGTTTAGGTGAAATTATATAATAAGTACACTCTAGAGGCACGATAATGGATTTCCAAAATGAGAGTGATTCCTAAGCATCAAATAAGTTCCTATTCATAAGTGTGGCGCGCTTCACAATTATGAATACAAACCTATATATATGTGGTAGAGAGAGACAAAAAAATCAAGGATATTCAACCTCATACTCTGATACCAAGTTTGTCACATCCGGGTTTACCCCCAAACGTAACCGGCGTCGTCCTCCTCTTTGAGGATTAGGACTAGCCTCTTAGTCTTACATTCATCGATCAAAAGTACGGAAGAATTAAAACTTTTTAACTATATCTAATCGTAGGTTTACATAGACCTCTACATACATATAATAATATTAACATCGAGTATACATAGACTCGTTCATATAAGAAGATTACTTTGTCTTCTACTTTTATTTCATATACATATATAAGATAGAATTAGGGTCACAAAATCCGTCTTATCTCATAAACCATCTAGAATGACAATATCAACATGGGCACAACCCTACAACAATAAGAATAAGCCACATATAGACTTTATAACTTTGTCCTCAAATAAAAGATAGAGTTAATGTGAAAATCATAATAGCTAAGTAAATCCATAGGTAGAATATCGACATCGGGAAAATGAGGACCTACCACTTGGATGACAAGAATATCCAAGTCTTCTTTTCAATCGCCTTGAATCAAACCTCAACGACCGGAACCTAAAATATTTGGAAAAAAGGGAGAAAATGGGGTTAGTACGCCACATGTACTAAGTATGAGACCATATGCACATATATCAACAAACATGATAAAAAGGAACATTTAAATAAATCAAGTCATTTGCCTCTTAAAGGACTTATGCAAAACAGCAACTTGACCAACCTTTTAGACATACTCAACAAGTCAACTAAGCCATATGCATATCAACATACTTAAACCCATAATCTCATACAACTCTATCACCAAGTAATAACATCACAAGAATGAATAAGAGTTAATCATGTAAATAGCAAAACAAAACAGCCAATCATAATCCTTATAAATCCACAAGTGCAATGACCAAGCAAAGCCCCATAACTCTACTTAATCAAGTAACCCACTAAAGATCATGATAAGTAATTCACTCCACATAGCATAGTCTTCAATCACATATGATGTTTGTACTTTAACAATCATAACAAAATTCATATTCATAACCATGTTATTCGATATATAAAGTCGTTTACATTTATCATCATTTACATACATAATATTAACTTCTCAAGTCTCCTATCAAGGCAAACTAGTGCAAGGCATAGGTAGAGTCCCATACCCCTAGCTAAGCTAAAGTCAAACCCCTCAAGTCACATTAATTACCAACTCTCCTCCATAGTTCATCATAAGGGACCTACCATCAACCCACACTCAACCATGTGGGTCATCACACCAATATAATACAATAACCATCCTGATAATAAAGTTAGAAGAGTCTCTATACCACAATTCAATATTAAACCAAAGCTTAAAAACATGATATCTAATTCTATCTTCTTAACCTAGATCAATACTCAAGAACTAGCATTAAAGACTACCATTCATTACAATATGCTTATTATCAGTGTAATAACGATAACTAAGGATGATTTAACCAATAATAAAGTCAATTGAATCAAATTCAACATAATTCATGCCAAGATCAAACCTAGGGTTAAGGATTAAGGGTCATGTTCTACAATCTAGACCAAACCCTCTCAATTAATCATAATCAAGTTACATTAGATGTTAATCTATTCATTATATCCAAAAGAAAACATAAACAACTCAATTCATAACATCAATTTCGCAATTGGATGAAACCCATATGAAACCTCAACTTTTGGAAAACCTTTAAAGGAATCCTTTGAGGGAAGAAGTCTCAAAGGTAAAGAGATCACATACCTTAAAGTTTGACAAAAATTTAATGGTGAATTTTCCACTTTCCAGCCCCCAAACCCTTCTCCTTGCTAGACTTCAATGGTGAGTTCAAGTAGACAGAGAAAGAAGAGAGAAGGAAGAGAGTTTGTATTTTAGAGTTGTGTTAGACTAATGAGGGTTGAGAGTATTTATATTGGTCTTAATCAACTCCCTTAAACCCTAATTAAATTATATAATCCACTAACTAATTAAATGAAACCATTTAAACTTTGGCAGCAAAACTCGACCCTCACAGACGAGACCCCGAACGACGGGCCGTCTATGAGTCGATGGGTACTACCTCTCTCGTCCTGCACTCCGTCATTGAGTTCAAAGACTGTGCAGGAAAGGTTATTCCTTAACATAGCTAAGTGTTGGAAAACGGAGACATCGACGCCTTGTTGATCCACACACGGCCCGTCTCCTTGTTCGTCGATTGCACATTGTCCAGGCAGTGTTGTCCCAAGCGCAAGGGTACTCCTCAAGGGCCCTTGGTTGGTCCTTGGGGAGTCGTATCCTGAAGTTTCGACCATGAAACATCCTTAACATGTGTTACACATATTTTAAATAATTTCTGAATAATTCCGACACTTAAAAACTTGTCAAACAAGCTAAGGCGCACTAGCACCCTTGTGAACTAACTTTCCGGACGTCATGGACGTTCTTAAATGTTTTGGTTCTTAAACTGCCTACACGACCTAAATTGATAAAAATTTACTTAGAAACAGTGCCTACACCTCATTGTCCCTATGTTAGGCTTTACGACAAATCTTGAAGTTTCGAAATGTTACACCTTGGCAAGAAGAGCACCTTCTTAAAGTGTAGGGTTTGTCACACTGGATTCCATGTATAGCTCACATTGTCTATGCCGGTTAAGGCTATTTTTCTCAAAAGTAAAATAAATGAATAAAGTAATAAAGTGAACACTAACTAGTGTGACATAAGGGGTTCTACTTAGTGTAGGTAGGGGAATGGTACTCTACTTATACATGGCACAAGTTGACCCTGAGGGAAGTCCTAGGAGGTTGTCTGATGCACTATGATATGAATGAAGTGTATATGATAACTTTAAATGTTGATGATCCTATGTAATGTTAGTTTCATTGATGAACATGCTATTGGTATAGGTTGATGTACATGGTTATTAATATGCATAATATGAAGATGTATGACATGTTGACATTGCTTGTGATCCTTTTACTAGGTTTACTTGATTATTTGGGGTTATGGGGCTTCACATAAGCATTGCACTTGTGGGATTCAGAAAGGGTTGTGAGTAAGGGTCATATATGTTATGATGCTATGAACTATTGTACAAGAATTGTGGTTGTGATATTGTTTTTGAATTATTCAAGCCTATATGATCTTAATATGACGCTATTCATGTTGATACGAAGTTATGTTGATAATATACATGTTGACTTGACTTTATTATGATGTTGGTCATGTGTTGAATATGGACTTGCCTTAAGTGATGTTATGCCTATTGTCTTGTGTATGTTCTTAATTGTGCGTAAAGGCTCTTCAAAGTGACTTAGCATGGTTTGAAACAAATGTCCTTTTTAGCATGATTTCAATGGTTTTACTTGCATATGTTTCCATACTTAGTACAAGTGGTTGTACCAACCCATATTCTTTCCCTTTTGCCAAACTATGTAGGTTTGGGCCGTTGAACATCTTCGAGGCTAAAAGAAAGAAGGCTTGGAATAGTTTCTTCAAGTTGTTGGTAGGTACTCAACGTACGGGGATGTTACCATATCTATACTAGCTATGTAGTTGTTATGTCTAAGACACTATTTTATTCCATTATCGTTTGAGACTATTGATGTAAGAATATAATAGCATATTGATTTTTTTAATGGCTATGTCCAATGGTGTACTCCTTTTAGATGGTTTACGTGTGACGATGTTATTAGACTATATCTTATGTATTAGTGAAGTTGCCTAAACAGTAGCCTATATAAGCTTCAATAAGTGAGGAGTCTATGTGAACTTCATATATGATATGTGAGAGGTCTATGTATACTTCACTATGCAAAAGTTTTAAATTTCTGTATTTTTCACCTATGATATGTTATGACGAAAGATAAGGGCTTGTCCAAGACCTCTCCGAGGACAACAACGCCTGTTACATCGATGGGGTGCTCCCTGGTCATTAGATGAAGGTCCTAAACTAATCTCCCTAACTCTAAAATAAGGTTCTAGTACTTAAACGTCTAGATACGACAACCTTAGGATCTTCCCAAGTACCAATGAGAGGACCCAATGAAGAGTCAAAAAAGCTGTCAAAAGAGCATAGGATGGACGAGGCCATAGACGGACGATCGATTGACTCACGCCCCATCGATAGGTGTCGTGAGTCCATAAATTGTCTCCACATAATTGGCCCTATAAACCAAGGATCTGTCCCAAATGACGACTGACCAGGACGGTCCATAGATGAATCGACGTCCCGTCAATGTGGAATCATCATGGGACAATCTTACTACCTTCACACGACTAAGGTGAAGGCTATCTATGTAATTAGTTAACCTTTTAATTAACCCTTACTTACGACTTCCATTAGTTAGTTATGTATTTAAAAGGTAACAAAACATTAAAATAATTCCATCTCCTAATTCTAAATAAAAAATCAAAACCCACTTTCCCTCTATCACAAATTCTCTCTCTAACCCACCATTGATAAAGGAAGAACGCAAGCTAGGGCACTCAATATTCACTCTGTTTCACTTTAAACTCGTGAAATATCATCAATTAAGGTATGGGGATGTTGATTCAGGGATTATTTTCTCCATGAAGCCCATCAAAACTTCTACTTTCTATAACAACAATAAAAATGAAATAGGTAAAACTAGAGATTAGAATATGTTTCATGAGTTAAATATATGTGAAATTAATGTATTTTAGCATTAATAGTCAGTTTCTAAAGTTTTGAAGTGAAACATCAAGGGACGACCAGAATGTTCAACGTCTAGACGTCTATGTGCTTATGTGTGTTCTAGTGTGCCTTGTCGTGTTTTTATGTGTTGTTTGGAGTCTAAAAGAAGTGGGGAGGACCCTTAAACCTAGATGGACACGTTTAAGGTCAAAATGTCCGGTTATGACTCCCCAAAAACCGCCCTAGGGGTCCTTGGGAGGACCAACTCTTAGGACAACAAGCTACCCAAGGCAGCAACCTTTTTGTTCTTCAATAAAACCAGTCCGTGTAGTGGACATGGTTCACCAAGATCCATGTTTTTGGTCCATGAAGTGTCTGCGACGCAGACTCTACTGTCTCCAAATTTATTTTAAAAATTCTTGTGGGAACAGCTCCGCGTCGCGGACTTATTTCTTGGCAATAATTTCGAAAATATAAGTTAAGTTTGACTATTGTTAAAATGTCCAATTGATGTAGGGGTGTTTTCGTTTTTTTGGGGGTGTATTATATATTGATTTTAGGTCATCATACACAGTTTACCATAATAAAAAACTCCAACCCTCAATTAGAATCCAAAATTTTACATGCTCTCCCTTCTCTCTAAATTCTCACTCTAAGTTGAATCCTCCATTGGTGAACTTGAAGCTCCAAGGAAGAAGACAAAATTCTTCAACTTTTCTTCACCAAATATCGTGGGTTACTTCATATAAAGGTATTGCAGTTCATCCTTGTCTCATCTTTCATTCAAGGAGCCCATCCAAAGACCTATCAAAATGGGTTTTCAAACTCCAAACTCTTCTATTTTTGAACTCTAAGAATAGGTCCTCCATGAAAACGTTTTAATGAATGAAATATGAAATTATTAATATTAGTTGATGATTTTAAGGTCAAAAACTCAAAGAACCCATACTAATTTAATTCCTCAACTTTTGACTTATGTTATATTATGATTAGCTACTGCCTTAAATGCTTTATTATGATGAATTGTTGGAGATATTTATAAAAAGTTGTAAAGGCTTGGATGGAGGGTTAGTTGTTCAATCTTGCTTATTTCTTATTGTGAAATGATATTTTGTTGTATGGTCCACCTTTTGTGGCGGTGTTTACTTGAAGTATATGAATATATATGTGTATTGTTAGTATAGCCTTGAATTCATAGTATGTGAAGTAAGGTGATGATTATGATGTATATGCATGATTTGTTTTAGGAAGTTAAAAGTGTGTATCGTGAAGATATTATTGTCTTAATGAAGTATATGTATATGTGAAGCATGATAGTGTGTGAAGTATGCTGGATGTCGGTATAAGCATGTTTAGAAGTCAATGTTATAGATTATGGTGATTATGTGAAAGGTGTGCTCACAATTACTCTCAGACACACTTTGAATGTATAAATGAAGTTATGAATGAAATGGGGGACTTGTAAGGTAGACACTCTTCCTGAGTAGAGATAAACTGTCTAGACCATCCCTACTATTCCTATAGCATGAAAAAGGGAATTTTGGGGTGAACACTCTTTGTGAGTTGAGATGAAGTGTTTAGTAGCAACCTTACTATTCCCAAGAGCTTTCGCAGATATGTTGGAGGTTGGCTACCCTTCGTGAGTTGAGATGTGGTGTTTAGTAGTAACCTCTAGGGGTAAGTACTCTTCATTAGTTTAAATGTGGTGCTGAATAGTTATCGCTTAAATAATAGTAAATGAATGTTTATGACTCAGTGAGGGAGTTATTCTTACCACCAAGAGTATTTGATGAAAGGGTGGGTACACTTCGTGAGTAGAGATGTTGTATCCAATCTACCTCTTGAGATCATGAGTACTCCTAGTTAATAGAGAATGAGTTACTTAGAAGAAATCTCCTTATCCCGTAACTATTCGTCCGCATAGGTGTAGCTATTGGAGAATCCATGTAAAGGCTAAAGAATATGACCCTACCTAAGACAAGTTGGGATCCGTCATACGGCAGGGTTTAATATTAGGATTCCATGTCTAGCTCTCATGGTGTATGTCGGTTAAATCTAGCCTCCACAAATGAATGTAAATGACCTATGTCTTTTGAAGGGTGTACTACATAGGGTAGGTGGTGGTAAGGGACGTTATCTATTAATTGCACAAGTAGACAGTTGTAGTTGTAGGGAGTCTTGGCGTGTCCTTATATGAAAATTGTAAGAATAGGTCATTATATGATGCAAATGAAGTAATGTGACTTTATGTCGAATGTTAAGGAAACATGATCAGGTTAGGTCTTGTATGAGGAAAGCTATGTATATGATGAATGTGATGCGCCTAGTCTAAGGGAATTCTCAATGAACACCAAGGTGGGAGTAGTAGTATGTGATGATACTTTCACATTGCACCAAGTTTAACTTGGGAGTTTATTGGGAGGTTGGTCTTATGTGAAGTTCCTAAATGTATGTATGTCCTTCTAGTATTTTAGTAATGAATGTTGACTTGTAAATGAAATGAACCATGCTTATCCTTTGTAGTCTTAAGGATCACTTAGATATGTATTGAAGAGGTTGTCTGGGTGATTTATTCATTTCTTACCTAGGAGAGCATTAGGATAACTTTGTATAGGAAAGAGTCGTTAGGATAAATGGGATTAGTGTAAGTGTGACTATGTGGTAAATATGGATGTTTTACCTTATGTTCTAAATGATGATTTATATGATGTTTTATAACTTGATTCATGAAGGTTTTTATTAAAATAACATGACTTGTATGTTTCAACTAAAATGTGTATTTTTGCATGTTGTCGTACTTAGCACAATTTTTGTACTAACCCCATACTATTAAACATTCTATGAGTATAGGTGGAATGCAAGTGGAGGTTTCTTAGAAGGCAAAGAATGGGAAATTGACTCTCTCGAGAATGGTATGTCCTCACATATTCGAGGACTTAGTCTATATTTATTTATTTTCTTATTTTAAGACTTGTAATGGCTTATTATGTATTTCCTTCATTTTAAAGGTTCGTGTCCCTAAGATATTTAAGACGTGTCTTAAAGTTGGCTTGTGACGATGATACCTATTCCTTAGCTTTTATAAAAGAATTTCTTATTTATATTATTGTGAAAAGTTTTAATTCTGCACTAATTTCATACTTGTGTAATGAATGATAGCTAAGAGGCTGAAAGACCACCTTGTTGTCTAGTACGTTGTGTGGCGACTCAAGAGTGCTCTAACTTCTAGGATATACTTGCGGGTCATTATACTTTCAAAATTGTATTATGACAAAAAACTAGGGCTTGTGATCTAGCCATGGTTTCACTCAAAAATCGTTTTCTTTATGTTATACGACTTATATTATGAATATATTTGGAAGAATTAATTGTTTCTATTGTGAAAATCTCTGAAGAACCCATGGTCACCCTATGACCTAATTTGATGAATGTTATTGGAAGAATTGAGTGTATATGCATATTGTGAATTGTGATGAATGATTACCAATTATAGAATCTTGTTTTCATACCTATTATGATGATTATGGGTGTCATTGTGATACTTGATTAGAACCTTGAAAAGGGGGTAACTCCTAGAGTTTTAATATATGTTGAAGAATGTAGTATATGAACTTTGAATTTCGATTGCAAGGTACATGGCTTATGAAAGGATGTAAGAAAGGTATTGTGGGATGGTTTCAACTCTTTTGAACTTTTCCTATTATGATGCATGAATTATGTGGGATGAGGCCAATCCTTTGTGTTGATTCAAAGTATAGTCCTCATGAAAACACAACGATTTATATTGTAAGAGTACCACTGACATATATATGTTTATTCTAGGATAAAAGTGTATTTTCACCTAATAAATCTAAGAGCTTTATGTTGAATTATATTGAATGAAGAGGGATACTTCTTCACACATTTAGGTGCAATTAACATGAATAATGGTAGTAAGTTGGGAAAGTATACTAAGAACCGAGAGTATATGGCGAATGAGGAAAATACCCTTCAATTAATACAAGAGGTTGGGTAATCCTTGAGATACTGATGAGATGGGGACTCCTTCGTTAATGCATTAGGTAGAGTCTCTAGGAGAAATCTCCCTATCCTTTAACTACGTGTGCCCGTAGGATATAGCTAGTGGATCCACATTTTAGCTAGTATGTAGTAACTACCTTGAAAGTAGAACACCTTTTTCAGTGTGGGGCTCTATGACACAAGATTCCATCTAAGCTCTCATGGTCTATATCGGTTATGGGTTGTCTTCTCGAAATAATAAAGTAATTAATGAAGTACAAACTAGTCTATGATATCCTAATAGGTTTACTAAGTAGATGTGGGGGTATGGGATTCCACTTTTAAAATGCACTACTAATTTTAGAAGGGTGTTGTGGGATTTTTTTTTTATGTAATGATATGAGAGCATGCATTGTAACACTCCAAAAGTTCAAGACCTAAGCTATAGCCTCACATGTTGATCTAAGGTTAGGAACACTTTCATAAAGCCTACAATAATGTTCATAAACCATTTAGGAAGTTGTGGAGTCAAGACATCAAGAAATGTCCATGACGTCCGGAAGATAGTCTAATTTAACTAGTGAAATGTCCATGACGTCTGGAAGCTAGTCTAATTTAACTAGTGAAACGTCCTTAGGTTTCGTGAAGATTTTGAGGTGTATTATGAGGTCCAGAACTTATAAAATGACTTTAAATATGTAAAACCTAGTATATAGAGTGAAAACGTACAGGTCCGATCCCCCAAGGGTCGCCCTAGGGGTCCACGAAGGGACCCCAAACTTAAGTTGGCAAGCTGCCTAGGCAGCAGCCAAAGTACACATAAAGGAAGTCAGTCCGCATCGCGGACTTGGGTGTCTTTTGGTCATATATCAAGTTTGCGTCTCGGAAAGGTAGCATACTTCACTGTCTCAAAAATTTAATAAGAAAATCATGCGGGAAAAGCTCCGCGTCGCGGAGTTGTTCCCCGACGAAAATCTGAAATTTGGATTTGATTTTTGACTTCATTAAAGGGTCAACTTAAGTGAGGGGTCTTTTGGGTATTTCATGGAAGGTATATATATTCATTTACAATCAGTTTTACCTCACATTTACTCACTTAAATCAAATCCCAAAATCAAAAACCCAAAAGCTTTCACCTCTATCTACTTTCTCTCTCTATTCATCCTCTATGAAGGAAGAAGAAAGCTTAAACAAGAAGACCAATTTCTCTAGGATTTCACTTCAATTTTGCGGATTAATCTTTATTAAGGTATGATTTCTTCACTCTTGGTATTCCTTTAGCAACAAATCCTCTCTAAGTTGATTTCTAATATACCTAATTCCATGGGGTTTTCCAATTCTAACGGGTTTTCTTCTAAATTTCAAATTGATGATTGATCTTGATTAATTTTGATTACTTATGACTAGTTAGGTATATATTGTTGGTTAATTGATGTTCATTGATTGAATTTCATGTTGATCATGTTCCTTTCCTCAATTCCCCAAATCTTGGGTCTTGATTGATAATTGATAGAAATTAAAGTATGAATTGATCATTAGACTTGTTTTATCTATTCTAATTATTTCATGGACTGCCTAAGGTAATGTATTGTTGGGATTGGATCTATTTCTTGAATAATTCATGATGAAACCTATTCCCCTAACCCTAGGTTATGAAATGATGTTAATTTTATAGTGATGATACAATTGACCTAGTTCTTGTGTTAATTACTATTGATTGATCTTACGACACCTATTGTTGGATGTAATTGGTTGGTTGATGGTAAGACCATGAATATGTCTATTGAAGGAGATTTAGTAAGTCTTTATGATCTTAACATTTACTTCGATTATGATGGCTTGTGATTAAAGATGTAGTTCAATTGAAGCATAACTTGTGATTAGCCTAAATAGGTGTTGGTATGATGATTAATTGAAATCGGACTATGTGATTGTGGGATTATGTTTAAGATGAAATGAAATAATGTTGGTTATGAAGTACCTATGTGCCTTATTATGACATGATGATGATGTTGTGTAAATATCACAAGTGTAAATTGTAATTAAAGGACAATACTGATGCATTTCCTATTTAGATATGATAATGATGATTATATAAGGCATAGACCGTATGACCTAAACTAAGCTACGATCATTAATAAAGAATTAAAGACATTTCAAAAGGGACTCTAGCTTAGCACCTTGTGAACTTGTAAATAACGAGTGACGCTTTCCCATGGAGGGAAGGTAGGGTTCACCATCGTTCTCACGGGGTAGATAATCCCATTGTCCAAAAAGTTCATAGAGTGATGTTTCCATGACAACCCCCAAGCCCAATAAACTATGTTGCTACCGTAGGAATACTAGCTAGTGGATCCACCTAGATGCTATGTTCCTGTTTGGTTCTACTTTAGTCGGTAGACCACCTTCCATCGGTGTAACGTTTTACAACACCATATTCCACACTTAGACCTTGTGGTCTATGTTGGTTAAGGCAAGTTTTCCCGAAATTAAAATGAAGTAATGGACTATACACTAACTAGGGTGACTTAAAAGGTTTGACTTAGCCTAGGTAGGGGTATGTGACTCTACCTATGTCTTGCACTAGTTTGCCTCGAGGGAATCCTTAGGAGTTTGTTCTTGTGCGCTTATAATGTATGCTATGAATATGATGACTTGACATGTTGATGATCTGATATATTGTTAGTTTCAATTATAAACATGCTATTGGTCTATATTGCTAAATGTGATGATGATTACTCTTGCTGCTATGTTATGTGAAGTTAGGCTTTGGTTATGGTCCTTTATTTGCTTTGCTTTATTATGTTATGATATTATGAACTCTTAAATGTATTGACTTGTCTATACTTGTTGATGTTGGTCGTGTGTTGTATATGGCCTTTACTTAACAACTATCTGTTAATTGGTTTACATGGTTTCTTTGACGTGCATAAGGCTTTTCAAAGTAAATTAGCATGTTTGAAATAAATGTCCTTTTAGAATGATTTCAATTGTTTTATGTGCATTTACTCATACTTAGTACAAGTGTGTACAAAACCCATGTTTATGTTTACTACAAATTGTAGGGTCCGGCCGTTGAGCTTAGTTGAAGTCTATTGATGACTACTTGGACATTTCCCAAGTGTTTCGGTAGGTCCTCACTTTCCAAGGACAATGCCATTATCAAGCCAAGAATGTTGTTTTAGTTTTAAGACTTTTATGTTCTTTCCTTTTCATTGGAGACGTTTGTTATAATACACTATATGTGGCTTCTATCATTGATGTATGGGCTATGCCCAAATTGTTATACTCTTGTTTAGATGGTTATGATATGAGACATCCGTTTAAATATAATATCGTATCTTAAATATATGTGTGCAATAAAAGTAGAAGACTATGTAATCTTCCTATACGAAGGGTCTATGTATACAAAATATAACTATTATGTGTATGTAGAGGTCTATGTAAACCTCAAAGTAAAAGTTAATGAAAAGTTTCAAATTTTCTGCATTTTTAAACCTATGAATGTAATTATGTAAGTTAAGAGGCTAGTCTTAGTCATCAAAGAGGACGACGACCCCATTTACGTCTAGGGGTGCTCCCTGGATGTGAGAAACTTGGTATCAGAGCATCAGGGTGAATACCTTTAGATTTATGTCTCATTGAACCATGTCTATGTAGGTTCTTATTTATAATTGTGAAGCGCGACACACTTATGAGTGAGAAGCTATATGATGCCTAGGAAATCCTTCTTTTCATGGAAATCCAAAGTCGTGCCTCTAGAGTCTACTTTATGTGTGCTTTCACCTAAACCTTGTAATGTGGTTATAGGTATCAATACTCGAAGAAATGCCGCACGAAGACTTGATGAAGAGATTGCTAATGCGGGCGTGGCAATCAAGATCCTCCTCTTGAAGAAGTTGCTAATGATGATCAAGCTCCGGACAATCCTCCGGCCATGACAAATGGTGATGTAAGGGCTTCCTTTCTCCAAATGGTCCATGCCATTACTACCCAAGCACAAGCCGTCACTACTCAAGCTCAATCCATGACGGCCCAAGCTAATCGGGAGGTGGTACCCAAAGAAAACCAACATATTAGAAACATGGCCTCCCATTTGACGGATTTCACAAGGATGAATCCCCCTACTTTCTATGGGTCCTAAGTGGAGGAAGACCCCCAAGAGTTAATTGATGAAGTCTACAAAATCCTATTTTCTATGGGGTTGACTACTAGTGAGAAGGTTGAGTTGGCTACTTACCAACTCAAGGACGTGGCCCAAACATGGTACGTCCAATCGAGAGACAATAGGCCTTTGATGGGTGGTCTGGTTACATGGGAGATTTCAAGAAGGCATTTCTTGATAGATTATTTTCAAGGGAAAAGAGGGTAGATAAGGTGGAAGAATTCATTGTCACGACCGGAATCTAGACCCCAGACGAGACCGGCGTCATTGACCTCTCAGAGGTCGCAGACAAGCCTACATACGTCATTGTTACTTCACCTAGGTTAATTTTAGCGGAAAATTTGAACATTTTGTTTAATTAGATTTTATAGTGAGAAACATCAAATTCCTTTAAGACTATCTACATAAACTCATAAGCGTTCACAACAACCATCTGATATCAAGATAATCAAATGAAAGACATAGTCATATCTGGATGAAAATATAAAGTTGCCAAAATGGAACCAATACAATACTAGAAACAACTGGGAAAGACACACTAGTGGAACACACTCCACTAGCTAATGTCTATGTCTAATGATAGAATAAAATAGTAAGCGTCCTCGAAGCATGAAGGCCTACCAAATCCGGATGAAAGCTCCACGTACGGATAACTCTAACGTCGACTAGTAAGCTCTAGCGTCCAGCTGCACCTGCACCTAAAAGTAGAGAGTTGTATGGGATTAGTACACACTTGTACTAAGTATGGGTATATGCAAGCACACACCAAGGACATGCATGATTAAGAAGAGCTCTTTCCTAACGATATGGATTATGGAAAGTCAAGTCAGTGGACTTGCCAAATCGGTATAGGAAAGTCATGCTATGAGAGTAACATGCATAATCATACATTTCATTTTTGGCAAACAACACATAACATATTGCATATAGCACATAACATGTTGCACACATCATATAACATAGTTCATATCATTCGTTCATAAGCCATGAGACCTTGGAATCATTGACTTGACATTAAGACTTTCCAAAATGAGGGCTCAAAATATGGGACCTCAACTAGGGAGCCTTATTTAGCAAACACAGAATCTGCTTCATTCATTCATACATACTTCATTTCATTTCATTCATAGGCTAGTGTAACCACCAGCTATACCTAGGATGTAGTTTAACACTCTCATTGGGTTCACTATGCAATGACTAAGAATGACCTAGTGTCATTACATAAGTCTAGTTCACCTCTTGATTATCCTACCCCAACACCTTTGGTATCGTTCATTTCATTGTGTGCATTACATGAGGCTGGCCTCATCCTTTCTTTGGGAACTTTAACCTTAACCGACATATCATGTGAACATCATGAAATCCAGTGTTTAACCCCCATACCGAAAAGAGGTGGAATCACCAGCCAAAGTGAATCAAAACATGCTAGCGTATATAGCGACTCGAACCCTGCTAGAAACCTATATTGGCAGTATAGGTTCAAAGACTAGGAGATATAAGGAGACCCATATCCATCAGGACGGATAGTCTCATCTCATGAGAATTACACGAACCTCTGCCTTCCCCAAAAAAGGAATCGCAACTCATAGCTAGCCTGTCGCTGCTCAGAATAAAGTTCCATTACATTCATATCATACATCATAGAAGCTGACTTCTAGCATGAGGGCATCATAGCTCATTAGATGAGTTCTCATCTCATCATTAGTATTAAGTATGCATTAACTTCAATACTTTCATTAGAGTTTTCATAGACACTGGTCTCTTCATTAACTTCACACTCTCATAGGTGAGTATATTTTGGTAACATTTACTTAGGCTGATTTGAGATTTCTCTGACCTTTCGCATTAGCCGCTTATCATGTTTTCACCATATTCTTTAACTTTAGCACATTTACTCTTCATAATTACTCACCACTTTACGTGAATGTTCATTTCATTATCTCATCACATAACATCTTAGGTTCACTTACTTTTAAATGTATGCTAGACTTATGAGTCCACACATACAAGCCATGAGGCTCCGTTCATAGTTTGTCTAAGTGATTCTTATTTACCGAAGATTATGTGGCACAAGACTTATGCATCTTGTAGGTATGCCAAGATATGATTTTGATCTTTAGAGGTAGCATTCGTTAAATATTTGTTTATGTATGACTTATGTGTCAATATGGAATTGGGAAAGGGAACCCGATTTTGAATCCCTTGGGCAACACTTAATCTTATATTAAACTTGGTGATTGCATTTTTCAGATTTGGGGGACCCTAGTTCGATTCCCATCAGCCCCATAATATTTCCGTTCTTTTTCTCCTCTCTTTTTCGTCGAAGGCAAGGAGGTTGTGGGATCAATCCCCCACAAGCTCATTCTTTTTCTCTTAATTTATCTTTTAACTTTCTCACCTATCCAAGAGGTTGTGGGTTCAATCCCCATTCACCTCATTTTATATTTCTCCTTTATTTTACTCCTAGCTCTCCCATCTATTCAAGAGGTTGTGGGTTCAATCCCCACTCTCCACATTTATTTTTCTCCTTTATTTTTCTCCTAACTCTCTCATCTATTCAAGAGGTTGGGGGTTCAATCCCCACTCTCCACATTTATTTTTCTCCTTTATTTTTCTCCTAACTCTCTCATCCATTAAAGAGGTTGGGGGTTCAATCACCACTCTCCACATTTATTTTTCTTCTTTATTTTTTCTGCTAAGTCTCTCATCCATTCAAGAGGTTGGGGGTTCAATCCCCACTCTCCACATTTATTTTTCGTTTCATTTTTTTCATGAAATTTTTATGTAATTTACATTTGGTGAGGTCTTGAGTTCAATTCCGAATGACCTCACAATTTTAATTTTTTTTAGAACATTGTCATTTTTCTCACCTCTTGGACGAGACTACAAATTTCCAGCAAGCTCGAAATTTGGTCTCGTCCAATCCATTTTTCTCTCATTCTTTTGTTGATTTTTTTGTAGCATTTTGAGTGACATTCAGTCAGCCACCTTAACCTTTTATGAACATCTCGTTTTTAGCATTTTTACACACGCAAAACACAACATTTAACATACAAATTTCAAGCAGCAAACATAGTCAAATTTTCAGCACACACATGCTCAAAATAGTCCACTTAATACACTTTTCCGGATTATATTTTTCATCCTTTACATGATTTCTTACCCCACATTCAACACATAATCACAAACAGACCTAACATTATCTACCAGAAGACATACCAACGCATGCTTTGAATTGTTCAAAGGAGCTAATGACAGGGGCATGCAACGGGGACAACCTTAGTCTTTCAATCGCGATTTAAACTGAACCTTAAGGGTCTCTTGGGAAAGGGACCAAGAGAGAAGAAACCCATACCTTAGTGTCATTCAAAACCTGTTTAAATGCTGCCAATTTACCACGAAACCAAGCCTCACCACCGAAACATCAAGCAAAATTCCGTCAAGAACTTGTTGTTGATTTTCGTTTTTAGCTTAGTTTTTCGTTTGAGTTTGTGTGTGTTAGTTCTTCAAGTGTGAAGAACTTTGTTTTTTTTCCAATTTTTTTTCTCTTTTACTGATGATGAGAACGTGAAATAGATGGTGGTGGGTTTTAGACGTGAGAGTAACTTAGGATTAGGAGTGTTAGGTAATGACTTAGTCAAACTAGGATTCTTTGCTAATTTATTTATTTTATCATTATTATTTTTTTTATTAAAAATCTGATTTTGCCCTTAATTAAATCAGCTTTTTAAATATTAATTAATTAAATTAATTCACCAAATGAAATAAATCAAGTTAAATCAATGCTCCCACCTAGGTTTGAACCCGGGTGGAGCAAGATTTCACTCAAAGGGCCAATTTTGGCCCTTTCTACTCAAATTGCCCCTCCACCATATTAATTAATTAATTAATTAAATATTTAGGGTAATTACAATACTACCCCTAGCCTGGAAAAAGATCATTTTAGCCCTAGACCCTCCAAACTTAAGATTACCCCTTTTTAAGTCCGGTTAAGACTCATCCGTGTAGATCTTCATATTCGGGTGCCCTACATGGCTGGACCCGACCTTAACTAGCTCAACTAACTCACCAAGTTGGTTGGCTTGGCTGTTGCAAGGGTTCAGAGGTCTGTTTCTACGCGAATCAATCCGTGTGAATCCGATCTAATCGTAGGCATTCTAGACACATTAAACATTACTTAGCATAGCCATTTTTAGGGTTGTTACGTTATCCCCCCCTAGGAACATTCGTCCCCGAATGATACTTCTTATAATATAGCACAACGCCAGTCATATCATAACATAGGTATTATACACACTCAAGCAATAACAACCAAGAATAGAGGAGATAAGGAAACTTAGACTTAAGAGTAGGAAGTCTAACCTCAAGAGCTGAAAAGATGAGGGTAGTGGGATCTCATATCGGCCTCGGCCTCCCACGTAGCACCCTCAACTAGATGATTCCTCCACACTAACTTCATTGTGGCAATCTCCTTGTTCCTTAGCCGCTTGATCTGTCTGTCTAAAATCTCAACAGGTACCTCCTCATAGGACAAGTCTTCATCAACCCCCAAACCTTCAACAGGTAGAATCGATGCTGGATCACCTAGGCACTTCTTGAACATAAAGACATCAAAGACTGGATGAACAGAAGCTAGCTCCGCAGGCAATGCCAACTCATAGGCCACCTCACCCACACGCTGTAGGATCTCATATGGCCCAACATACGTCTGACTCAACTTCCTATTCTTACCAAACCTCATCACCCCCATCATAGGTGATATCTTCAAATAGACCTGGTCACCAACATCAAACTCTAAGGGCTATTTTCTGTTGTCTGCATAATAATTCTGCCAACTGTAAGCAGTAGCCAACCTGTCCCTAATCACCCTGACCTTCTCTAAGGCCTCATGAATTATCTCTGGACCCAAAATGGATGAATCTCAAACCTCGAACCACCCAACTGGAGACCTACACCTCCTACCATATAGTGCCTCAAACGGTGCCATCCAAATGCTGGAGTGATAGCTGTTATTATACGAGAACTCTATCAAAGGCAGATGTTTGTCCCAACTACCTCTTAAGTCAATCACACACCCTCTCAACATGTCCTCCAATGTCTGAATGGAGCGCTCTACCTGCCCATCAGTCTGAGGATGAAAGGAAGTACTAAGCTTTACCTGCGTGCCTAAGCTCTTCTGGAATGATCTACAAAAATGTGAAGTGAACTCAGCTCCTCTATCTGAAATGATAGACAAAGGAATCCCATGCCATCTTACAATCTCATCAATGTAGAGTCTCGCATAATCCTCGGCTCTGTAAGTAGACTTCACAGGGATAAAGTGGGCAGACTTAGTCATTCTGTCCACAATAACCCATATGGAGTCATGCTGTCTCCTAGTCTTCGGAAGACCAACCACGAAGTCCATATTAATGGCCTCCCACTTCCAAGTCGGAACCTCGATCATCTGAGTAAGACCGCCAGGCTTAAGATGTTCTGGCTTAACCTGCTTACAAATAAGACACTTCGCCACATATTCAGCAATGTTCTTCTTCATGCCATCCAACCAATAGATCTGCTTAAGGTCATGATACATCTTGGTGGAACCTGGATGTATCGAATATCTGGAACCATGGGCCTCTGCAATTATTTTGGTTCGCAAATCATCCACATCTTGTACACACAGCCTGTACTGGTACCTAAGTATGCCGTCACCTCCCAAAGCAAAGGACTCATTCATCTTTATCAGCACTGAGTCCTTTAACTCCATCAAAACAGGATCAAGATGCTGACCCTTCTTGACTTCAACTACCAAGGATGATTCATAACTAGCATGAACTGAAACACCCTCGCTGGTAGAAGCCATCAACCGCACACACAGTCTGGCCAGTCTGTGTACATCCTTCACCAAATCCTTCTTCTCATCATCAACGTGGGTTGTACTCCCCATGCTCAACCTGCTCAAAGCATCAGCTAGAACATTTGCTTTACCTGGATGGTAGTGGACACTCATATTATAGTCCTTCAATAGCTCCAACCATCTCCGCTGCCGTAGATTCAACTCTCTCAGTGTGAACATGTACTGGAGACTCTTGTGGTCTGTGAACACATCCACGTGCACTCCGTACAAGTAATGCCTCCACAGCTTCAATGCAAAGACCACAACTACCAACTCCAGGTCATTAGTGGGATAATTCTTCTCACCTTGAGCTGTCTGGACGCATAGGCTATCACCTTACCACCGTGCATAAGAACACAACCCAAACCAACCCTAGATGCATCAAAATAAATAGTGTAATTCTAACCACACTTAGGCAAAGTAAGCACTGGGGCTGAAGTGAGTCTGTCCTTGAGCTCCTGGAAACTCTTCTCACAAGTCTCCGTCCATTCGAACTTGACCTTCTTCTTAGTCAAAGCTGTCAGTGGGGCAGCAATGGAAGAAAAACCCTCCACGAACCTACTGTAGTAACCATCCCATACCAGAAAGCTACAGATATCGGTGGGAGTAAGAGGTTTTGGCCAGTTCTTACCAACCTTAGTCTTCCTGGGGTCCACATCCACACCCTTATTGGACAAAACATGACCCAGGAAGGTCACTGATCTAAGCCAGAATTCACACTTGCTGAATTTGGCATACAGCTGATGTTGTCTTAAGTACCTGCAAGGTTAGTCTCAAATGTTGTTCATGCTCTTCCTTGGTCTTAGAGAAGATGAGGATGTCATCAATGAATACTATGACGAAAGAATCAAGGTATTCACGGAAGACTCGGTTCATGAGGTCCATAAATGCAGTTGGTGCATTAGTGAGACCAAATGACATGACTAAGAACTCATAATGACCATAACGGGTACAAAAGGCTGCCTTTGGGATATCTACATCCCTCACCCTAAGTTGATGATACCGTGAACGAAGATCAATCTTCGAGAAGAAACTAGATCCTTGGAGCTGATCGAACAATTCATCTATTTTGGGAAGTGGATACTTATTCTTTATAGTGACTTTGTTGAGCTGCCGATAATCGATACACATTCTAAGGGTTCCATCTTTCTTTTTCACAAATAACACTGGAGCGCCCCATGGGGATATGCTCGGCTGGATGAAGCCCTTATCAAGTAGATCTTCTACCGGCAACTTCAACTCTTTGAGTTCAACTGGTGCCATCCTTTACGGGGGAATAGAATTTGGCTTGATATTGGGATGTAAATCATCACCAAAGTCAATCTCACATTCAGGAGGGATTCTTGGTAAATTCTCCGAAAAGACATCTCAAAACTCATTCACTATTGACACTGAGTCTATGGAAGGAACTTCTTGATCTAAGTAATTGATTATAACTAAGTGGTACAAATACCCCTTAGCTATCATCTTATTGGCCTTCAAGTTGGCCGACTGGACTTGGACCACACCCTTCCCATTTTGACTCTAACTTATTTGGAAACTTAACCTTACTACCCTGTTTCGATAGTCTATGGTAGTAAAGCATTTATGAAGTAATCCATACCTAAGCCATCTCCTCGAGCTAGTAAGCAGCCAACTTAGCCTTCTTCTCTTCATCAGTACTCATAGCAGGCTTTAGAACCTACCACACACTCACCTCCATGCGAACAACCAGTCTTACCAAACGTCTTTCGTTCACGCTGGGCATTTCTATCACTGCCCCTTCTTGGGAAAGCCAGATCTTGAGTCTAGCGCCTTAGACCACTTGGCCATTTTAATTCTTGTGTGTATTCTTCTACGCGCTCACACAAGAAGGAAGGTAGATACTTAGAATGACACAAACTGTCAAAGCTCTAGATAGCACGATAAAGAGTAGAAGAAGGGAAATTTTCCTACGCATCATGTAGTCTCTAATTCAGGATAGTGGTGCACTTCACTACCATGACTTAGAAACTACTCGATGTGGTTGATGTGAACTTATTATCATCTGAATTTAACCTGGTGCTTTTATTATCATCTGAATTTAACCTGGTGCGTTGATAACAACTTTTTCACGACTTGAATCTAGACACCAGATGAGACCGCCGTCGTTGACCTCTCAGAGGTCGCAAACAAGCCTAGATATGTCATTGTTACTTCACCTAGGTTAATTTTAGCGGAAAATTTGAACTTTTTGTTTAATTAGACTTTATAGTGAGAAGCATTGAATTCGTATAAGACTATCTACATAAACTCATAAGCGTTCACAACAACCATCAGATATCAAGATAATCAAATGAAAGACATAGTCATATCTGAATGAAAATATAAAGTTACCAAAATGGCACCAATACAATACTGGAAACAACTGGGAAAGAAACACTAGTGGAACATACTCCACTAGCTAATGTCTACGTCTAATGCTAGAATAAAATAGTAAGCCTCCTCGAAGCATGAGGTCCTACTAAATCCGGATGAAAGCTCCACGTCCGGATAACTCCAAATGTCGACTCGTAAGCTTTAGTGTCCAGCTGCACCTGTACCTAAAAGTAGAGAGTTGTATGGGATTAGTACACACTTGTACTAAGTATGGGTATATGCAAGCACACACCAAGGACATGCATAATTAAGAAGAGCTCTTTCCTAACGATATGGATTATGGAAAGTCAAGTCAGTGGACTTGCCAAATCGGTTTAGGAAAGTCATGCTATGAGAGTAACATGCATCATCATACATTTCATTTTTGGCAAACAACACATAACATATTGCATATAGCACATAACATGTTGCACACATCATATAACATAGTTCATATCATTCGTTCATAAGCCATGAGACCTTGGAATCATGGACTTGACATTAAGACTTTCCAAAATGAAAGCTCAATATATGGGACCTCAACACAGAATCTGCTTCATTCATTCATACGTACTTCATTTCATTTCATTCATAGGCTAGTGTAACCACCAGCAATGCCTAGGATGTAGTTTAAGACTCTCATTCGGTTCAATGTGGAATGACTAAGAATGACCTAGTGTCATTACATAAGTCTAGTTCACCTCTTGATTATCCTACCCAAAAACCTTTGGTATCGTTCATTTCATTGTGTACATTACATGAGGCTGTCCTCATTCTTTCTTTGGGAACTTTAACCTTAACCGACATAGATAATGTGAGCATCATGAAATCCAGTGTTTAACTCCCACACCAAAAAGAGGTGGAATCACCGGCCAAAGTGAACCAAAACATGTTAGCGTATATAGGGACTCGAACCCTGTTAGAACCCTATATTGGCAGTATACGTTCAATGACTAGGAGATATAAGGAGACCTATACCCGTCAGGACGGACAATCTCATCTCATGAGAATTACACGAACCTCTGCCTTCCCGAAAGAAGGAATCGCAACTCATAGCTAGCCTATCGGTGCTCAGTATAAAGTTCCATTACATTCATCTCATACATCATAGAAGTTGGCTTCTAGCATGAGGGCATCATAGCTCATTAGATGATTTCTCATCTCATCATTAGTATTAAGTATGCATTAACTTTAGTACTTTCATTAGAGTGGTCATAGAGACTGGTCTCTTCATTAACTTCACACTCTCATAGGTGAGTATATTTTGGTAACATTTACTTAGGCTCATTTGAGATTTCTGCCACCTTTAACATTAGCCTCTTATCATGTTGTCACCACATTCTTTAACTTTAGCACATTTACTATTCATAATTACTCACCACTTTACGTGAATGTTCATTTCATCGTATGCCAATGCACTTGGCTCTTTAGTGTGTGTCACACCCTTACTTGACCCCTATGGGGTTTCATTATCTCATCACATAACATCTTAGGTTCACTTAATTTTAAATGTATGCTAGACTTATGAGTCCACACATACAAGACATGAGGCTTCATTCATAGTTTGTCTAAGTGATTTATATTTACCCAAGATTATGTGGCACAAGACTTATGCATCTTGTAGGTATGCCAAGATATTTATTTTTATCTTTAGAGGCAGCATTCATTAAATATTTGTTTACGTATGACTTATATTTAAATAAGGAATTGGGCAAGGGAACCCAATTTCGAATCCCTTGGGCAACACTTAATCTTATATTAAACTTGGTGATTGCATTTTTCAGATTTGGGGGACCCTAGTTCGATCCCCATCAGCCCCATAATATTTCCTTTCTTTTTCTCCTCTCTTTTTCGTCCAAGGCAAGGAGGTTGTGGGATCAATCCCCCACAATCTCATTCTTTTTCTCTTAGTTTATCTTTTAACTTTCTCACCTATCCAAGAGGTTGTGGGTTCAATCCCCATTCACCTTATTTTATATTTCTCCTTTATTTTTCTCCTAACTCTCTCATCTATTCAAGAGGTTGTGGGTTCAATCCCCACTCTCCACATTTATTTTTCTCCTTTATTTTTCTCCTAACTCTCTCATCCATTCAAAACGTTGGGGGTTCAATCCCCACTCTCCACATTTATTTTTCTCCTTTATTTCTCTCCTAACTCTCTCATCATTCAAGAGGTTGGGGGTTCAATACCCACTCTCAACATTTATTTTTCTCCTTTATTTTTCTCCTAACTCTCTCATCCATTCAAGAGGTTGGGGGTTAAATCCCCACTCTCCACATTTATTTTTCCTTTCATTTTTTTCATCAAATTTTTATGTAGTTTATATTTGGTGAGGTCTTGGGTTCAATTACCAATGAAGCTTTGCGACTATTCCATTCTTGGCGACGGTGACCTCACAATTTTAAATTGTTTTTAGAACACAGTCATTTTCCTCACCTCTTGGCCAAGACAACAAATTTCCAGCAAGCTGGAAATTTGGTCTCTTCGAATCCATTTCTCTCTCATTCTTTTGTTTATTTTTTTGTAGCATTTTGAGTGACATTCAGTCATCCACCTTAATCTTTTATGAACATCATGTTTTTTGCATTTTGACACACGCAAAACACAACATTTAACATACTAATTTCAGGCAGCAAACATAGTCAAATTTTCATCACACACATGTTCAAAACAGTCCAGTTAATACACTTTTCCAGAATATATTTTTCATCCTTTACATGATTTCTTACCACACATTCAACACATAATCACAACCAGACATAACATTGTCTACCAGAAGACATACCAACGCATGCTTTGAATCGTTGAAAGGAGCTAATGACAGGGGCATGCAACGGGGACAACCTTAGTCTTTCAATCGCGATTCAAACTGAACCTTAAGGGTCTCTTGGGAAAGGGACCAAGAGAGAAGAAAACCCATACCTTAATGTCGTTCAAAACCTGTTTAAATGCTACCAATTTACCACGAAACCAAGCCTCACCACCGAAACTTCAAGAAAAAACCCGTCAAGAACTTGTTGTTGACTTTAGTTTTTAGCTTAGTTTTCCGTTTGAGTTTTTGTGTGTAAGTTCTTCAAGTGTGAAAAACTTTGTTTTTTTCCTGGGTTTTTTCTCTTTTACTGATGATGAGAACGTGAAAGAGATGGTGGTGGTTTTTAGACGTGAGAGTAACTTAGGATTACGAGTGTTAGGTGACTTAGTCAAACTAGGATTCTTTGCTAATTTATTTATTTTATCATTATTATTATTTTTTATTAAAAATCTGATTTTGCCCTTAATTAAATAATCTTTTTAAATATTAATTAATTAAATTAATTCACCAAATGAAATAAATCAAGTTAAATCATTGCTCCCACCTAGGTTCGAACCCGGGTGGAGCAAGATTTCACTCAAAGGGCCAATTTCGGCCCTTTCTACCCAAATTGCCCCTCCACTATATTAAATAATTAATTAATTAAATATTTAGGGTAATTACAATACTACCCCTAGCCTGGAAAAAAACCATTTTACCCCTAGACCCTCCAAACTTAAGATTACCCTTTTTTAAGTCCTGTTAAGACTAATCCGGGTAGATCTTCATATTCGGGTGCCCTACATGGCTGGACCCAACCTTTCCTAGCTCAACTAACTCACCAAGTTGGTTGGCTTGGCTGTTGCAAGGGTTCAGAGGTCTGGTTCTACGCGTATCAATCCGTGTGAACCCAATCTAATCGTAGGCATTCTAGACACATTAAACATTACTTAGCATAGCCATTTTTAGGGTTGTTACATTCATCAACCTTCATCAAGGAGGTATGAGTGTGCTTGAATACTCTTTGAAATTTACTAAGTTGTCAAACTATGCTCCTTCTTTGGTTTTCGACCCAAGGGATGAGATATTCCGCTTTGTGATGAGAGTGTCCGATGAATTGAAAGAAGAATTTTGTTTTGCTATGCTACATGATAATATAATCATTTATCGTCTCATGGTTCATTCTCAACATGTGGAGTAGACAAGAATTAAGAGGAATAGTAGAGATGCCAATAGGGCAAAGTCATTTGGTGGTTGTTCTTCAAAGGGCAGGCTTGATATCCAAGACATGACAAGGTTTAAAAATATGTTTTCTGATCAAGATCCTTCCATTTCCCTAAGTCTCCTGATGATAGGGTGTCTAACCCGAATCCTAAAAAGGTAAGGGGTGCTAATTCTCCAACAAAGAAGCCAACTTGTGGATATGGTGATTGCCTCATTAGGATGGACAATTTCTTTAGTTGTGGTAAGAATGGCCACAAGGTGAATGATTTCCCAAACCTGAAGGGTCAAGACAATGGTTGTGGGCAGGCACAAATAATTGGTACGAATGTGGATGGGCCAAAGAAGAATCACTTTTATGCTCTCCTATAACACTTCAAAAATTCAAGACCTAATATAGAGCCTAACATGAGTGTTTAAAGGTTTAAATACTATTTTAATACCTAAAATATTTTATATAAGTCATCCAAGAAGTTTTAGAACCGAGACGTCAAAGAACGTCCATGATGTCTTGAAACTAGCTTATTGAACTAGTTGACGTTGTTCTGTTTGGGGATGATTTCGGAGGGTCAAATGAAGTCTAAAACTGTTAAAAAGACTTTGGTTAGGTAGAATGTAGTTTCGGAGGGTCAAATGAAGTCTAAAACTGTTAAAAAGACTTTGGTTAGGTAGAATGTAGTACATAGGGTCGAAACGTCCAATAACGATTCCCCAAGAACCACTCGAAGGGTCATGGAAGAGGACCCCAACATGGGTGGGCAGGCTGCCAAAGCAGGCTGAGAATGTGAAGAATCAGTGGACTGTTGTGCGACGCGCATCCCACACGGACCTCACTTCCTCAAATTATATGTGGGAAATAAAATGTGTGTTGGCCCCGCAACGCTGATCCACTTCCACGATATGGTAAAATCATATTTTTGACATTTTGACTTCAGAAAAATACTCATTTAAGTGTGGGGTGTTTTGGGTAATTTAGGGGGTTATTATATATAGCCTAATGGTCATTTTAAAGTCATTTTTCACTCATCCAAATACAATTCCCAAAAAGAAACGCAAAAGCTCTCACCTTTCTCTGTTTTCTTTTTCCCCAATTCCTCCATTGAAGAAGGAAGAAAGCTTGAAGAAGAAGGTTGATTTCTCTAAAATTTCACTTCTTCAATTTAGTGGATTAATCTTCATTAAGGTATGGGTTCTTTACTCTTGGGATTCCTTTACCCGAGAGGTCCTCTCAAAGTTGATTTTCGAAATACCTAATTCCATGGGGTTTTCCAATTCTAATTGGTTTTATTCTAAACTTCAAATTGATTCTAAATTGTGAATTCCTATGACTAATAGATTGTTCATTAATAAATGTTAATTCATGTAATTTAATGTTTATCATGTTCCCTTTCTTAATTTCCCAAATCATGAATTGATAGGAATTGAAGAATGATTTGATTATTAGACTTGTTTTTATCTATTCTAATTCATGTATGGATTGACTAGGGTAACATATTGTTGGGATTGGATCTATTTCTTGATGAATTCATGATGAAACCTAATTCCCCTAACCCTAGGTTATGAATTGATGTTGATTCAGATAGTGATGATGCAATTGACATAGTTCTTATGTTAATTACTATTGAATGATGTTACTACACCTATTATTGGAAGTAATTGGTTGGTTGATGGTAAGACCATGATGATGGCTTTTGAAGGAGATTTGGTAAGTCTTTATGATCCTAACTTTTACTTCAAGTATAATGGCTTATCATTGTTGATGTAGTTGAATTGAAGTATACCTTTTGAATAGCCTACATAGGTGTTGTTATGATGTTGAATTGAAATGCCTTGACTATGTGATTGTGAGATTATGCTTAATATTAATTGATATAAGGTTGGTGATGACTTGCCTATGTGCCTTTTTATGAAATGATGATTATGATTTTCTAATATCACATGTGAGGGTTGCCATGAAAAGTTATTCTCATGCAATACCTATTGAGATAGATAAAAATGACTATATAAGGGATTAGACTCTATGACCTAAACTAAGTGATGACTAATAAAGAAAGACATTTCAAAAGGGACTCTAGCTTAGCACCGAGTGAACTTGTAGATGAGGGGTGACGCGTTTCTAAGGAGGAAAGGTAGGGTTCATCATAGTTCTCACGGAGTGGATAGCCTCATAGTCCAAGAAGGGCATACAGTGATGTTTCCATGACAACACCAATCTCCATAAACTATGTTGCCACCATAGGAATACTAGCTAGTAGATCAACCTAGATGATATGTTCATGTTTGGTACTACTTTGTCCGATAGTCTGCCTTCCATCGGTGTAAGGTTTTACAACACCAGATTCCACTCTTAGCCCTTGTGGTCTATGTCGGTTAAGGCAAATGTTCTTGAAAGTAAAATGAAGTAATGGACTATATTCTAATTACGAGTACTTGAGAGGTTTAACTTAGCCTAGGTATGGGTATATGACTCAACCTATTCCTTGTACTATTTTTCCTTGAGGGAATCCTTAGGAGATTGTTCTTGTGTTATTATAATGTATATGCTATGAAGAAGTTCACTTTACATGTTGATGATCCTTTATAATGTTAGTTTCATTGATGAACATGCTATTGGTCTATATTGCTAAATATTATCATGACTACTATTGATGCTATGTTATGTTAAGTTGGGCATTACTTGTGATCCTTTATTTGGTTTACTTGATTGAGTAAGGTTATGAGTCTTTGCTTGGTCATTGCTCTTATAGTCTAAAATGGTGGGTTATGAGTCAGGGTCTTGCTTGTATTATGATGTTGTGAACTCTTGTATATGTTGACTTGACTATTACTTGTTGATGTTGGTCTTGTGTTGTACATGGTTTTGACATATTGGTTATGTGAGTATTGGATTATATGGGTTCTTAATTGTGGATAAGGCTTTTCAAAGTACTTTAGCATGGTGTTGAATAAATGTCCTCTTTTACATGATTTCACTTGTTTTATATGCATATACACATACTTAGTACAAGTGTGTACTAACCCATGTTTGATGTTTCTTTCAAATGTAGGATCCGGACGTTGATATAAGGAAGGCTTTGACGACAACTTTGATTCTTATCTTCCAAGTTCGATAGGTCCTCATTTTCTGAGGTCGATGCATTTCTACCTATGTGATGTTGTTTAGTCTTAAAGACACTTTGCTCATTCTCTTTCATTTTTGTACTGTAATTGTAAAGCCTATATGTGGATATAATTGTTGATGTAAGGGCTACGCCCAAATTGTGATACTCTTATCTAGATGGTTTAATATGAGACAATTTTATAGACTTCTTATGAGATTATCTTATACTATGTATGTGCAATAAAAGTAGAAGACAATGTAATCATCTTATACGAAGGGTCTATTTATACTCGATAAATATATATATTATGTGTCAGCAAAAGGTCTAAGTAAACCTCAATCTAGAATAAAAAGTTATAAATTTTATGCCTTTTTAACCTTTGAATGTAATGATGTATGCTAAGAGGCTAGTCATAGTCCTCAAAGAGGACGACGATGTCGGTTACGTCTAGGGGATGCTCCTCCGATGTGATAAACTTGGTATCAGAGAATGATGTTGAATACCTTTAGGATTGATGTCTCATTAAACGACGTGTACGTAGATTCTTATTCATAATTGTGAAGCGCGCCACACTTATGAATGAGGAACTATGTGATGCTTAGGAAACTCTCATCTTCTTGTAATCCTATGTCGTGACTCTAGAGTCTACTTTATGTTTGCTTTCACCTAAACCTTGTATGGTGGTTGTAGGTATGAATACCCAAAGAGAAGATGCAAGAATGGCTGAGGAATGCATTGCTAATGAGGGAGCGCAATACAACCAAGTGCCTCCACTAGAAGAAATTGCTATGGGTTATCAAGTTCAGGTTTCTCCACCTCCCATGGCTGATGGGGACATAAGGGAAGCTTTTATCCAAATGGCCTAAGTCATTACAACCCAAGCACAAGACGTCACTACTCAAGCACAAGCCATGACGGCCCAACCTAATCGGGAGGTGGTACCCGAGGAAACAAACAAGTTAGCACCATGGCATCCTCTTTGAGGGAATTCACTAGGATGAATCCTCCATCTTTCTATGGGTCCAAAGTGGAGGAAGACCCCCAAGAGTTCATTGATGAAATTTAAAAGATCCATTATGCTATGGGGTTGACTACTAGTGAGAAGGCCGAGTTAGCCACTTACTAACTCAGAGATGTGACCCAAACTTGGTACGTCCAATGGAAAGACAATAGTCCTCTAAGGTGTGTAACGGTGACATGGGAGATTTTCATGAAGGCTTTTATTGATTGTTTCTTTCCTAGAGAGAAGAGGGAAGCGAAAGTGAAAGAATTCATCAACCTTCGTCAAAGAGGTATGAGGGTACTTGACTACTCTTTTAAATTCACTAAATTGTCAAGATATACTCCTTCTCTGGTTTTCGACACGAGATGAAATGAGCCTCTTTATGACGGGAGTGTCGGATGACTTGAGAAAAGAATGTCGTTCGGCTATGCTACATGACAATATGAACATTTCTCGTCTAATGGTGCATGCTCAACAAGTAGAAGAGACTAGGGTTAAGAGGAAGAATATAGATGCAGATAGGGCAAAGTCTTGTGATGGTGGTTCTTCAAAGAGTAGGCTTGATATCCAAGACGAGCCTAGGTTCAAAAAGAGGGTTTCCAATGAATTTCCTTCAAAGTTCCCTAAGGCTCATGATGATAGGGTGTATAGAAGTATGCCTCAAAAGGGAAGGGGTACTAGTTAACAAAGTAAGAAACCAACTTGTGGAAAGTGTGGCAAGAAACATTAAGGTGATTGCCTCATTGGGACGGATAATTGCTTTAGTTTTGGTAAAAGTGGGCACAAAGTTTGATATTGCCCAAATTTGAAGGGGCAAGACAAGGGGAGTGGACAAGCAAGTGGTTGTATGTAGATGCTCTGAAGAAGAATCGCTTCTATGCTCTCCACTCTAGGGGTGAGCAAGAGACTTCTCCTGATGTGGTGACCGGTATGTTGAAAGTATTTTCTATTGATGTATATGCTTTACATTATCCCTGTGCTACTTTGTTATTTGTTACTCCTCTAGTAGCTAAAAAGTTTGACATTTTGCCCGATATCTTGAATGAAACTTTTATGTAACTACGCCAGTGGATGAATCGGTTGTTGCTAATAGAGTACATACAAATTGTCCTATAATAATGCCCAATAGAGTTACTCATGTAGAGTTAGTAGAACTCAATATGGTTGATGTGGATGTTATCTTATGTATGGATTGGTTGCATGCTTTCTTTGCTAGCTACTATTGATTGTAGAACAAGGGTGGTGTAGTTTAACTTTCCAAATGAACCCGTTTTTGAGTGGAAGGGTGACAATTCTATTCGTAGAGTTCGTATCATATCTTGTTTAAAAGCTTGTAGGGTGATCTCTAAAGGGTGTTTATACCATATAGAAAAAGTCAAAGATTTAGACTACGAAATTCCTCACATTGAGTAGGTCCCTGTAGTGAGGGATTTTCCAGAGGTCTTTCCTAATGGTTTCTCGGAATTCCTCCTGAACGGGAAATTGATTTTGGTATCGACTAGGTTCCAGATACAAATCCCATTTAAATTCCTCCTTATCGAATAGATCCGACCGAATTTAAAGAGTTTAAAGCTCAAATCAAAGACTTACTGGACAAGGACTTTATTCGGCCTAGTATTTCTCCATTGGATGCTCCGGTATTGTTTGTGAAGAAGAATTATTGGTCCCTTAGAATTTGTATCGATTACCGTCAACTAAACAAAGTCACAATCAAGAACAAGTATCCTCTCCCTAGGATTGATGATTTATTCGATCAACTCTAAGGTGCGAGTTACTTTTCCAAGATTGACTTGAGAATGGGATATCACCAACTTATGGTGAGAGGTGAAGATATTCCCAAGAAAGCATTTCGGACTAGATATGATCACTATAAGTTCTTAGTAATGTACTTTGGTCTCACTAAGGCTCATGTGGCATTTATGGACCTAATGAATAGGGTGTTTTGAAGTTACCTAGATTTATTTTCCATCGTCTTCATTGACGACATCTTGGTATATTCAAAAAATGAGGGTTAACACATGGACCATTTGAGAGTGGTTTTGCAATTTCTTAAGAAAGAACAACTGTTTGCCAAGTATAGCAAATGTTAGTTTTGGTTGAGGTCGATAGAATTTCTTGGTCATATCATCTCTAGTGAAGCTGTGGAGGTTGATCCAAGTAAGACATAAACGGCTTAATATTGGCCTAGACCTTTGGCTCATACGGATATTAGGAGTTTCTTAGGCCTAGCCGGTTATTATAGAAGGTTTGTCGATGGGTTCACATCCATTCCTTCCCCTTTGACAACCTTTACTCAAAATAATGTGAAATGTTCGTGGTCGGAGGCATGTGGAAAGAGTTTCCAAATGTTGAAGGATAGGCTTACTTCGGCTATGGTATTGACCCTACCGGAGGGTACTAAGGGTTTTATGGTATATTGTGATGCATCCCGAGTTGGGTTCAAGTGTGTTCTTATGCAACATGGCAAAGTTATGGCCTATGCTTATAGGTAACTCAAAGTTCATGAGAAGAATTATCCGACTCACGACCTTGAGTTAGCGGTCGTGGTATTTGTCTTGAAAATATGGAGGCATTATCTTTATGGGGTTCATGTCGATGTGTATACGGACCATAAAAGTCTCCAATATGTATTCTCTCAAAAGGAGTTGAACATCTGGCAACGAATATGGTTAGAGTTGTTAAAAGACTATGATATGAGTGTTCACTATCACCCCGGAAAGGCTAATGTGGTAGCAGATGCTCTAAGTCAATTGTCCATGAGAAGTGTCTCCCATGTGGAAGAATTAAAGAGAAACCTAATGAAAGATGTTCATAGGTTTGTTCATTCAGGGGTTAGAATTAAAAGTTCTCCAAATGGTGGTATGATTGTGCATCATAACTCTGAGTCATCTTTGGTGGTTGAGGTTAAGTCTAAGCAACACCTTGATCCATTGTTGATGGAGTTGAAAGAATTGGTTTTTGGTAAGATGAATGAGTCATTCTCCCAAGGGGGGATGGTGTTCTTAGGTACCAAGGGAGATTGTGTGTGCCTATTATGGATGATTTGAGGAATAAGATCCTTGAGCAAGCTCATGGAGCTCGTTAATCTATTCATCCTAGTTCTACAAAGATGTACCATCACCTTAGAGAAGTGTTTTGGTTGGATGGACTAAAAGGGATAGTGCGGAGTTTGTTGCAAAGTGTCCCAATTGCAAAAATGTGAAGTCCGAACACCAAAATCCGAGTGGTCTACTACAAGAAATCCAAATTCGTACTTGGAAGTGGGAAGATGTTAATATGGATTTTATAGTAGGTTTGCCTCGAACTCGAAAGCAATATGAATCTATATGGGTAGTAGTGGATAGATTGACCAAATCCGCTCACTTTATTCCAGTTAAGTCTACTTATTTGGTGAAATACTATGCAAGGATCTATATTGACAAGATAGTGAGTTTTCATGGGGTTCCTTTGTCCATTATATCGGATAGAGGTGCTCAATTTACGTCTAGATTTTGAAGATCATTTCAAAGAGGTTTGGGTACTCATCTGAAGTTAAGCACCGCTTTTCATCCTCAAACGGATGGTCAAGCGGAGCGGACTATTCAAACTCTTGAAGATATGGTTAGTTCTTGTATCTTTGATTTCAAGGGAAATTGGGATGAGCACTTGACTTTGGTGGAGTTCTCTTATGTCAATAGCTTTCATTCATCCATCTCTATGGCTCCTTACAAAGCATTATATGGTAGGAGGTGTAGGTATCCTATTAAATGGTTTGAGGTTGTCGAGTCTTCGCTTCTTGGTCCCGATTTCATTTATAAGACTTTGGAGAAAGTTTATATCATAACGAACTAGATGCAAACAACCTATAGTCGTAAAAAGTCCTATGTTGATCATAGGAGAAGAGACCTTGATTTTGAATAGGGTGATAAGATGTATTCAAAAATTTCGCCCATAATGAGGTGGTTAGATTGGCAAGAAAGAAAAGTTAAGTCCTCGTTATGTGGGTCCTTATGAAATTTTGCAAAGGGGTGGTAAGGTTGCATATGAGTTGAAACATCCTAGTGTACTATATTCGGTTCATCCTGTTTTTTAGGTATCTATGCTTAAGAAATGAATTGGTAATCCCGAATCCATTTTTCCTATTGAAGGTCTTGGTGTGAAAGAGAAACTCCCCTATGAGGAGGTTCCAGTTGAAATCCTTGATCTTCAAGTGAAGAGGTTAAGGAACAAAAAGGTTGTCTCCGTAAAAGTGTTATGGAAAAACCACCTAGATGAGGGAGTAAGATTGGAGGCCAAGGCAGACATGAAATTCCATTATCCTCATATCTTTGTTAATTAAGGTTAGTTGTTATTCTTAATAATTGAAATAATGAGTTAATGTAATTTTGACTTGTTTTGTAAAGATGTGTATATTTATGGTAAAATTTTTTATGATAAAATGAATTATCAGGGAAAAATGCTTTTTTGCTTGACTTGCACTTATTTGTGTATTTTGTATATTGTTGTCTTAATAATCTGATAATGAGCATGTTGATGTTGAGAAAGGAACTTTGGCATTAGTTACTCTTTAATGATATGTTGAGGTCATTTTGTTGTTATGAGAAGGAAATTCTTCATGTTGTGACTTTGAGCCATGATGTGTAAAATTGATGTTTTAAGTCATTATGTAAATGCCATATTGATATGTTGAATTAAGTTTTAACTCATGTTGATGATGTATATTGCTGGTTTGGCTGCTATTCTTGAGTCTATCCTTTCCCTTTTAAAAGTTTAGTGTCATTCGGGGACGAATGATCCTAAAGTGGGGATAATGTAACACTCTGAAAAGACAAGACCTTATCTAGAGCCTAACATGAGTGTTTAAAGGTTTAAATACTATTTTAAGACCTAAAATAATGTATATAACTCATTCAAGAAGTTTTAGAGTAAAGATGTCAAAGAACGTCCATAACATCCGCAAACTAGCTTAATTGAACAAGTTGACGTCGCTATGTATCGGAGGATCAAATGATTTCTAAAACTTTTAGATAGACTTTGGTTAGGTATAATGTAGTATATAGGTTCTAAACGCCCAATAATGATTCCTAAAGGACAACCCGAAGGGTCATGGAGGAGGACCCCAACATGGGTGGGAAGGCTGCCAAAGCAACCTGCGAATGTCAAGAATTAGTGGGTTGTTGTGCGACGCGCAGACCACGCAGATGTCACTGCCTCAAATTATTTTTAGATATAAAATGCGTGTTGGCCCCACGACGCAGACCCACTTTCCACATCTGGTAAAATCAAATTTTTAACATTTCGACATCACAAAAGACTCATTTAAGTGAGGGGTGTTTTGGGTAATTTAGGAGGTTATTATATATATCCTAAGGGTAATTTTTCACACATCCAAATCCAATTCCCTAAACAAAACCCACAATCTCTCACCTCTCTCTACATTCTCTCTCCCCAATTAATCCATTGAAGAAGGAAGAAAGCTTGAAGAAGAAGGTTTATTTCTCTAGGAATTCACTTCAATTTCGTGGATTAATCTTCATTGAGGTATGGGTTCTTCACTCTTGGTATTCCTTTCCCCAAGAGGTCCACTTAAAGTTGATTTTCAAAATACCCAATTACATGGGGTTTTCCAATTCTAATGGGTTTTCTTCTAAACTTCAAATTGATGATAAATAGTGATTTCTTATGACTAATTGAGTATAGATTGTTGATTAATTGATGTAATTTAATGTTGATCATTTTCCCTTCCCCAATTTCCCAAATCTTGGATCTTGGTTATGAATTGATGGGAATTGAAGAATGATTTGATTATTAGACTTGGTTTATCTATTCTAATTAATGTATGGAGGGTAATGTATTGTTGTGGTTGTATCTATTTCTTGATGAATTCATGATGAACCTTAATTCCCCTAACCCTAGTTTATGAATTGATGTTAATTGGGATAGTCATGATGCAATTGACCTAGTTCTTATATTAATTACTATTGATTGATGTTACTACACCTATTGTTAAAAGTAATTTGTTGGTTGATGGGAAGACCATGATGATGGCTTTTGAAGGAGATTTGGTAAGTCTTCATGATCCTAACGTTTCCTTCAAGTATGATGGCTTGTGATTGGTGATGTAATACAATTGAAGTGTACCTTGAGAATAGCCTACATAGGTGTGGGTATGATGTTGAATTGAAATGTATTGACTATGTGAATGTGAGATTATGCTTAAGATGAAAAGATATAAGGTTGGTGATGACTTGGCTATGTGCCTTGTTATGAAATGATGATTATAATATGCTAATCTCACTTGTGAGGGTTGCCCTGAAAAGTTATTCTCATGCAATACCTATTGAGGTGAATGACAATGACTATATAAGGGATTAGACCCTATGACCTAATCTAAGTTATGACTAATAAAAGAAAGACATTTCTAAAAGGACTCTAGCTTAGCACCGAGTGAACTTGTAGATGAGGGGTGGCGCCTTCCCAAAAAGGGAAGGTAGGGTTCATCATAGTCCTCACGGAGTGGATAACCTCATAGTACAAAAAGGGCATAGAGTGATGTTTCCATGACAACCCCAAAGCTCCATAAACTATGTTGTCACCATAGGAATACTAGCTAGTGGATCCACCTAGATGCTATGTTCATTTTTGGTACTACTTTCGCCTGTAGTCCACCTTCTATCGGTGTAAGGTTTTAGAACACTACATTCCACATTTAGCTCTTGTGGTTTATGTCTGTTAAGGCAAGTGTTCCCGAAAGTAAAATGAAGTAATGGACTATGTGCTGAACTACGGTTACTTGAGAGGTTTGACTTAGCCTAGGTAGGGGTATGAGACTCTACCTATACCTTGCACTAGTATTCCTTGAGGGAATCCTTAGGAGGTTGTTCTTGTGTTCTTATAATGTATATGATATGAATATGATGAATTTACATGTCAATGATCCTTTATGATGTTAGTTTCATTGATGTATACGCTAATGGTCTGTATTGCTAAATGTGATGATTATTACTCTTGATGCTATGTTATGTTGAGTAGGGCATTACTTGTGATCATTTATTTGATTTACTTTATTGAGTAAGGTTATGGGGATTTGCTTGGTCATTGCACTTATAGGCTAAAATGGTGGGTTATGAGTAAGGGGCTTGCTTGTATTATGATGTTGTGAACTCTTGTATATGTTGACTTGACTATCACTTGTTGATGTTGGTCTTGTGTTGTACATGGGTTTGACTTATTTCTTATGCGAGCATTGGTTTATATGGGTTCTTGGATGTGCATAAGGCTTTTCAAAGTAAATTAGCATGTTTGAAATAAATGTCCTTTTTTGTATGATTTCAATTATTTTATGTTCATATATTCATACTTAGACTCAATAATCCATAATTGTAACATGTTTTGACTAGATTTGCACTGGTTTTAGGTTGTGCAATAAGTCTATTGTATCCTTGTAATTTCTGTGTTATATAATTCTCATTGGGGTTTTTTGTTTGGGTAGATCTGGGGTTTATATTCAAAAAGGCTTGGATTTTGTATATATTGTCAATGTATGACTGGGTAATATAGTTGTAGCTCTTTTTGTCTTTCTGAATACTGGCTGCGTATGTTGAGGTTTGAGGTGTTGGGGTAGTTTGTTGGAATTTAGGTATAAATGTTTTGGTAAATAAGCTATTTAGATTTGTATTTTTTGTCATAGCTTTTTCTGTATTTCCTGTGCATGTACCTGCAATACCTGCAACTAATACATTTTTGTTATATTGAGTTTTTAGGTGTTTCTCAACGTCACCTTTTAGCTCTGGCTGTTTACCGTCTGCCTTAAGACGTAGCTCCGCATTTTTATAGTCATGCTGCTGACTGTTAGCTATTTCTTTGAGTGTTTGTACTTCCTTTTCTATCTTTTCTATTTTCTGACAAAGATTTGTCATCATAGATAGAATTTGTTTCATTGTATCTGTCTCTGGAGAGATAATCTGCAATAACATTCTTGTCAGTTGTAATTGCTTCAATTGTAAATGTAAAATTCAATATATTTAATACCAGTCTTCGTATTTCTTTTGTTGTTACAGAATCATCTATCTTTTTTGTTAACCACCATTTTACCTGTGTATTATCTATTCGTACAATAAATTTATTATATACAATATAATGTTCAAATGCTAATAGACATTTATATAATGCTAATAACTCTTTTCGATTTATTTCCCATTTTATTTGTGGTTCAGTATAAGATCCTGAATGATATCTACAATGATGTTCTATATTTTCATTTTCGTATTTATATTTTAATATTCCACCATAACTATTTTCACTTGAATCAGTTTCTACTATATAAATAAATTTTCTTTTTTCATCTGGAAAACAAAGTTTTGGTAGTTCTTTACATAACTTCTTAATATTTTTTATGTTTTCTTTATCCTTTTTATCAAAATGATATTCAATATCTTTTTTAAGCTTTTTATGTAATGGTTTTAAGTATTCAGCTAATTTTGGTATATATTCTCTTACTTGATTTATTAATCCTAAAAAGGATTGTAATTTCTTTTTTGTGTCTATATTTTCATCTGAATTTATTATTTTCTGTACTATATGCGTTTGCATTTTTATACCATTTTTGTCTATTTGAATTCCTAAAAATTCTATTTGTGATTTCATAATTTCCGATTTCTTTTTACTTAGACTTATACCTGATTGTTTAATTATATGTATGAATTTTTCTAACAATCTTATATGTTCATCCTGTGTTCTAGAGTATAATAATATATCATCTATATAAACAATACAATTTTCTAATTGATTAAAATAACTATCCATAAAATATTGATATCTACCTGGTGCATTTTTGTATCCAAATGGTAAAACATTCCATTCATAGTATCCTTGCGGTACTGTAAATGCAGTTAATTGTTTTGAATTATCTTCTAGTTTTAAATGATAAAAACCTGATTTGCAATCAAATTTACTAAAATAGTTATATCCTTGTATTTGTCTTATTTTTAATATCTTATTTGGTATTGGATAATTGTAGGTTTTAGTTTTGGCATTTAGATTACGATAATCTATTACCATCCTACTTTTACCTCTTTTTTGTTCGTTATGATTATTTACTATAAATGCTGGACTACTATGTTTACTATTAGTTTCTTGTATATAATTATTTTTTAATAATTCTTCTATATGAACTTTAAATTCATTTAGATCATCAAAATTATATTTTAATGGCTTTTGTATTATGAGACTATTTTCGTCTATTAATTCGATTTTTATAGTTGTTTTATGTTTTTCCCAACCTTTTAAGGGGTTATCACTATATAAAAGTTCCAATTGTTCATTTAGTAATTTAATTTTATCTATTGTAAATATAATGATTTCGAATTGATTAATTTCTTTTTTATTTATATTTTCCATTTCTTGATTTATCTTTTCACTTCCTTTGATCCATTCTTTTGGTTTTCTTTGTTTATTATTAACTCTTTTTGCTCCTACTTTGTATCCACATGGTGTAGTAAACCACCAATGTGTTTTGGTATTATGTGTGGGTATAATTTTTCTAGAAAAGGCATTCCTAATAATATATCTTTTGTTTTGCAATCAAAACTATACATATCTTCTATTATTAGAATTTTATCCCAAATCTGTATCTTTATATTTTTTGCTTTATAAGTAATCATACTACTTTCATTATTAAATCCAGTTACTACCATAGGTATTTTTAATTTTTCCCATTTTTCTTCTGGTAAACAATTATAATTACATATATTAGTTTCAGCTCCTGTATCTATCATAGGTGTGTAATATCGATTATAATATCCTTCTACGATAATTTTTGCAAGTATATAAATTTTCATTCTTATGTTATTCGTTTTATAATTATTTTCTTATGTTGGCAAGTTATAGTTAATTGCTCTTGTTCTATTTTATATGGGGTAAATTGATCTAACCAATTTAGACCTAAAGTTATACTTTCTTTTTCTTAATAGATTTTAAATGGTATTATTAAGGGTATTCCTCCTATAATAATTTCTTTTTCGATTTCTTCACTTATAGTTATTATTTCGTTAGGTAATCCAGGGCATACATGTCCTGTTTTAATAATTTCATTTTCTAACACTAGTTCAATGTTTATATAATTATCGTCTTGACCTGTATTTATTAATATCTTATGTCTTTTTTCATTAATTATTCCTTCGATAAAATAATAGTTTAATATATTTTCTTCCGTGTTTGATAATATGGGAAAGTTATATTTTCTTTTTGATGTACTTGCTTTTGATGAAGTACTTCTACTTAATGGTTTTGATATACTTAAAGTATTTTTTCGTTCTTTTAGTATTTCTAAATCTTCTTCAATATCCATTTCTTTATAACTATAATCATTATTATCTATAATTGTAATTATTTGATCAAAAGGATTTTCTATTTTGATCCTATCTATTTTGTTTTTAGCAATTACTTTATGTTTTGTTGTTAATATATATAAATTTTTACATCTTGCTGTAAATATCTTACTTCCAGGTGCTAATTCTATCCCTGATAATTTATCTATATTTCTATCTGTTAATGCAATTGAATAATTTGCACTTATTATAAATTTAAATTTTTGATATATTAAATTTCCTTTTATTGCGCTAATTACGCTTTTTTCTATAGGATGTATTATCCTATCATCTGCTAGGTATATTTCTATGGGTGTATCTATTCCTTCTCTAAAACATGCTTTTATTAATATTTCTGTTCCTCCCAAATGTACGTATTTTATAGGTGTTTTAGCCTTTATATGTTGTATTTCTTGATTAATCAGTCTTTTATTTAGTATGGGTATTTGTGCTTTTCCTTTTGTATATTTACAATCTATAATATGTTCTTTTTGACTAACTACATAGTATTCTTCTTTATTTCTTTTAAAGAATTGATTTAGAATAGGTACTTTTAATACTTTTTCTACACTTAAATCTAATTCTTTATTTTTTATTTCTTGAAAAATTGTATTATCAAATATTATTTTTTGTTCTACTGAATCTTCATCATGATATTCTTCTGTAGATATTATTCTTATATTTTCTTCAGTCATTTTCGTCAATAATTATTTCTCTATCGTGTTCTATTTCAGATTCTAGTTCATAGTTATCGTCAGTTTCTATATCTGAAATTTCATATATACTATCATTATCATCTAATTCATAATCTAAATAATCTATTTGCATATATTCTTGCTTATCTAAAATTAGTTCTGTAATTTGTTTTCTTTTTGTATTTCTAGGTAATTTGCAATCTTTAGCTAAATGACCTAACTTACCACAATTGTAACAATTACAATTTGATAAGGCTTTCTTTAGTCTATGTGGTCTTTTTCTTTTATAATTTCTTACAAAATATCGTTTTCTTGGTTTTTTATATTTATATTTAGTTTTTGTTTTTCTATAATTTTTACGTTTTCTAGATCTTTTATAATATTTATCTTCACAACCAAACTTTGGTGCTATTTTATTTTTACAACAGGCGAGGTTTTTCATTAATACTTTTTCCATTTTTAGTTTTTCTTTTTGATTTTCACATAGCTGTATAAACCATTGCTGTAGAAATTTTATTCTTGAACCTAATGTATCTGTCATTTCTTCATTATTCCAATCTTTTATTATATTAGTACTAAATGGTTCTGGTAGTTTTGTGAAATATTGGTGTTTTATTTCTTTTGCTTCATTTATATCATATTTTGCTTTGTAATAATATTCTTTAAATGCACATGTATAATTTCTACATAGCACATGTTACATATTGCTAATTTTGACATCAATTGTCTATTTATTATTTTTTCTTTATTTTGTTCTTTTATATCTGTAGTCAGGCTTCCAAATTCATTTTGGATTGCTAAGTTATATTTTTCTAATATATCTATATTAGATGTTGTTATTGATCCATCTAATTTTTTATCACTTCTTAGTGCTTCTTTACTTTCTAATGGTAAGTTTTCTATCCATAATTTTACTGTTCCTATTAATGTTCTTTCTATATAACCTGGAGTGTCTTTTATTGTTATTTTATTATCTATTAATTGTTTAGATAAATTTCCTATCCATAGCAAAATTACTTTATTTATATCTATAACACAATCTAAATCTAAAAAATTATTTTGTTCTATTATTGTTTTAGGTTTCCATTTTGTATTTAATCTACTATTCCATATTGCATCAGTTCTATCTGAGTTTTCATAAGTTTTTGTATAATAGCTTGGTGTTGACGTTCTAGGATTATGTCTAGGACTATTATCTGGAGTTTTTTCTTTTGAAGTTTCTGCTTTATTTGTATTTATTTCTAATTTTTTTAATCTAGTTGTTTGTTCTAAGATTTCTGTATAAGTTTCACTTATATCACTTACTTCTGAATTTTCTGAATTTTTATCAGAATCATTATTTATTTCAGTTATTTCATTTATTTCAATATTTTCGTTTTCATTTAATATTTGTTTCATTTCATTTATTTCATTGGCTAATTCTGCTTCTTTTTGAAGTTCTAATTCTACTTCTTTTTGTAGTTGTTTTTCTTTTTGTCTATTTTCATATAATAATTTTAAGTAGGCTAATTCTTTTTCTAATTCAACTATTTTATTATTTTTTGTTTCTTCAATTTGCTTTATTTCTTGTTTTGCTGCTTTTCGTATGGTTTCAATTTCTTTAGCTTTATCTATGTCTTCATTTTCTTTAGTTATTCTTATCATAGCCGTTAAACTATCTTCTAATTTTGCAGATTCTCTTTCTAACATCAAATATAATCGATCTCCTATTTTTTTATACCTTCTTCCTAAGTTGGAGAAAACTATTTTTATAGTTAAACCTTCATAATTTTCATAAGTTTTTTCATCTACTATAAATTCTTCTTTATTCATAATCATTGTTATAGTTTATATCATGTTGTATTTTATATTCTAAACAGTCTATTTTTAATTTTAAATCAAATATTTGTTTCTTTTGTATTAAGATTGATTTATTACATACTCCTGCAAATATATTTTCTATTAATCTATCTTTCATAAAGTCATGTTTGTATTGTAATATATTTAATTCTTCTATCAATAGTTGTTTATATATTCTTTTATCCATTTTTAAGAAAATATTTGTTCATAATATTCTTTTTTAATTATATTTAACTTCTGTATTTCTTTAGCATTTGTTTCTATGTATTCTAGATATTCTTCTTCATGAAGATATATATATTTATTTACGTTTTCGATTAAAAGTTTTTCTTCTAAATCTATTTTTTCTTTAGTTTCTTTCCATAACCTCAAATATCTATAATTTATCATTGATATCTATATAGTTCTAAATCATCAAATAAATAATCTAGATCATTATCATCATAAATAATCAGCTCAGACCAACCTACAGTCATTGTTTCAATTATCTCATGCATCATTAATTTATCATAAATTATTTTACGTGAATCAACATCAATATTTTTCAATATATAAAACAATAGCATCATATAATTATTATCATTATCTAACAAGTATGTAGGCATATTCAATTCAATTTTCAATTTATTTTCACTAGCAGTTTATTCCTTTTAGCCTTTTCACAGTTTTATACGTATTCATTATGAACAATAATAGTATAATATTCATCTCGTCTAGTCACTACTATGGCCTTCTTCTTTAATCAGTTACCCTAACAGCGCCTCAACATTCGTGTACTCCCCAAAACGGCCTTCTTGCCTACCGGTTTCCACCTTAGGATGGCATAGTCTGGGCTTACCTACTCGCAGAATATCTCCATAGCAAACCTTCTAGAGATGACTATTATAACATTATTAATTCATAATAAATACTTATAATCAGGGAAAGACTATCAGGAATAAAACAGTTTAGCTACTCATAAATGATTTTGAGTATACCTGTTCTTGTAGATTGCTGGTAGTTGCTTTGTTTTCCATAGTTGTTCTTGATAGCTTTTCTATTTACTTAGCTCTGATACCAAGGAAAGGGGGCGCGGAATCTAGAGAGATTGAAGAGAGATGTAGGGGAAGCTGATGATTTCTATTACTGAGGGAAAGCCCTCTATTTATAATACAAACTCATACTCTTTTTTAGATGGTTATGATATGAGACATCCGTTTAAAGATAATATCGTATCTTATTTATATACATATATATGTGTGTGCAATAAAAGTAGAAGACTATGTAATCTTCCTATACGAAGGGTTTATGTATACTCGATACAACTATTATGTGTATATAGAGGTCTATGTAAACCTAAAAATAGAAGTTAACGAAAAGTTTTAAATTTTCTGCATTTTTAACCTATGAATATAATGATGTAAGCTAAGAGTCTAGTCTTAGTCCTCAAAGAGGACGACGACACCGCTTACATCTGGGGGGTGCTCCCTGGGTGTGACATGTATGTTGACGGAATAATGATTGTAATAAAGTACATGATGCATGTGTTTCACTTATGATTATGAGATCAATAGAATGTAACGAGGTAATGTGTCTGGTCAAGTAGTTTTCTACGGGTTGCCTTGTATGGTGGATATTATGGGATGCCATCTTTACTTTTCACAAGTGCACCTTAGGAAGTACTAAGGTCATACCTTCATTATAGGTAGACATTGTTGGAGTATTGCCTTATGTGTTGTGTTGATAATGTTAATGGTTTTCCAGAACTTCATAAATGCATACTTTTAATATAAATGTCCTATTCTAATATTTCAATGGTTTTATGCATATCTCCATACTTAGTGCATTAATTGTGCTAACGCCTTTCATCTTTTCTATTATAAGTAATGTTTCTGTCTAATTGGGTTGGTTCTACATCCTTGAAGAAACCTTGTACTTCTTCTCTCCAAGACATGTGGTAGGTCCTCAAAGATCCTAGGACTAATGCACTTGATGAAACTTTATAATTTCTCTATTGAAATAATAGGCGTAGTAGTCTTTCTTTATGTACTTTTGTTCTAAAAGACTATTGTATATAAAAGGATAAGTAACCTATTTTACTCTTTTATGATGATCTTGTATTAGTAGATTTAGTATGTGTTACAATGATCTTAGATTCTTACTATTTTGCTTATAAAAAAGGATGTTTGAACATCTATAGCAAAACGCTTAAAATTCTGCATTATTTCAAGTTCAATTTGCAGTGACGATAATTCTAAGGGCTTGTATAAGACCTCTTTGAGGTTGAATACACCGGTAATGTCTAAGGGTACTCTCCAATCGTCACACGTCTGGAGGCTAGTGAAAGTGATCTAGTGTACCTTAGGTCTTGAAAGGGTTGTATGAAGGCCAAACTCTGCGAAAATTCTTAAGGTACTCATTAGAGCATGTTTACGGTAAAATCTAATGGGTACAACTCCCTGAAGACTACCTTAAATGCCCTCGAAAAGGACCAAAACATTTACCCAAAAAGCTGTCAATACAACATGCAATCGACTAGGGCAAACTATGCCCCATCTATGGAGGTTGTGAGTCTATACATAGATTATGTATCCATCAGCATGTGACACAAACGACAACTTGCCATAACGCTCATTTAATGGAACAACAAACCGTCGATTGAGGGTGTCGATGGGTGCCTGCGTACTGGTGCACTTCACGGCCAAGCCAAGGGTTGTTTGGAAATTCCACCCTTGGCCAATTAAATGTATTGTCGGTCTAAATTAGTTATTTTAGGTATTTTAAGGTATTTGAAATTATTAAATAAGACTACAAAATTTATAATCCCCACAACCCCATGTTTTATGAAATAATTGATGTTAATTGGAGGTTTTATGATCAAAATTTTCATGAACCCATGTATTCCTTGAATTCCTAGTTTTGGCTCTAAAGTAAGTGAATGGATCATTGCTTAATCTTAGAGAATTCATTTGCTAATTGTATTGGGCTATTGAATTATGTATAGATCATGATAAAATTGTTTATAACCTTTTTTATAGTATAATGTCTATATTGAATGTTGTTGGATCATTGCTATGGATTGATTATGGTTTAGTATTTTGTATATTGATATTGGGAAGAGATTTTGTAAAGTGAAATTGTTGAGAAGGCTAAGGAAAGGTGATGATGGTGATCGGAAGGTGGTGAGTTGACCTAATTCCTCTATTTATTGTAGAATTGATATTGAATTGTATTTATTGGTATGGTCCACTGATATGGTGGTGTTAATGTGTTATAATTGCTATGAACATGGCCTTGTCGGCATTAATATGTGAATTGTGCTATTACCATATTATAGCTTTTATAGATGATCAAGACGAAGGATGATAATGTGTATATGTATGGGTGAGGTGAATGTATGATTTTCTCTAAATGGTTATATGGAAATATGATACACTATGATGAGTCTCTATATGTGTTGATAGGGTATCTTGTTAGGTAGCCTTAGTTATCCATACATGGTACTTGAATGTTATTGAATACGTGATGTGATGATATTATGTCTTGATTCGTAGAATTAGGTCCCTCTACTATATACATGAAAGTTATGTGAAGGTTATCTTTTGACTTGGTACGCTTAGGCACCGATGTCTTGTACATGTATGAATGAATGAAATAATGAAGTCTAGGATCGGTAGACCTAAAATAGGTGGCCTTCCATGAAAGACTTATATGGAACCTTGAATATGAAAAGAAGATTAAGAATGACATATCCATTAAAAGAGTATTATGAGTTGGTTAAACTTAGTAATGGTTCCTTCTGTAATACACCTAGGGAATGATTACTCTATGAGAATAAAGGCAAAGCACCGAGTGGATATGCTTGTGGAGTATTTGTACGTGAGAATGAGACAAGAGTACAAAGAAGCCCATGATATCCCATAACTATGTGCCAACATGGGATCCGTCTTAGTTCTACCTTTGGCAAATAGAACACCCTCCATGGTGTGGGGTCCTTATGAAATTAGATTCCATACCGAGCTAGTATGGTCTATGTCGGTTAATGCCTAATCTCATCATATGGGATGTACACTATAGTTATTTGATATGTTCTACAACGTGTAGGTAGTGTAATGGGACGCTATCAATACATTGCATGAGTAGGCTTGGAATATGCTAGGCGAGTTCCCTAGGTCCTCCAAGACCATTATGTGAAGTCCTCTAATAGTTTAATGTTTCTTAAATGGTTTAATGAATATTGTTAACTTAGTTAAAGTATGATGAATAGAAAGGTTCTTATCTAGGGTAGTTTTGAGGATTACTTAGGTAGGCTTGAAGAGGGTTTATGGGAGGTCTCTTTTTGTCTTACTTAAGTGAGTCTTAAGATTACCTTTGGTAGGGAACCAAAAGGCTTATGTGCATTATAAATTTTTATGGGTGTCTATTGTGAACTACTTGAATATTTCTTATATGTTTATGTTCTTGAAAATGATTCTTATACTATTTTATGAGATTTACATCATAAAAACATTTTATAAAGTAAATGTCCATTTTAGAATGGTTTTCATGCATGTTCACCATACTTAGTGCATTCAATGTGCTAATTCCACATGTTGTTTTATTTCTACAACTGTAGGTTGCAAGTGAGGAGTCTCTTAGAAGCAAAGATTGGGAATAGTATTCTTTCAAGAAGAGTTTGTATGTTCTCATATGATTCGAGGACATAGTTGTGTTTAGTTTCCTTTTTCAAAAGATATTGTAATAGACTTTGGTTTACCTTTAAATTTATGTAAGGGTTGTTACCATAAGATTTATCTGTGTCTAAGATTGTTATGACCAGACTTAGTTATTTCTTATATTTTTATAAAGATTTGAACTAATGTTGATTTTCATATATATGCGATAAATTATGTCTAAGGGCTTCTATAAGACCTCTGAGAGGTCGAATATGCCATGTAACTTCTACGGTATACCCTTGGGTCGTTAAAGAGTTTTAGCAGTGTTTCTTTATGGTTATGTTGATTATGACTTGTGTTGTTTAGATATTTATGATCTTTATGAAATAAGCATGATATGATGAATTATCAGATTATGAATGTTGCATGTAGTGGGTTTCTTACTGTGATACTTAGCTTTGGATGGGGTTATGGGACTCTATTCTTTTCATTGCACAAGTATTGCTTGGGTTTCCTATATGTTTGGTTGATATTAGTTTGGCATGACTTATAATGCTTACCATATGTGCATGTTGGGTGTAATTTATTGAAATCATGATTATGACTAAAATGTCCTTTTATACATGCATTGATGATTTTTATGCATAGAAGCTACACTTAGTATGTGTGATGTACAAACCCATATATTCTTCCTTTATCCCAAACAATGTAGGTTCGGGCCGTTGAAGATTTAAAGGCCACTTCCCAAGTCACATGGACTTGCTTCTTCAAGTTGGTGAGTCCTCAAGTCCGAGGACAAATCCCCATATTCCAAATTACTATTTTTGTTATGTTTGAAACACAATATTGTATTTTCTAATTTGAGAAGTCCTCATTGTTGTATGGGCTAAGTCCCAATCTCTATTTCTTTATGTCTAGATAGTATATTGTGACAAAGTTAGATGATATTTTGAACGACCCTCAAAATGAACTAAGGTGTCTAGAGAGTCACAATTGCCTAAAAAGTTTAATAACATGTTAATAAAGTGTTTTAGAGCTTTTATAGTTTATATGTTGTGGTTTGGAGGTCAAACGTCCAAGAACGACTACGAAGTGCGAAAATTAGTCTTCAGATTTGCTATTGTGTTCTATTGAGTCTTTGTATGTTATGTATTGTTTGGTCCCTAAAATTATAGGTTAGGACCCTGACATGTATATTATCGTATTTAAGGTCGATAAATCTTGGCACAACTCTCCAAGGACCACCCAACGGGTCCTTGAGGAGGACCCAAAAGGTGGTAGTACACTACCTTGAAAATGTCCAAACGACGACCATGCAATCGACACTCCATTCATTGGTATAAACCCCGTTGAGTGGGAACTTTTCTCCACACTTAGACTTGAGATATAAGCCCCCAATAGTGAGCCTCATTCACATACGATAGATAAGCAGGACGGAGCCGTTGTTCCACCAACGGTCCGTCGCTGCCATCAATAGATTGAGCCAGCAATTCTATTTGCTGAACCATGCAAAGCTAGGGGTGAATTGGAAAATTTATCCCACGTTCCATTAAATTTTCTCTATTTTAGGATATTTTAAGTTTTTTAAATGTATTAAACCTCATTCCGAATTCATTCTTCAAAGTTATACTTTTCCCTATCAAAAAACTCTCTTTATAAATCTCCATTGGAGACCAAACTCAAGAACAGCCTAGGAGATGGATTCTCATGCTTTCTTCTCCAAATATTTGTGGCTTCTCATGGAGTGAGGTATGCAATTCTTGATCCTTAGTTAATATTTCATCTAAGGAGTTCCTTCAAAGCTTTTCAAAGAAGATTTCATGATCAAATTCCCTATCTTTCAAATCTAGCCATGTGTTTATTGGCAAATTGATTTCAAAAGCATTCTCATGATTAATTTACGATTAGCTACTGTTTTAATTATGAATTTCAATCCAATTCCATGAAGTACCCATGATCCCTAAATCTCTCACTTTAGCCTATGATGTGGGTATTGTGATTTTTTTAGATGTTGATGAATTTTGATTTTGATTATGTTATATTCCCTATTGATATTGTTTTATATATGATCAATGATGATCAAAGCTTGGAGAATTTGTAAGTTGACCTATTTCCTCTACTTAGCATAGAATTGGCCTTGAATTGAATTGTGTGGTATGATCCACTTATGGTGGCGGTGTTTCCTTTCTTGTCAGTGTTACACCTCGTATTTTTATACGTAGTGCGCGTCATGAGATAGTCGATGTAAGTCCGGGGAATGAGATTTTATTTTAAGTTCCAAGTGATTAAAGAAATAATAGGCAAGGATGTTAATTCCAAATGTGATATTAGGTATGATTTTGCTAATGTAAGTGTCATTAACATTAAGTGAGGGATTAATTAGTGGCTGATTAGGATTAAATTAATCAAGTGGGCCCCACCACTCAAGGCAAATTAAAAGAAATCAGATTGGGAGCTGGATCTTAGTGGGGCACGTGTAGAGGGGGGCTTCCTCCACTTCATATAATGAATGAGGTGGTGAAATGCATTGCAAACATATCATCTTCTTCACCAATTAGCTTAGGCAGCCATGGAAAGGGAGAAAACCAACCACGCAACTCTCGGCCAGCAGCTACAAAAGAATTTGGTTAGTAATCTCTTTGCTTGGTGTGTTATTCCTTAGAATGACCTTGTTAATTAGCCATTAATGTTAAGAAGGGGGCGTGACCAGTAGCTTAGAAAATTTGTTTTAGTTATTGAATGTGCTAAGTATGAACGGAAACCATAATCGGATTATTAGTGGTGTCGTGTTATTGTTTGGGTTATTTTGATTAAAGCAAAATGCGGGAAATTCTGTTTTGGCGTTATGTATATGTTAATGTGATTATGGGTATATACTCCAAGGGATGAATACGATAAGGTAGATGTGTTGCGAATTATAAATCGAGTTATCGCTCGGTGTGTCCTTGTTTCGTTACTATGGTTGCCGAGACGGAACTGCTTTGGGGGTAGGGGCTATTTAATATGATTCGTTGGGTTATATGTGTTATTGGTATTACTGTGGATATATTTGGTTGTTGTCGTATTGGGACGAAGTAAGGAAAATAGGGGAAGTGCTGCCGGATTTTCGTTAGATTATTAGCTAGCTTATAATAAGTAGTAAAGCGCGACGTCTATCTAAATGCGGCATGATTGTTGCTTGTTATAGATTAATAGCTTGGGCAGTAAATATTGGACGTGCGGCTCGACTATACGGTATGTAACGCTATCCTTTCTTTCTTTGTTTGGCATGACTTTTAAAAATGAGCGAATGACGGACAGGTTTGATACTTATTTCTAGAGCGTCTAGGTGACATATATTCTTGCTTCCACAAACTATTCCTCTATATATCGGCTATGTCTAAGGCTATGGTGATTTCTCATATCTATGGTAGTGCTTCTTAGAGTCATTGAGATTTTACGTTTTCATATCGTGATAAAGGTTCATAATCTTGATAAAACGTTAATCTTTGGTAATACTCCTTGTTGGTTCACGTTGATTGTTCTATTGAGTTATAAGAAATTATTTTAATTGCATATGGTTGCTCATGATGTTCTGCTCGCGCATAGAGTCATTTATCATTTCACCGAGTCCCGGGCCGGGTAATGTTCGTGCGGAGTTTCTTGCATATGTCACCGAGTCCCTCACTAGAGGGCCGGGTATGTATATTATATATATGATTGGTGATGAGGATGGTTATGATGATGTTGATGACGGAGATGATGTGATGACTATTTCATCGAGTCCCTCACTAGACGGCCGGGTACGTATGATGTATATATATGATGATTATTTTGCCGAGTCCCTTACTAGGGAAGCTGGGCACCTTATATGTTAAAGATATGCATGATTTTCACTTATAAGGTACATGTGTAGCGATATCTTGTTTCGACTTATCATGTTGGTATCCTGTCATCTTTACCTTATGCTTTACATACTCAGTACATTGTCCGTAATGACCCCCTTTCCTCAGGGGGCTGCGTTTCATGCCCGCAGGTGTAGACGCACAGTTCGGTGATCCTCCCGCCTAGGATATCTACTCTGCTGATTGGGAGAGCTCCACTGTTCCGGAGCCCAGTCGTTTTGGTACATAACTTTCTATGTAGTCTGTTTCTTATCTATGGGTATGGCGGGGCCCTGTTCCATCGAGTTTCACTACTATACTCTTAGAGGTCTGTAGACATTATGTGGGTTGCATATATATGTTTTGGATAATGGTCTGTACATGGTTTGTTTTGGATGTCCGCTTGTACAGGGGCAGCCTTGTCGGCTGCGTACATCATTGTGTATTGTGTAGTGGCAGCCTTGTCGGCTTGCGTATGCTATTATGCTTTTGATAGTGGCGGCCTTGTCAGCTCGAGTATGTTGTTAAGGTTAAATGGTTATGACTCCTTATGAGGCAGATCCACTTTATATATATATGGCGTTGAGGTTAGCTTGATTTGATTAAATTCCATATTGTCTTTGTTTCAGTTGGTTATACTTAACAGGTTTGTATGTGAGTGTCCAAATCGGGCACCAGTCACGGCCCATCGGGTTGGGTCGTGACAAAAGTGGTATCAGAGCGGTTCTTCCTCGGAAGTGTCTACAGACCGTGTCTAGTAGAGTCTTGTTTATCGGTGTTTTGTGCACCACATCTATAAACAGGAAGCTACAGGACATTTAGGATGTCATCCTTTCTTCTTATTCTAGATCGTGCGATAGAGCTAGATTAACAGGATAATCCCTCTCTAACGAATCCCTGTGTTTTCAGCTATGCCTCCAAAGAAAGCGACAGCCGCCAAGAAGCGCAAATCAGTAGCAGAAGGTACTAGTCAGACCCGGAGAGTTACTAGGGCCCGTACCCAGTCTATGCCTAGTATTGTGCTCCAGTTGGAGAGCTCTGCTACACCGCCACCGCTAGAGGAGCTTAGAGCAGCAGCAGCTCCAGTTCGGGGGACACCACCATGCCCCGAGGCCCCAGCACCTGAACCTCTAGCTCCTTAGCTAGGGGCGGAGGATAGGGCCATGAGAGATGCGGTTCAGTTGCTGACTAGATTAGTGGCAGGTCAGGCTCGCAGGCAGGGACTAGGAGTTGATCATGCGGACAGATCTGATAGCTTAAGGGCTCGTGACTTCTTAAGTTGTAATCCTCCAGAGTTCTTTGGGTCAAGGCCCCAGGATGATCCGCAAGAGTTTATTCATCAGATGCAGTGTACATTGAGGATAATCAAGGCTTCGGAGACCGAGTCTGTTGAGTTGGCTACGTAGCGTTTGCGGGATGTAGCTATTAATTGGTATGAGTCTTGGGAGTTATCTAGGGGTGAGGGCGCTCCTCCAGCTGTATGGGATGAATTTGTGGAGGCATTCCAGGGCCACTTCCTGCCTCCAGAGATGAAGCGAGCTAGAGTCGATAGATTCTTGCGTTTGAGGCAGAATGACAGGAGCGTTCGAGAGTATAGCCTCGAGTTTGATTCATTGGCTAGGCATGCGCCTAATTGTGGCTGATATGGCAGACAGGGTACATCGTTATGTGATGGGATTAGATCGTTATCTGATTGACGGTTGTATGGCAGTGACTCTTCACCCAGGTATGGACATTGGTCGGGTGCAGGCATATGCACAGGGGGTAGAGGATCGGCACCGGAGACGTCAGCCAGATAGAGATTATAATAGAGGCCAGCATAAGAGGGCTAGATCAGCAGGTTATCCTGACGAGTTTCGAGGCAGGCAGTCTCAGCAGCATGTTAGATTTTCTTCCCAGCCAGCACAGAGTGCACCCCCACGTTCCATGGGTAGGGGGTTCGATCGTACGGGATATTCGGAATCTGGTCAGAGCTCTAGGGTGTCAGGGTCACAGATGGGCAGGGGTTTGAGCCAGTGGAGGCCACCTTTGCCTCGGTGTTCTCGCTGTGGTAGGTCCCATCCTGGGGAATGTCCTTGGTCTACAGGTGCATGTTTTTCTTGCGGCCGTCAGGGTCATACTATGAGGGAGTGTCACATTAGAGGTAGTGCAGGTGGTATGGCACAGCCTACTGGGTACGTTGCTGGTTCATCTTCTTCTGTGGCTATGCGCCCTACGGGGCAGGGTATTCAGGTGCCAGCAGGCCGTGGTAGAGGTCGTGGTGGAGCTTCCAGTTCTAGCAGTCCCTCAAACCGCATATATGCTTTGACTAGTAGGCAGGATCAGGAGGCATCACCTAATGTGATCACAGGTATATTATCACTATTCTCCCGAAGTGTGTATGCATTGATAGACCCAGGTTCCACCTTATCATTTATATCCCCCTTCGTTGCTAGTAGGATCGGAATAGAGTCTGAGTTGATAGAACCATTTGAGGTAGCTACACCTGTAGGAGATTCTGTCATAGCTACGTGAGTATATAAGAATTGTTTAGTGGTTATATATAGTCATCGTACTGTAGCAGATCTAATAGAGTTAAATATGATTGAGTTTGATATTATCATGGGCATGGATTGGTTGGCTGCTTGTTATGCTAATGTTGATTGCAGAGGAAAGATAGTTCGATTTCAATTTCCAGGGGAACCGATTATAGAGTGGAAGGGGAGTACAGTATCGCCGAAAGGTAAGTTTATTTCATACCTTAAGGCCAGGAAGATGGTTAGAAAAGGCTATATTTATCATCTGGTTCGGGTGCATGACATAAAGGCAGAGGTACCGACTCTTCAATTAGTCCCGATAGTTAATGAATTTCCCGATGTATTCCCAGAGGAACTTCCAGGCCTTCCTCCAGAACAAGAGATAGAGTTTACTGTAGATGTACTGCCAGATACCCAACCTATATCTATACCTCCTTATAGAATGGCACATGCTGAGTTGAAAGAGTTGAAAGAGCAATTGAGAGATTTGCTAGAAAAGGGCTTCATCAGGCCTAGTACGTCACCTTGGGGAGCACCGGTACTGTTTGTGAGGAAGAAGGATGGGTCGCTGCAGATGTGTATTGATTATAGGCAGCTGAACAAAGTAACAGTAAAGAACAGGTATCCCATCCCAAGGATTGATTATCTATTTGACCAGTTGCAGGGTGCTAAGTGTTTTTCAAAGATAGACTTGCGGTCAGGTTATCATCAGGTGCGGGTAAGGGAGACAGATATAACAAAGACGACATTCCGGACCCGATACGGGCATTATGAGTTTAGAGTGCTGTCTTTTGGGCTAACTAATGCTCCAGCGGTGTTTATGGATTTAATTAATCGAGTGTTTAAACCATTCCTTGATATGTTTGTTATTGTATTTATAGACGATATTCTGGTCTATTCACGTTCAGAAGAGGAGCATGCAGACCATTTAAGGACGGTACTTAGGGTGCTTCAGCTCCAGAAGTTGTATGCTAAGTTCTCCAAGTGCGAATTTTGGTTGAATTCAGTGGCATTCTTGGGGCATATTATTGGAGCTGATGGTATTCGGGTAGACACGCAGAAGATTGAGGCGGTAAAGACTTGGCCCAGACCTACCACACCTACTGAGGTACGCAACTTTCTGGGGTTAGCAGGATATTACAGAAGATTCGTAGAAAAGTTTGCCTCAATTTCAGCGCCTTTTACAAGGCTAACTCAAAAGGCAGCCAAGTTCCAGTGGACTGATGCTTGTGAGCGAAGCTTCCAGCTATTGAAAGACAAATTGACTACAGCTCCAATCCTAACTCTTCTTGAGGGACCAGGCGGCTATGTTATTTATTGTGATGCTTCGGGTGTTGGGCTAGGATGTGTATTGATGCAGCATGGCAAAGTTATAGCCTATGCCTCCCGACAGCTTAGGAAGCATGAAAAGAATTATCCTACTCACGATCTGGAGTTAGCAGTCGTGGTTTATGCCTTGAAGATATGGAGGCATTATTTATATGGTGTCCATGTGGACATCTATACAGATTATAAGAGTCTCCAATATATCTTTAAACAGAAGCAGCTGAACTTACGACAGAGGCGGTGGTTAGAGTTGCTAAAGGATTATGATGTTGATATTTTATATCATCCAGGGAAAGCAAATGTTGTAGCAGATTCTCTTAGCCATAAGTCCATGGGTAGCTTGACAGATGTACAACCAGAAAAGAGGGAGATGGTTCGGGAGATTCAGCGGCTATCCAGCCTTGGAGTCCGTCCGGCTAATTCAGAAGATAGTGGAGTTTCTATTCGAGAGGTTGCTGAGTCCTCAATCATAGATGAGGTAAAGAGACACCAGTACGAGGACCCTATTCTGGCACAGTATAGAGATGCAGCTCTTCAAAAGGAAAAGACCCCATTTAAGGTTACACCTGACGGAGTGTTACGATATGAAGGCAGATTGTGTGTACCTGATATTGCGGGGCTACGACAACAGGTTATAGGAGAGGCACACTCTGCCCGTTATTCTATTCACCCAGGGTCAACGAAAATGTATCATGACCTCAGATGCTTATACTGGTGGGATGGAATGAAAAAGGACATAGCGGAGTTTGTTGCTCAGTGCCCGAATTGTCAACAAGTCAAGATCAAACATCAAAAGCCTGGTGGATTATTACAAGAGATAGAGATCCCGACTTGGAAATGGGAGATGATTAATATGGACTTCATTACAGGCTTACCTCGCACTCAACGGAAGTATGACTCTATATGGGTTATTGTAGATAGGCTGACGAAATCGGCCCATTTTCTTCCAGTCAGGACTACTTATTCGGCTGAAGATTATGCGAGGTTATATGTCAAGGAGATAGTGAGACTTCATGGGGTTCCCACGTCCATTATATCAGACAGAGGAGCTCAATTTACAGCCAACTTTTGGAGATCGTTTAAGAAGGGATTGGGGACACAGGTGAACCTTAGCACAGCATTTCACCCTCACACTGATGGGCAGGCTGAGCGTACTATTCCGACATTAGAAGATATGTTGCAGGCCTGTAATATTGACTTCAAAGGTAGCTGGGATGACCACTTGCCGCTCATTGAGTTTACCTATAATAATAGCTATCATTCTAGTATCCAGATGGCACCGTACGAAGCCTTATATAGGAGGAAGTTCAGGTCACCTATTGGTTGGTTCGATGTTGGCGAGACTAAGTTAATAGGCCCGGATATGATTCAGCAAGCTGTTGACAAGGTGAAGCTTATTCAGGAAAGATTATTAGCAGCCCAGAGTCGACAGAAGTCATATGCAGATAATCGGCGTCGAGATTTGGAGTTTCAGATTGGTGACTGGGTATTACTGAAGGTATCACCCATGAAGGGTGTGATGAGATTCGGCAGGAAGGGGAAGCTCAGTCCGAGATATATTGGGCCTTATCAGATTGTTCGTAGGATAGGCAAGGTTGCCTATGAGTTGGATCTACCATCTGATTTGAAGGCGGTACATCCAGTCTTCCATGTATCGATGCTACGTAAATGCATTGGTGATCCTTCTAGAGTATTCCCTGTAGATGATGTTCAGGTAACAGAGGAGTTGTCATATGAGGAGAAACCCGTAGCTATACTTGATCGCCATGTTAGAAGGTTACGTACTAAGGATGTGGCTTCCGTCAAAGTGTTGTGGCAAAATAATAATAGGGAGGAGATGACTTGAGAAGCGGAAGACGAAATGAAGAATAAGTATCCTTACTTGTTCCCCGTACCTGCAGGTAATTCAATTCCTAGCTTGACTATATTGATTGATAAACAATATTATGTAGTAAGTTGTGACTCTGTGAGGTATCTGTAAGTTACGGAATGCAGCTTGATAGGTATAACTGTTAGAGAGACCTCGCTGGAATTTTTTTGTAAGACGCTAACTTAACATTCGAGGACGAATGTTCCTAAGGGGGGAAGGATGTTACGCCTCATATTTTTATACGTAGTGCGCGTCATGAGCTAGTCGATGTAAGTCTAGGGAATGAGATTTTATTTTAAGTTCCAAGTGATTAAAGAAATATTAGGAAAGGATGTTAATTCCAAATGTGATATTAGGTATGATTTGGCTAATGTAAGTGTCATTAACATTAAGTAAGGGATTAATTAGTGGCTGATTAGGATTAAATTAATCAAGTGGGCCCCACCACTCAAGGCAAATTAAAAGAAATCAGATTGGGAGCTGGCTTTTAGTGGGGCAGGTGTAGAGGGGGGCTGCCTCCACTTCATATAATGAATGAGGTGGTGAAATGCATTGCAAACATATCACCTTCTTCACCACTTAGCTTAGGCAGCCATGGAAAGGGAGAAAACCAACCATGCAACTCTCGGCCAGCAGCTATAAAAGAATTTGGTTAGTAATCTCTTTGCTTGGTGTGTTAATTCATTAGAATACCATTGTTAATTAGCCATTAATGTTAAGAAGGGGGCGTGACCAGTAGCTTAGAAAATTTGTTTTAGTTATTGAATGTGCTAAGTATGAACGGAAACCATAATCGGATTATTAGTGGTGTCGTGTTAGTGTTTGGGCAGTTTTGATTAAAGCAAAATGCGGGAAATTCTGTTTTGCCGTTATGTATATGTTAATGTGATTATGGGTATATACTCCTAGGGATGAATACGATAAGGTAGATGTGTTGCGAATTATAAAACGAGTTATCGCTCGGTGTGTCGTTGATTCATTACTATGGTTGTCGAGACGGAACTGTTTAAGGGGGGGAGGGGGGCTGTTTAATATGATTCGTTGGGTTATATATGTTATTGGTATTGGTGTGGATAATTTGGGTTGTTGTCGGATTTGGACGAAGTAAGGAAAATAGGGGAAGTGCTGCCGGATTTTCGTTAGATTATTAGCTAGCTTACAATAAGTAGTAAAGTGCGACGTCTATCTAATTGCGGCACGATTGTTGCTTGTTATAGATTAATAGCTTGGGTAGTAAATATTGGACGTGCGGCTCGACTATACGGTATGTAACGCTATCCTTTCTTTCTTTGTTTGGCATGACTTTTAAAAATGAGCGAATGACGGACAGGTTTGATACTTACTTCTAGAGCGTCTAGGTGATGTATATTCTTACTTCCACAAACTATTCCTCTATATATCGGCTATGTCTAAGGCTATGGTGATTTCTCATATCTATGGTAGTGCTTCTTAGAGTCATTGAGATTTTACGTTTTCATATCATGTTAAAGGTTCATAATCTTGATAAAACGTTAATCTTTGGTAATACTCCTTGCTGGTTCACGTTGATTATTCTATTGAGTTATAAGAAATTATTTTAATTGCATATGGTTGCTCATAATGTTCTGCTCGTGCATAGTCATTTATCATTTCACCAAGTCCCGGGCCGGGTAATGTTCGTGCGGAGTTTCTTGCATATGTCACCGAGTCCCTCACTAGAGGGCCGGGTATGTATATTATATATATGATTGGTGATGAGGATGGTTATGATGATGTTGATGACGGAGATGATGTGATGACTATTTCACCGAGTCCCTCACTAGACGGCCGGGTACGTATGATGTATATATATAATGATTATTTTGCCGAGTCCCTTACTAGGGAAGCTGGGCACCTTATATGTTAAAGATATGCATGATTTTCACTTATAAGGTACATGTGTAGCGATATCTTGTTTCGACTTACCATGTTGGTATCCTGTCATCTTTACCTTATGCTTTACATACTCAGTACATTGTCCTTGCTGACCCCCTTTCCTCGGGGGGCTGCGTTTCATGCCCGCAGGTATAGACTCACAGTTCGGTGATCCTCCCGCCTAGGATATCTACTCTGCTGATTGGGAGAGCTCCACTATTCTGGAGCCCAGTCATTTTGGTACATAACTTTCTATGTAGTCTGTTGCTTATCTATGGGTATGGCGGGGCCCTGTCCCGTCGAGTTTCACTACTATACTCTTAGAGGTCTGTAGACATTATGTGGGTTGCATATATATGTTTTGGATAATGGTCTGGACATGGTTTGTTTGGGATGTCCGCTTGTACAGGGGCAGCCTTGTCGGCTGCGTACATCATTGTGTATTGTGTAGTGGTAGCCTTGTCGTCTTACGTATGCTATTATGCTTTGGATAGTGGCGGCCTTGTCGGCTCGCGTATGTTGTTATGGTTGAATGGTTATGACTCCTTATAAGGCAGATCCACTTTATGTATATATGGCGTTGGGGTTGGCTTGATTTGATTAAATTCCATATTGTCTTAGTTTCAGTTGGTTATACTTAATAGGTTTGTATGTGAGTGTCCAAAACGGGCACTAGTCACGGCCCATCGGGTTGGGTCGTGATAGTCAGTCTCTATATGATGTGATCATGGACTCGAAAGCAATTGATGTTGTGAATGTGTTGTTAGGATGATCACACATGTGAAGTTATATGCCTAGTCTTCCTTTCTAGTTCATAATAGAGGATGCATTAATAATATGTTAGGTGTTAGGGTTAGGTGTGGTCTATACGTTTAACTAAGTTAATTTAGTTAGTTAAGGGACTATATAAAGACTAAACCTCATTAAACTAACTTAACACATCATATTTCCAAAACCCAATTCCCTCCACCTTCTCTCTACTTTTTGTCTCTATTCAAGACCCCATTGAAGACCAAGCTTGAAGGTGCACTAAGTATTTAAGAATACACCTTTTATCCATCAATCTTCAAGGAAACCTATGGTATGTAAGCTATTTGCTCTTGGGAACCCTTTCCCCAAGAGGCTCTTCAAAGTTGATTTCCAAAAGATGTCAAAAACATGGCTTTCATTCAAATTTCATAAATGATATTTAAAATTTATTTCATATTGCTTTGATTTGATTATTATTGATAGATTATATTGTTTTATTGGTTAATTGATGTATCTCTTGGTATTTGATCTAAATCTATGGAAGAAATCATAATTGAACCCTTTTCCCTAACCATAGGTTATGAATTGACGTTGATTTGATTATTGACGATACAATTGACTTAGTTCGTGTATATATTACTATAATATGATGTTATTAAGTAAATTGATTGATGAATATTGTTGGGTTGATGGTAAGATCTTGAAGGAGGCTTGTGAAATCTATGTGGTAAGACTTTGTTATCTTGAGTTATTAACTTCAATGATGATTGATTATACTTGTTAATGGTATTCAATTGAAGTATTATATTTTATTATATTAAGAACACTATGATATGATGCATGTGATGAAATTTCCTGACTATGTAAATTGTGAGATCATGTTAAGGGTATGATGATATAAGGTTGAATGTGAATCACTTGTGTGCCTTAATATATATGACTATGATATGTTGATCTCACAAATGAAGGGTTGTTATGAAAGGTAATTCTCATACAATACCTACTAGGCTAATTATTATAAACATAAAAGGGGTTAGTCTCGTATTACCTAAATTAAGATATGACGTTAAAGAAAGTCTTAAAGACATTTCAAAAAGGGACTTTAACCTAGCACAAAGTCAACTTGACAATGAGAGGTGTTGACTATCCCATGGAAGGGAGATTTACCAATGGTCTCATGAGATGAGGACTTCATTTCTAATGGGAAAATAGAGGGTTCAAGACATATCTCCTAGTTTCTTAACTATGTTTCCTCCATAGGACGACTAGCTATTGGATCGATACTATCCAATGGAAGTGAGATTCACAAATGGTCTCATGAGATGAAGACTCCATTGCTAGGGTGCATTGATAATGTTATGATAATTCAATGAGGTTGTTAGGGTTAGGTGTGGTCAATAGGTTTAACATTGATGAAGTTATATTGATGAATGACCCCCTACCTATGTATTCGTATATGCATGAGTGGTCTTAAGCATTTTAGGAGTCTTACATTCAAATGATGAATATGTCTTGTCTCATATGCTATAATGTTGGTGTGTGTGGTCTATATTCCCTAGTCATTTATATATGAGTTGTCTATGTCTTGAGGGATATGAATATTTGTTGTAATCTTTAAAGGGTGGTTTTTTCCATTATTTGATCATGATGACCAATGTACACACATATCATGCATGACTATAATTATAATATGTTCATGAAAGTATGAAAAGGTATCTTAACTCGGATGCCTTGATAGGTTTGATAGGTGTACTAGTATGGGTAAGGGTATGTGACACGCCCACAAAAATGAACTAAGGTATATAGAGCCTCACATGTGCCTAAAAAGGTTAATAATATGATTATTAAGTGTTTTATAGTATGTATACTAGATTTGAGGTGATTTTGAAGTCAAACGTCATGGGAAGACCAAGACGTTCGACGACTAGTCAAGAAAGGGCCTTAAGTGTTTTTATATGCTTATGTGTGTGTCATAATATATTGAGGTACTTATATGAGTTATAATGATGTTTATAGGCAGTGTGTTCAGTTTCATGAAGTTTGGAGGTCAAACTATTAAGAACGTCCAAGTGGTTCGAAAGTTAGCCTTTTAGATGTGCTAGTGAGTCTTTGTATGTTTGGGTTGATTTCATGTGTTTTTTGGAGTTTATGAACAGTGTAGTTGACCCTAGTACCTTAATAGACATGTTAAGGGTCAAAACGTCCGGGTACGTCTCCCCCGGGACCACTCGAAGGTCCCCTAAGGAGGACCCAAACCTTGGACAAGAGGCTGCCCAACGCAGCGAGCAGGTCCAAGAATTGGACCTTGCCCTTGCGACGTACGCCTAGAAAGCACCTCACTGCCTCAAATTTTATTTGGTACGGAATGGGGAGGCTTCTCCGCGACGCGCAGCCAACTCCCAGATACGGTTGCGTCATTTTAAAGTCAATTTTGACATGTCTAAGAACCCCAATTCGTGTGTGGGTGTTTTGGTAACTTGGGGGACGTTTTATCAACTGTTTTTAGGACCTCTTAAACCCTTTCCCAAGCCAAACCCCCAATACCCATTAAGAAATAAAATTCCCAAAGTTCTTCTCTCTTCCAAAAACCCCAAAACCTCGATTGAAGACCAAGCTCAAGAACAAGCTATGGAGTTGGATTCATGGTGCTTTCTTCTCAGATTTTCATGGGATTTTTAATGTATAAGGTATGGTGATCCTTCATCCATATATAACCATTCGTCTATGGAGTCCTTTCAAAGGTTTTCCAAACTTGAATTCTAAGTCAAAAATTGTCACGACCAGAATCTAGACCCCAGACGACACCGGCATCGTTGACCTCTCAGAGGTCGCAGACAAGCCTATATAAGTCATTCTTACTTCATCTAGGTTAATTTTAGCAGAAAATTTGAACTTTTTGTTTTCTTATTTAATGCTAAACATTTTTAAACTTAACATCATGGGCGTTCACAAATCAACCATCTAATATAGAGATAATCAAATGAAAGAAATTGTTCAATACTGTAATAAATGTATAATTGCCAAAATGGCACCAATACAATGTCTGAAATAAAAATGGAAAGAAACACTAGTGGAACATGCTCCACTAGCTAAAGCCTACATCTAAGCTAGATAGTAACGGTAGACATCCTCGAAAGCATGAGGGATTACCAAGTCCGGATGAAAGCTCCACGTCCGAATAGCTGCAACGTCAACCTGTAAGCTCTAGTGTCCACCTGTGCCTGCACCTAAAAATTTAGAGTTGTATGGGATTAGTACACAAATGTACTAAGTATGGGTATATGCAAGAACACACCAAGGACATGCACGAGGAAGAATAGCTCTTTCCTAACAACATGATTATGGAAAGTCAAGTCAGTGGACTTGCCAAATTGAGATTAGGAAAGTTAGTGAGCTTTCCAAATTAGGATTAGGAAAGTTAGTGAGCTTTCCAAATTTGGATTAGGAAAGTTAGTGAGCTTTCCAAATTTGGACTCGGAAAGTCATTCCATGAGAGTAACATGCATCATCATACTTATCATATTGCACACAGCACACAACATCTTACACCTAGCACATATCATATTGCATACACTACAAGAAAAACTGTTATTTAAGACCAACATTTAGGGACAAGTTAATAATCTCCTCTCCAAATGTACATGTATTAGGACGGGATTATATTCTCGTCCCTAATTATATATGTTATAGTAAAGGTACAAAATCTTGTCCTTAAAGAAAGTTCTGACTGGTCCCAAAATAAAAATGTAGTGAGAAGCGGGAAAAAGAACATTTTTAGTTTTCACAAAAACTCATCAGGCGCCAGAAATTTACCGAAATAGTCAAAATTCTTTTTTAAAATAAAACCCCATATATTTTAAAAATAGAAAGCACTTAATTAAGTCGCTTCATATTTTCAATACACTGAAACCCTAAATTGACTTCATCACATATTCATGTAGCAGCTCTTCAAATCACAATTCACTTGAAAACAATTGTGCTAATACCTTCAGTTTTCATCTGTGCATTCTCAAAATAGAGAAATCAAATATTGTAGGTCATCAAATTCGACCCTCTTTTGCAAGTTGACTTATATCTAATCAGTTCATGGGAATAGCTTTTGGAGACATTTTGTGGAAAAACCTATTGATGGTGAGTTTTTGTGCTTTCCCATCTTTGCGAGGATTTTAAAAGTATATCTCCTATTTTATTTTGTTTGTTTGATTAGCTTAATATATAATTTCATTAGAATTGCAAATAAATGCTCTAACATACATCAAAAGGAAAAACTCATATTTTTGTGTTCCTTGAAAATTTTGAGAAATAAATTATGAATTTGATGGCATTTAAACAGTGGGATACACATTGATGCATCTTAGCTAACTTTGTATTTGACAAGAAACCACAACTATACCATATTATATTATGTTTTAATTGCTAATGGAGTTAGATAAGCTAAATGTTATTTTTGAACTTAGACCTAAAGTCTATTATTTATAACTTATGACTGCTATCAGAGTGCAGGTTTATCTAACTGTTAGAATTTGCTTTCGCATCTGCCGCATTTTTGATGTTATGCAAATACCATTTACCGTGTCTTATTCTCTGTCTCATTGTTTGAGAAGGTGATGATCACAGAGTGATAATATATTACCCTAGTTCAGCAGGCAGCTGAATGAAGGAATTGTTACGAAAGGTAAACATTAAAAAGACATTGTTTTTTGCTCAAAAAATTGAAATTGCATTGGCCAATTTTTTATTTGGCGAACTTCCTTTTGAGTCAGACACTGTAGCTCCTCTGTTATGACCATTCTGCAAATGTTCTTGTATTTCTTAGTCAACCACTCTCCTGTATAGAATCCCCTAAATCCTGATGGTTGATTGAGAATGATCTGTCTTGATTTAGTTAGTATTCTTTAGTTGTAGCTTGGATGCAAATATTTTTATACTAAAAGTTTCAAGAGATATTAGACATTTTTCTCAAAAGAGGTGCATTTGTTTGCTTTGCAGTTATAGCCTCAGTTTCATTTTACATTCTCAGGATAAAATTTCATTATACATTATACACTGTAGGACATCAACTTCGACCCTCTTCTGCAAGTTCGAGCCTCAACCCTTAGCAACACTGGATATTCCTTTTCTTGGTTCCTTTTTGTGTTTGTTTTGTTAAAATTTCTCTGTATATTCATTTTCACTATCTGATCGTTTTCTGCATGTGTATAATTAGTCAAAGATTGTTCACAATGACAGAACATCATACTATGGAGCTAAATTCAATATCACACTGCCTATAATAGCACATTCCCAATATAGTACCCGATAACAACTACATCTACTTCAAACTATCTGACCATAGATGTCTGTATTACATAGAGCTTATTTATCGAGGATTCTGTAAGTTTTTGTACAACTTAAGTAGTGAAGCATATAGTACCACCAGGAGCTTATATCAATCTTTATTGAACTTTAGAAAATCTTAGGCTACTGTCTCGCTGTTACCTCGCTCTTCTCGATTTATTTTTGAATTACCTCGTAATCATCACCCCTTGTTGAAGTTACTAGACGAATCACAAAACAATAATTCAACTCTTCAAAATTTATATTTTCCTCACTTTCTAAAGTTAGTTCATTTTGTAGTATGTTCGATGACATCAACCTACCAACTTTATCGTCATTGCCCCATCCAAAATTGGCAACTCAAAATTTTTCAGCAGCTTCACCATCATCTTTAGCAAATATCTTCAGCCCAGATCTGCTATCAATGCTCATTTAACAACTGTCAATTTGCCAGCAGGTTGTTTTTGTTTTAATGCTACAGAGATAAATTTAATTTCACACATGTAACACCTCTATTTTGAGGTAATGTCGATACCACCATTGACTCCACAAAAATATTTTGAGCTTCATGCTAGCAATGAATCCTGAAGCCTGTGAAAACTCCCTGAAACAATAAAATAGCAGTTGCACAAACCTGATCTCACATTTGCAGAAGAAGAAAAATCCATGAGCAAAACAAATCTATGTGACCTTTGTAGGCTTGTTTGTGGAAAACGAGAATTAGTAGTTTCAAGTGCATTTTTGATTAGTTGTTATTGCGGTTTAAATCAAGTGCTTCTTGTAGTTCAATATGAAAAATCCATGGCGTGGTTACTACATCTGAAAGCTTTCTTACTAATTTTCTTTTGTTACTGCAGCTTGTTGATGTTTCTGTCGAATTGATGAATTTTACACTTCTTTTCCGGTGAGCACTTTAACTATTTCTAGTGTAAATTCTTATATATTTTTATATACCAATAGGTATTTATCATCTTTGCAAAATTTTCTTCTTACAGATTCTTAAAGATTGAAGTTACAAGTCAAGATTGAAGTTTAGAAGATGCACAAGTTCATTACTATTTTGCTAATAACATTGTGTAGAACTTGATAACATACTATAGCTTAGGATGTTAACTGATAAAGATTTTTTTTAGAAAATATTCAAATTATATGTATAATCCTTTTGTATAGAACTTTTTATCAATAAAAATATTTTGTTTAGTGATTAAAAGAGTATGTACAGTTGGTGGTAAACTAGCGGACAAACTAGTTGCTTGTCTCTAAAGGTTAATCTAGGGAGAGATAGTTGCTTGTCTCTAAAGGTTAATTTTGGACAAGGCATTTTCAAGTCTCTAAATATTAATCTAGGACGAGGTTTTTCAGTTGTCGTGATAGAGTTATTTACGACCAGATATTCACTCATCGCAAAAAGGATTTATTGGTCTCGGGTAGCTACTTTTCAAATATGAAAACTTCCGAATTGGGACGAGATTCACGGTCTCTAGAAGTGCATTAGTGACTGTTTAAAATGTCGTCTCTAATAAAAGTTAGCGACCAGCTGTAACAACTCATCGCAATTAACTATTAGCGAAGAAGCTTATTAGGACGGGTGGCAACCAACATTTTGCCATCGTAATAGGCCATCTGTGACTAGATATGGACATTTAGGGACGAGATTTCCCTTCGTTATAGGCATTTTTTCTTGTAGTGATATAAACTTAACATCTTTCATATCATTCATTCATATGCCATGAGACCTTGGAATCATGGACTTAACATTAAGACTTTCCAAAATGAGGGCTCAACATATGGGAGATTAACTAGGGAGTCTTCTTTAGCAAACACAGAGTCTGCTTCATTCATTCACACGTACTTCATTTCATTCATTTATAAGCTAGTGTAAACACCAGCTATACCTAGGATGTAGTTTAAGACTCTCATCGGGTTTGCTGTGCAATGATCAAGAATAACCTAGTGTCATTACCTGAGTGTAGACCACCTCCTGATTATCCTATCCTAACACCTTTGGTATCGTTCATTTCATTATGTGCATCATTTGAGGCTGGCCTCATTCATTCATTGGGAACTTTACCTTTAACCGACATAGATCATTTGAGCATCATGAAATCCAGTGTTTCCCCCACACCGAAAAGAGGTGGAATCACCGGCCAAAGTGACCCAAAACATGCTAGCGTACATGGGAATTGAACCCGGCCAGATCCCTGTATTGGCAGTATAGGTTTGAAGACTAGGAGATATAAGGAGACCCATACCCGGCATGCCGGACAGTCTCATCTTATGAGAGTTACGTGAACCTCCGTCCTTCCCGAAAGAAGGCATCATCACTCATAGCTAGTCTATCGGTGCTCAGTATAAAGTTCCATTACATTTAACTCATACGTCATGGAAGCTGGCTTCTAGTATGAGGACATCATAGCTCAATAGATGATTTCTCATCTCATCATTAGTATTAAGTTTGTTAATCTCAATACTTTCATTAGAGTGTTCATAGAGACTGGTCTCTTCATTAACTTTACACTCTCATAGGTGAGTACGTTTTGGTAACATCTACTTAGGCTCATTTGAGATTGTTCTCATCTTTTACATTAGCCTCATATCATGTTGTCACCACATTCATTAACATTAGCGCATTTGCTCTTCATAATTACTCACCCCTTTTTACGTGAATGTTCATTTCATCATATGCCAATGCACTTGGCCATTTGTGTGTTTTACATTCTTACTTAACCCTTCTAGGGTTTCATCATTTCATTACATAATATTCATTTCATCGTATGCCAATGCACTTGGCCATTTAGTGTGTTTTACACTCTCACTTAACCCTTATAGGGTTACATCATTTCATTACATACATCTTAGGTTCACTTACTTTTAAACGTATGTTATATTTATGGGTCTATACATACAAGCCATGAGGCTTCATTCATAGTTCGTTTAAGTGATTCATATCTTCCTAAGATTATGTGGTACAAGACTTATGCATCTTGTTTGTATGCCAAGATCTCGATTTCGATCTAAGTAGGCGACATTATTCTTGAACATTTAATTCACGTATGAATTATGTATCAATACGGAATTTGGGCAAGGGAACCCAATTTCGAATCCCTAGGACAACACTTACATTTTTTTATTTATTTATTTTGTTCCACACGGCTTGGGGACCCAAGATCGAGCCCCAACACCTCTATTTTATTTTTTCGTTAGTTTTTCCCTTCATTTTTCGCTCAATGGGATTGAGAGGATGTGGGATCGAACCCCCACAACCTCATTTTCTTTTAATTTCTTTTCTTTAAACTCTCTCTTCCTTGGTCGAGGGGTTGTGGGTTCGAACCCCCACAACCCCTTTTATTTTTTTTATTTGTTTCTCCTTGACTATCTCGAGTTGACCATGAGGTTGTGGGATCAAACCCCCACAGCCTCACTTTATTTTTCTTGTAATTCTCCTCTACTTTCTAAAGGTCGTGGGTTCGATTCCCACGCCTCACATTTGTTTTCTTTTTATTTTCCTTTCTCCTTTACTGCCTAGAGGTCGTGGGTTCGATTCCCACACCTCACATTTCTTTTCTTTACATTTTTCCTTAAGCTGTCTGAGAGGTTATGGGTTCAAATCCCACTCCTTTCATTTCTTATTTTTCATAGCTTATTTTCCAGCCAAGACCATGGTTCGAATCCCCTTCACCACATTCCTTTTTACTTCTTTATTTTCATGGTTTTTAACGTGGTGAGGTCACAGGTTCAATCCTCCATGACCTCACTTGTTTTAATTCATTTTTCACAACATTTTGAAACCCCTTAACTTGACCGAAATTCCTCACTTAAATCTGGAAATTTTCTTTTAATTTTTCAGCATACTTTCATCAACATTTACACGTAAATTCATAGGGTAGTTCGTAGATCATTTAATACGTTCTTAGGTGCATTTTTCATGGATTCATTTAGCCAAGAAATTATCATTCAAATCAGCCACATTTCAACTCATATGAACATCACAATTTACATCAACATGTGTACATGAAATATAAAGAACTATCATGCCAATTCAAGTCCTAAACCATGACCAATAGCCACGGCAACAACACAAACACATGTAGTTACATTTTCGGAAAAAACATCAACATAAGTCACATAATTCCGAACATACATATAAACACATAATCATCACGAAAACACGTTTCATCCCTAGTTTTCTACCAGCAAACATAACCAACCTATGATTCAATGGGAGCTAGTGATAGGGACATGCAACGGGGAACAATCCTAGTTTTTGGATTAGAATTGACTGATTCTTAAGGGGTCTCTTGGGAAACGGACCAATAGAGAAGAGAACCCATACTTTTTTGACGTTCAAACCTCGACTTTCTGCCCAAAGAACTCCTCCAAACACACGTCCAACACCAAAAGTTCAACACCAAACTCGACGGAAAACCTTCTCTTTTCCTACGTGATTGATTAACGTTTGTTTTCTTATATTTTCGTGGTGAGTTCTTCAAGTGTGAAGAACTTTTGTTTACCTACTGTTTTTTGATGTTATTTTGGCAGAGAAAACGTGAATGAGAGTGATAGAGACGTGAGAGAGAGAGATGAGCGTGAGAGAGGAGTGTTACCTTAGGCCTAGGAGTCTAGTTTAGGACTTAGTCAAATAAGGTTTAGTTAATTATTATAAAATCTGATTTCCTTTTATTTTAAATGAGCTAATAATTAATAAATATTAATTAATTACATTAATTAAAAAACTTAAATAAAAACCACTTTAATTCATTGCTTCCACCTAGGTTCGAACCCGGGTGGAGCAAGACTTCACTTCAAGAGCCCATTTTTGGCCCTCTCTCCCCAAATTGCCCCTCCACCTTATTAATTAAATAATTATTATATATATAGGGTAATTACGATACTACCCTTAGCCTGGAAAAAGACCATTTTACCCTAGACCCTCCAAAACTATGATTTTCCCTTTTTAAGTCCGGTAAAGACTCATTCAAGTAAATCTTCGTATTCGAGAGACCTACATTGTTGGACCCAACTTTTCCAAGCTCAACTAAATCCCCAAGTTAGTTGGCTTGGATGTAGCAAGGGTTAAGAGGTCTAGTTCTACGCGCATCAATCCGTGTGAACCCGGTCTAATTGTAGGCATTCTAGACACATTAAGCATTACATAGCATAGTCATTTTTTAGGGTTGTTACAAAAGATCGAAAGTTCCTATTTTGCTGCCTCTTAGATCGTCTCCGACTCCCTAAAAAAGAAGATTGGTGACCTAGATGGTCAGGGTCTTTCCTTTCCTTAGCTGAGCCTTATGTCCCGTCCTATTTTTGAATCTATACATCGGTTCATTCTCAAATTGATTTCAAAATCATTTTAATGATAAATATATGTTTATATACTGATTTTATGATGAATTTCTATCCAATTTTATGAAGAACCCATGATCCTCCTAATTTCTCAAATTAGCCTTGATGTGGGTTTTGTGATATTGACTTGATATTTATAAAATTGTGATTAGACTGGTATGATCCATCTTTCTATTTCAATTGATTATGAATTTCGGAGGAATGATCAAAGATTATCATTAGCTTGGAGATTTTGTAAGTTGACTTATTTCTTCTAATTACCCTAGAATGTACATTTATTCGTGTTGATTTGTATGATCCATCTTTGGTGGCGGTGTTTACATTCTTGTACATGTTTATATGTTATGATCATGGCCTTGAAGGAATTGGATGCAATATTAATTGATATGATGATTTATATTTTAGGAAGTTGAAGTATTTAACCTCGATTCTAATATCATGTCTAAGTGAATCGATGTTATGTGATGTTATGTGTATAGTCTTCTACACTACTTGCTTAATCTAGGTGTGGGCATAATGTTATATGTATGTGTGATGATCATGTTAGGGTTAGGTATGGAAAATATGGCTAATGATAATGAATATCTTTGTAGTATGACCCATACCCATATGAACCCTATATAAATGTATGATCAAAGTATGCTAGGAGTCTTATATTCTATTGTTCAATATGTACTTCCTACTATGATGTAATATGAGTTTTGTAGTCTATAGTCCTCAATACTCTATATATGTGTATGACTTGAGACTTGAAGATTGTTGTACATGTGTTGTGGTCTTTATAGGGTTGCTTCCTCAATACCATGTGATAGCCATTATGTGATGATGTTGACCAATGTACACACACACTTCATCCATATCTATGAGTAGGATAGATTAATGATGACTAAGGAAATGATAGTTTTTCTATGCATCATTACCTATTATTATGCATATAAACTATATGATTTATGAAGTTATGAACATGTGTGCGTAAAGGTGTTTATGTGAAGGTAGATCTCACATATATGTACACCCATGCATGTATATATGAATATGATATGATTATGTGAAAGGATTAAGTCCCTAAGGCCTAGATACCTTTGAGCTATATGATATATGAGGGATTAAGTACCTAAGGCCTATTCTTTATGAACTAATGTTATGTAAAGACTTAATGATGTTTAAAAAGGGAGTGATTGCTTAGCACCGAAAGGGCATGTAAATGAGATGCAGGTCTCACGTTAGTAAGTCTGGCCTCCCACATTGGTTTTTTCACGACTAGTAGTGTGGATTCGTAAGGTATATGTTGTCTCATGAGATGAAAACCTTCACGATTAGTAATCAATGTTTATAGAAGCAATCTCCTTGTCCCATAACTATGTTACCACATAGGACTATAGCTTAGTGGATCCACCTAGAAAGCTATGTACGAATGGTTGCACCTTAGGCAAGTGTTAACCCTCTCTTTTCGTTGTGGGCGTAGAACACCGGATTCCATATAGCTCACATGGTCTATGTCGGTTATGGCTATGTCTCCTGAAGGTTTAAAATTAACTAAGATAAGAATATGAACTATAATCTAAATTCCTTGAAAAACTTGGTATGGGAGGACTGTGGACCCTACCTATACATTGCACTAGATGACTTCATGAAAGGATAGGATTGGAGACCCTTATGAAGTAAATACTTATGTTATATATGACTTGTATGACTGCATGTTAAGTGACCTCGTTATGTTAAGGTATGAATTATGACTATGCATGTGAATTACATTTATGGCTTCTAAATGAGTTTACTTAGTATATGTTGGGGTATGGGGCTCCATGTGTACATTGCACAAGTAAGCTTGTAAAGGGGTTATGAGGGTGGTTTGCCTATGATATGAACTAAGTAAGTCTATGACTAAAGTGTATGAAATATGATGAGTCTTCCTATGATGTTGTATTAAGTATGAGGTGTTATGACTAAGGTTGTAGTAAAGGAAAGATTCCTTATATAATGATATGAAGTATGTTGCCTTATGTGTAGTTTTAAGTGACTATGTTATGCCTAGTCTAGGGTGACTTCTTATGCACACTTGGTGGAAGTAGCATTATGGGATATTACCTACACATTGCACTAGTGTGACTTAAGAGTTGTCTTAGGTGATGGTTCTTATGTGAAATTCATGTCTTTGATGTGCTTATGACTTGTGAATATATGCGGTTGTGTTATGAATCATATTTATGAAAGACTATTTTAAGGTGACCTCAAAGTGATACATTGTACTAAGTACACTTGAGGGTTACTTAAGAAAAAAAGTAAAATAAAAGAGAGGTAATGTATGAAGTGTATTGAATATGCTTATAAGTATGATAAATTGCTATATGTGCTATTATGAGTATTATCTATATCTATAATATGTATGTAAACTATATTGAGCTTATATGTGCCTATGTTCATGAAGTTTAATAAAAAGACATGTTGCATGATTTCAAAAGAAATAACCTCTTTAAATGCATGTTTTTGCATGGTTGCCATACTGAGTGCATTCTTGTACTAATATCATTCTTCTTCATATTTTTACACAAAGTGTAGGTGGTGATGCCTAGAGGATGTCTCTTAGGTGAAGAGGTTGAATAGATCTCCCAAGATCAAAGTAAATGAGCCCTTATGTTTCAAGGGTTGCCTATGTTACGATGTTTCTTTAAGTTTATGTAATAGCTTAGATATATTTTATGTGGTTAAGGGTCGTGTCCCTATTCTATTCTATTGAGTTGTGTCTTAATATGGAAAAGAGACAATTAGAGTCGAACTATGTATTATGAAGTACTTATATATATATATATATATATATATATATATATATATATATGAAGTAATGTTCTAGCATATGATGAGTATGCAATAAAGGTACGTTTAGAGGCTCGTCTTAGACCTCTGAGAGGTCGACAACGCTGTGTTAAGATTCGAGAATACGATAACTTTTAGGGTATACCCTCTAGTCGTAACAAACTTTGTATCAGAGAATAAGGTTTTGTGTTTTGTCCTTAGGTTTCAATTTCTCATGTTGCCCCATCTAGTAGAGTCTTGTAACATTGGTGGTGAGTCGCGACACATCAAATCATACGGGAGGCTATAGGACGATAGAGTTTTCCTTCTTCACTATTCTTATTGCGTGCCATAGAACTTAACGCTATAAGATCTATCTCTTATGTTTACTTGTCCAGTGGTCTTTTAGATGTGATTGCTTGGAAGGGATGATTTCTCAATGCTTGAGGGAGAAAAGGTGAGTTTTTGATACTTACCTTGGTTTTATGGTTGATAAATATATGTGAAGGTGAATTTCGTATATGTGGATGTGGTGCCATTGATGGCTATAGATCGTTCATGAGGAAGGAGATGTTATGGTTGAGATGATTTATGATAAGGTATGGTTATATCTTGTTAGTAGTTGTTATGGTTGAATAGAGTTCCCTTTGAAATGATAGCATGTCTTATGACTATGTAAGATGGCAGCATGATGTTATGGTGTAGGCTTGAAAAGTCTTGGAGAATGTGGTTTATAAAGAAAAAGATGAATGTTGTCTTTATATACATGAAATGCTTCATAGTTTTCCTCGTGTGGATTTGAAACCTTTTGTATAGGCTTTATCCTAAGGAGGGGAGAAAGTGTGTTGAGCCTTGTAAGATGATTGTGAAATGTTTTAGTTAATAGTATAAACCTTATGACTAGTTAATGATTCTCTCCATGAACCTATTCTAAGAGTGGTAAAAGGGGGAAAAATGAGTTTTATTCCATGAGTTTGAAGTATGTGTACCCTAAGGTGACTTAGGGAGATGTATGGTATGTAACCCTTAGCTCTTGAAGTTGACCTACTTTGAAGTGGTTAGTTGTGTTTTAAGCTTGAATATAAATATGGTCAATTGAGGGAGTGCTTAGATTGTACCTACGCATGGTTGGTTGGAAAGATCCACCATAAATGATGACCCTCGTAGGTTGGTTTTGATTGCCTTGAACTTGGTGTTTAAGGGCATGATGTGATTAGGCTTACCCCAAGAAGGGGATAATGTGCATAGATTGTAGAATTTTTAGAGCCCTAGATTTCCCTATGTTGAGTTCCCTTGAACTTCTCTAGGTTGATAATCACTTTGTAGTTATGGTAAGAAGGGTGTTCATAAGCATACATCCCAAGAGAGGGATGATGTGCTTAGTTAATAAGGTTTGTAAGCCAAGATTCCTCTATAGTTGAGATGAGTTGCTCGTAAGTAGGTTTACCCTAAGTGGGGGAGGATGATTTGAGTAGTAAGGTTTTAGATATCCCTATCTTTTCCTTCTATTCTTACTCAAGCTTGAAACAAAATGTGTTCCTATGTAGGTTGTTCATTATAAGAGTCTTGCATAAAATAACAAGTTGCATATTCTCCATATGTCATGCATGTCTTAAATGACACTATGTTATGCATATTATGAAAGTTTATTATTGCAGGAAAAAGAATATTTATAAATTTGCATGTTTCTCATGTTGTTGTGCATCTTTATATGATAAATGTGCAATTTGATTTCATTACATAACTTAATGAGCATGCTTTATGTCACTCATATTGTGTGGTGTTTTGGCCTCACAATGAGAATTTAAGTCTCCTTTAAATGAGACAAGGTGAGTCTCTTTGAAAAATGTGTGACTTTTTGAGAATTGGGAATTGTTATTATAGGTTCTCTCTTGGAGTGATGGTTTGTCTAGCCTTATGTTTATTGGTGTGACTATAAATTATGATAAATTTTCGTAAATGGTGCATGCTTATGAAAATCTAGTGATGTGCTAGAAATAGAAAGATGTAAAGTTACTTCCTAATGTAGGGATGTGCTTGGTGTGACCTACCATGTTAATTTCATAAGTAAGGAAGTGTGAGCATAATGTGGTTTGGAGTAAGGAAATACTCTTTAGAATGAATTAACATCTATGCATTGCTTTTATGTTAACTCTATGATGCCATGTGTATATGTTGTGACTAGGAGATTGTAGTTTCTCCTTGAACAAAGCTAAGCATGGTAATGTCATATATAACATTGATCGTATTATGTATAGACTATAAGATTGTAGTTAGTATACCTTATTCATGATTTTTGTGCAACTAAATGAAGTGTTTTAATTTTCTCATGAGTTGAAGTGTGGATTATGACTAAGTATGCAATTGGAATACATAGTATGTTAAACTTTGTGATGAAATATTGAGCATTCCTAAAGTTGGAGAAGGTAGTTCCTCCAAATTGCAATGAATATGAAGATGTATGTATGTATGAAATGAATTATAAAAGTTGTCCATATTTGACTATGTTGCCTTGAATGCATGCTAGAATGAAGTTTGTGTTCCTTGTAATTTGGTGCATTGACTTTTATGTGATAAAATGTTGAAGTTATTTTGTGCTGCTATGCAAGTCATTGAAAGTGTTTAAAGTGTTTTAGTGTCATTCGAGGACAAATGTTGTTCTATGTGGGGAAGTATTGACTCGCCCTCAAAAATGAACGAAGGTATCTAGAGCCTCAAATGTGCCTAAAAAGGTTAATAATATGTTCATTAAGTGTTTTATACTATGTATATTAGATTTTAGTTGATTTGGAAGTCAAACATCAAGTGATGACCAAGACATTAAACGAATAGTCACCAAACTAGGAGAAAGTAGTTCCTCCTTGAAAAAAGCTAAGAATGGTAATGTCATATATAACCTTGATGGTATTATGTCTAGACTATAAGATTGTAGTTAATCTAGCATAACTTTTAGGGTATACCCTCGGGTCGTAACAAACTTTGTATCAGAGAATAAGGTTTTGTGTTTTGTCCTTAGGTTTCAATGTCTCATGTTTCCACGTCTAGTAGAGGCTCGTAACATTGGTGGTGATTCACGACACATCAAATCATACAGGAGGCTATAGGACGATAGAGTTTCCCTTCTTCACTATTCTCATGTCGTGCCATAGAACATAACGCTATAAGATCTCTCTGTTATGTTTACTTGTCCGGTGGTCTTTTAGATGTTATTGCTTGGAAGGGATGATTTCTCAATGCTTGAGGGAGAAAAGGTGAGTCTTTGATACTTACCTTGGTTTTATGGTTGATAAGTATATGTGAAGGTGAATTTCGTATATGTGGATGTGGTGCCATTGATGGCTATAGATCGTTTATGAGGAAGGAGATGTTATGGTTGAGATGATTTATGATAAGGTATCGTTATATCTTGTTAGTAGTTGTTATGGTTGAATAGAGTTCCCTTTGAAATGATAGCATGTCTTATGACTATGTAAGATGGCAGCATGATGTTATGGTGTAGGCTTGAAAAGTCTTGGAGAATGTGGTTTATAAAGAAAAAGATGAATGTTGTCTTTATATACATGAAATGCTTCATAGTTTTCCTCGTGTGGATTTGAAACCTTTTCTATAGGCTTTATCCTAAGGAGGGGAGAAAGTGTGTTGAGCCTTGTAAGGTGATTGTGAAATGTTTTAGTTAATGGTATAAACCTTATGACTAGTTAATGATTCTCTCCATGAACCTATTCTAAGAGTGGTAAAAGGGGGAAAATGAGTTTTATTCCATGAGTTTGAAGTATGTGTACCCTAAGGTGACTTAGGGAGATGTATGGTATGTAACCCTTAGCTCTTGAAGTTGACCTACTTTGAAGTGGTTAGTTGTCTTTTAAGCTTGAATAGAAATATGGTCAATTGAGGGAGTGCTTTAGATTGTACCTACGCATGGTTGGTTGGAAAGTTCCACCATAAATGATGACCCTCGTAGGTTGGTTTTGATTGCCTTGAACTTGGTGTTTAAGGGCATGATGTGATTAGGCTTACCCTAAGAAGGGGATAATGTGCATAGATTGTAGGATTTTTAGAGCCCTAGATTTCCCTATGTTGAGTTCCCTTGAACTTCTCTAGATTGATAATCACTTTGTAGTTATGGTAAGAAGGGTGTTCATAAGCATACATCCCAAGAGAGGGATGATGTGCTTAGTTAATAAGGTTTGTTAGCCAAGATTCCTCTATAGTTGAGATGAGTTGCCCTTAAGTAGGTTTACCCTAAGTGGGGGAGGATGATTTGAGTAGTAAGGTTTTAGATATCCCTATCTTTTCCTTCTATTCTTACTCAAGCTTGAAACAAAATGTGTTCCTATGTAGGTTGTTAATTATAAGAGTCTTGCATAAAAGAACAAGTTGCATATTCTCCATATGTCATGCATGTCTTAAGTGACACTATGTTATGCATATTATGAAAGTTCATTATTGCAGGAAAAAGAATATTTATAAATTTGCATGTTTCTCATGTTGTTGTGCATCTTTATATGATAAATGTTCAATTTGATTTCATTACATAACTTAATGAGCATGCTTTATGTCACTCATATTGTGTGGTGTTTTGGACTCATAATGAGAATTTAAGTCTCCTTTAAATGAGACAAGGTGAGTCTCTTTGAAAAATGTGTGACTTTTTGAGAATTGGGAATTGTTATTATAGGTTCTCTCTTGGAGTGATGGTTTGTCTAGCCTTATGTTTATTGGTGTGCCTATAAATTATGATAAATTTTTGTAAATGGTGCATGCTTATGAAAATCTAGTGATGTGCTATGTCACGACCCGAAAGCACCCCCTAGAAGTTAGGGAAAACCTTCGAATCGTGACCGGGCGTACTTGACCCCTTTGGGGTCTCGTACAAGCCCTCTAACTAGCATTCATAACATAAAGCATTAAAAGTAGTGCGGAATTAAAACTTTTCACGATAATAATAGATAAAGGAGTCTTTTCATAAATACTAGGAAATCTTATCATCACAAGCCAACTTAAAGACACGACTTAGAATCTTAGGGACACGACCCTTTACAATAGAGGTAAATACATTTTTTTTATAGTCTTAATAAGGAAACTAAGAAACATAAAAACTATGTCCTCAAATATATGAGGACATACCCAAGTCTTGAGAGATAGAATTCCCAAGCTTCAACTTCGATCCTCCAAAGGCTTCCAACCTATACTCATAAGGTATAAACAAGTATGGGGTTAGTACAACAATGTACTAAGTATGGCATATGCAAAAACATGCAAAAAGGGACATTTTAGTAAAGATAGCTTTTTATGCAATTCAAATATAACCTTCAAGAATCTAGAAGCAAACCCACATAAGAATCAACAATTAACACTTTATAGATATCTTACCAAACTTAAATTAAACAAAAGGAACATTTCAATTAACTTTGCTAAACTTGCAATAAAATTGAATAAAGCATCATAGTGAACATTTTGAATTCTTACAATGGAGACCTTACAGTGAAAGGCACGGTCCAAGTCATATGAACTCTTTTTCTTTGAAGTTGCCCTAACCCATGGTTATCCTAAGACTCCCTAAAGTGAGCCAAGAAGGGACTCTCATTACACCTCCCTTCAAAGCACACCAAAGCGACCCTTAAAACTACCAAATCTTAGGCTTACTTCGTTAGAAATCAAATCCACGCCCTTGGCTAACATATGCAAAACACTCATGGAAATATAGGTCATACCAAGTGCAATGTGAGAGTAGCATCCCATACTACCACTCCCACTTAGTACTCCTAATGGATTCCATTTACTCAAGTACTCCACAATAATCCTCCATAACACTACACCATAGTACTCATTCACACGGATTTCATGAAGGTACTCTTCTCCCATAGTAGGTATAGGTCACACCAAGTGCAATGTGAGAATAGCATCCCATACTACTACTCCCACTCAATGCTCCTACTTGGTAACTAATGTGGATTGAGCACTTCACGACATACATACACAATTTCAACAATACACAAGATAATTAGTTTCAAAACAATTCTTTTGTGGGAGTTAGCTTAACCGACAAAGACCATGAGAGCTAGACATGGAATCCCGATATTAACCCCTATCGGATGAGGGATCCTTACTTGCCTAGAGTAAGGTCATGCTTCTTAGCGTTTACATGGCTTTTCCAATAGCTACACCTATGCGGGCACATAGTTAAGGGATAAGGAGATTGCTACTAAGTAACTCACTCTCTACTAACGAGGAGTACTCATCTCAAGAGGTACTTTGGATTACAACATCTCAACTAACGAAGTGCAATCCACCTCCCCTTCATATCCTCTCGGTGCTAGGCATAACTCCACACGGATTTCTCAACATAATAGTCTATCTTAGAAAGCTCACTAGGAAATGGAGAGGTTGTTGCTAGACACTACATCTCAACTCACGAAGTGTGTCCACCTCAAGATTTCCCCTTTTTGCTCAACTTGACATAATACAAATCTTAAAGGAGTGTGTGTGTACATGTGCACACCTTGCATATAAGCATCTTTTCATTATCAACAAGTTCTACTCATACTTTAACCTTGATTCATCAAGCTACACACTCTACATACTTTTCATAATCATATACTTCATTTAGGCATAAACTAGGTCAAACATGCAATTCAAGCTACATCAAACACAACACAAGACCCATTTCCAATATATATCTTCATTTCACATATTAGACCTTCAAGATCACATACTCAAACCATACTAAGTAACATCAAGTTCATCAATTAGCACCGCCACCATAAGGTGAACCATACCACTCAAATAGCAATTCATAATAAGAATTATACAATGAGAGCAACTCATCAACAAATCAAACCATCATTACCCATAAGCAATTTATCAATATTTCACCATATTAAGGCCCTTAGGGCAGTAGCTACACCAACATGACAAATACAAGAAGAACCAAGTTCATACCCTACTCAAATCATGCTCACATAACCCATTTTCAAGTCAAAAATTGAAGTATGCATAAACAAGAGTTTCATGGAGTTTTAACATCAAAACCATCTATTCAAACCAAGATAAATACATTTAAACCATTAGAACTTAGTTACAAGAAGACCCATAATAGAAATCAAAGTTTAGAAGAAGTTGAGTTAAAAACCCCTTTTTGAAAACCATTTTGGAAGTTGGCTTCTTGAATGGAAATGTATTCAAGAATGGATACCATACCTTTATGATAAGGAAACCCACGAATTTGATGAAGAAACAAGTTCCAATCCGTCCTCCTATCCTTCCTTGACTTCTAGCTTCCTAGAGAGTTGAGAGAGTTTTCTTGAGAGAAAGAGAGAGTTGGATCTTGAAGACAAAAGGGGGCTCTTCTCTAGGTTTAGGGTGTAAGAGAGTATTATAAGGCTTGGGGTGTATTTACATAAAACACCCTAAGCTGGCAGCCTTTAAATCGTGCACTGGCAGGCTTCGTCGATGAGACCTCCTCGACGGACCGTCACGGGGTTCCGCCGAGGAATACTTGGCTTCTAAATGGAGCCTGTCCCAATTTCACTCTCTGTCACCCACGACGCGCTGGCTCGACAGACCGTCCTGAGTATGACGGACCGTCGCCATGGCCGTCGTGAGCTACAGATGGGCAGACTTGCCCAAGTCCTGGGGCCCTTCATCTAGAGTCCTTGGGGTCCTAGGTGAGGTCGTGCCCAGACGTCAAACCCCTAAACTAAGTCGTCTAGGTCTGGGGAACATCCGGCGCATGTTTCAAGTAAAACGAACACATATAACTTATCCAAACTTGCCAAGACATACAAGTACATTCTAAGGCATACCATCCGAACGTCATGGACGTTTTTGGTTGATTGAACTCCAAACTTAACCAAACTTTGCACACTGCCTAAGGACACCAAAATAACTCCGTTTAACTTAAAATTAACTCAAGAAACAACCATGAGGCTCTAGTTCACCTTAATTCATTTTGGGGCGTTATACTTGGGCAATTTGAAAGAACCCTTAATTAAAAGAAAAAGAAAATAGTGATGGAGGGGGGATTCGAACTCGGCTCCTTGGCCAAGGGTGTGAGAGGTGGCATCATAGTTCAAGAACTAAGAGATATATTAGAGACACATAGTTCCACAGTACATGGCATCCTCAATCTCATGAGAGTCATTGTGAACCTACCTTCCACTAGGGAAGGGACACCTCTCATATCTAGTTCATCGTTGCTTAGCTTAAGTCCTTTTCTTGAGTAACCTTTAAGTTTTCTTTTATCATAAACTTATGATAGGTCAATATGAGATTAACTCCTTTTATAAACATGATCATGAGCTCTTTTAGATTAGATGAGAATTTTCTTTCATCATAACCCTTCATACGTGAGATTAACATAACATAATCACCTTGTGTAAAGCATACAAGAGGATATCATAATCTTGGTTTTGTATTGTTATCATGATATCACAATTTACATGTTCATATCCCAACATATACATATAACAACATCATAAATACTTTCTAAACATAGCATCATGACTTATAGGCTAACGTAAACATTGTAGAGTAATCACAACTTTAGAAGACTTACCTATTGTTTCAAAAGAACCTTATTCAAGAACATAAAATATTCATAACGATACTTAGTGAACTACTCAATAGCATAATAAAGAACAACTCATCAAATAATGTACAAGAGCAATGCATAATGTAGGATAAAGGAAAGAGTTATTTAAGAGTTCATTATAGTCTTATTTCCAATCCCTACGTTTACGTGTCATCAAGCAGTGGATATAACCCATTCGAAACAAATAAATTGATAATACACATACTTCACAAGGAAATCCATCCTTACGAGTCAAGAACTCAACAATACATGCATAATTAACCATAGAAAACAATTGCTTTTCATTAAAAATGATAAATTTGGAATTATGAAGAAAACCCGTTTTGTAAAGTAAAAACCCTAGAATTGAATGTCTTGAAAACTTATCTTTGAATGGACATCTTGGGGAAAGTAATCCCAAGAGTAAAAAACCCATACCTTATAGCTGAAGAATCCACGAAATTTGGATGAAGTACTTGAAGTCTTCGTCTACTTCCTTAAGCTCATATTGTTCTTCAATGGAGTTTGCAAAAGAGAGTGTTCTTGAGAGAGATTGGAGAAATCTTGTTTGAATCTGATTTGGACGTGTAAAAGTGGTCTAAAACTGACCTAATATCCATATATAGTCGTCCTATGAATTACCCAAAAGTCCCTCCACTTAAATGGGTCTTTTTAATAAGTTAAATTACCAAAAATACGACTTTAACGATTTTGGGAAGTAGCTGCGCGTCGCGGGGCCAAATACCATCATTTTTATTTAATTTTGATTTGAGGTAGTGAGGTGCGTGTAAGCCTCGCGTCGCGGGGCTGCCCATAAAATCTTAAGGCAGAACACCTCGTGTTCAGCTCGCGTCGCGCACCACACCTCCACATCTTGCCTGCCCACGCATGTTTGGGTCCTCCCCAAGGACCCTTTGGGTGGTCCTTGGGGTGTTGTTATCGGACATTTGGACCCTTTGTACTACATAATACCTATCAAAGGTCTCATTACACGTTTTGGACTTTGTTTGACACCCCTAAACCATCACCAAACATAAGGACGTCAACTAGTTCGAAATAGCTAGTTTCCGGACGTCAAGGTCTTTCTTTGTCATTTTGGATTTAAACTTTTCCAAATGAGTTTATTACATTATTACAGGTCTGGAAACATCATTTTAAAAATTATTTAATATATTAATCTGTAGTCTAAGTCATGACATTTCAGAGTGTTACATTTGGCTTATATGGGTTCCCGATTGTACATAAGGCTTTTCAAAGTAAATTAGCATGTTTTGAACAAATGTCCTCTTTACATAATTTCACTTGCTTATGTGCATATAACCATACTTAGTACAAGTGTGTACTAACCCATGTTTGAAGTTTAGATCCGGTCGTTGATATTAGAGAGGGCTTTGAAGACTACTTGGATTTTTATCTTCCATGTTTTGTAGGTCCTCACTTTCCCAGGACGACGCCATTATCTACGTATTGGATATTGTTTTGTCTTAAATACACTTTGTTCATTCACTTTCATTTTGGTACTATAATTGTAAAGTCTATATGTGGCTATAATTGTTGATGGAAGGGCTATGCCCAAATTGTGATACTCATTTCTAGATGGTTTAATATAAGACAATGTTATAGACTTCTTATGAGACTATCTTGTACTATGTATGTGCGATACAACTAGAACACTATGTAATCTTCTTATACGAAGGGTCTATGTATACTTGATAAATATATATTGTGTGTAAGCGAGAGGTCTAAATAAACCTAAATGTAGAAGTAATCAAAAAGTTTTTAATTTTCCACATTTTTAACCCATGATATGTAATGACGATTTCTAAGAGGCTAGTCTTAGTCCTCTTCGAGGACTACGACGTCTCTTACGTCTATGGGGTGCTCCCCGGATGTGACATGTGTATTTGGTGTTTTTGCCTTCATGAAATAATATGTAGCATGTTGATATGTTGTGAAAGGATTTTGGCATAAGTAACTCTAAACGTTATGTTGAGCTCATGTAGTTATTGAGAAGGTAGTTCCTTATGTTGTAATTTTGAGCATTTATGTGAAGAAATTGAGGTTTTGAGTTGCTATATGTAAATTCCATGACTATGTATTGAATGGAGTTGTGAAGCACTCCTATGAGATGTCACTCATGATTATATTATATTGTTGTTGGTTGGGCTTCTAGTATTTAGTCTACCCTTTCCCTATAAAAGATTTTAATGTTATTCAAGGACTAATGTTCCTAAGGGGGGGGGGGGAATGTAACACTCTGAAAGTCCAACACCTAATCTAGAGTATCAGATGTTGGTATAAGGTTAGTAACACTTTTATAAGGACTAAAATAATGTTGATAAACCATTTAGGAAGTTATAGAGCCAAAATGACAAAGAAAGACCTTGACGTCTGGAAACTAGATGAATTTAACTAGTAGACGTCCCTATGTTTGGTGAAGGTTTGGAACTGTCATATGAAGTCTAAAACCTATAAAAAGTTTTTAAATATGTAAAATATAGTATAAAGGGTCCAAACGTACAGTCATGACTCCCCAAGGACCGCCCGAAGGGTCCTTGAGGAGGACCTGAACATTGACGAGAAACTGCCAAAGCAACTTACGGCAGCCAACACAAGGAGGGAAAAATTTGCCTCACGACGCGGGGCCCGCACTAGGTCCACTTAGTCAACACGGATTTCAGAAAAAATAATAGAAATTTCCCCCACGACGGCAACAACATCCAAGATTCGTTTGCGTCGTTTTTAAAGCAATTTGACTTCACAAAAAGACCCAATTAACTAATGGGTCTTTTGGATATTTTAGGGAACTTGTATATATTGGTTTTATGTAGGTTTTAATTCAATTTTAGTCACTCAAATCAAATGCATAAATAAAAAACCCAAAAGCTCTCATCTCTCTCTACTTTCTCTCTCAGCTCAACCTCCATTGAAGGAACAAGAAAACTTGAAGAAAAGGACAAATTTCTCTATGATTTCACTTGAATTTTATGGATTAAGCTTCATTAAGGTATTGGTTCTTCACTCTTGGGATTCCTTTCCCCAAGAGGTCCTCTCATAATTGATTTCTAAATAACCCAATTCTTAGGGGTTTTCTCTACAAATAGGTTTTCTCCTAAACTTGAAATTGATGATTGATATTGATTAATTGTGATTTCCTATGACTAATTAACTATATATTATTGAGTAACTGTTGTTTATTAATGGTCATTTCATTTGATTCATATCCTTTACCCGATTCCACCAAATCTTGGATCTTACTTGTGAATTGATGGAAATTGAAGAAAGTATTGATTATTAGACTTGTTTTGTATATTCTAATTCATTCATGAACTCCCTAGGGTAATGTATTGTTGGGATTGAATCTATTTCTTGAAGAATCCATGATTAACCTTCTCCCTTAACACTAGGTTATGAATTGAAGTGAATTTGGATATAGATGATACAATTGACTTAGTTCTTGTGTTAATTACTATTGTATGATGCTATTACACCTATTTTGGATGAAATTGATTGGTTGATGGTAATACCATGTATGTTTGCTTGTGAATGAGATTAGATTAGTCTTTGTGATCTCAAACATTTACTTCAATTATGATGGCTTGTACTTGGTGATGAAGTTCAATTGAAGCTTATATTGTGATTTGATTAAGTAGGTGTTGGTACGATGATGCAATTAAAATTTCTTGATTATGTGAATTTTCTGATTATGATTAAGATGATATGATATAAGGTCGGTTATGAATTACCTATGTGCCTTACTATGACATGATGATGATGATAATGTGTTAATATCACATATGAAGGGTTGCAATGAAAGGACATTCTCATACAATTCCTATTGATATAATGACTATGACTATATAAGGAGTTAGTCTCCTATGAACTAAACTAAGTTATGATTGTTAAAGAATGAAATTTCAAAAGGGATACTAGCTTAGCACCGAGTGAACTAGTAGTGAGTAGTGTCCCTTCCCAAGTAGGGAAGGTAGGTTCACTATTGTACTCGTGATATTAGAGATTGTAATGCATGTTGCATAATCAGGGTCTCAAGTACATCTCCTAGTTCTTGAACTATGTTGCCCTTATAGGAATACTAGCTACTGGATCCACCAAGATGCTATGTTCATGTATTGTCACTACCTTGGCAAGTAGTCCACCTTCTTTCGGTGTAGGGTTCCATGACACCGGATTCCACCTTTGCTCATGTGATCTATTTCACTTAAGGAAAGATGTTCCCAAAAGTAAAATGAAGTAATGAAGTGAACTCTAACTAGGAAGACATAAGGGGTTTGACTATACGTTGCACTAGTTAGACTTAAGGGAAGTCCTAGGACGATGTTCTTATGTTTTTATACTCTTATGAAGTTAATTACATGCTTATGTTGATCATACATGTAAATAACCTAAATTGCTAAATATGATGATGAATACTCATGATGCTATGTTATTTTGAGTTGGACATTTTTTGTGATCCTTTGGTTAGGTTTACTTGATTTAATGGGGTTAGGGTCTTCACTTGGTCTTTGCACTTTTAAGCTTTGTAAGGGGTTATTAGTAAGGGTTTTACTTATGTTATAATGTTATGAACTCTTGTACATTCTTTGTTGATATAACATGACATTGAAGTTGCTTTGTCTATGGTTCTAATATGCTAGTACACATGTTGTCTTGACTTAACTTGATGATGTTGGTCTTGTTTGGATTATGCTATTGCCTTAGAGAATATATGAATATTGTCTTATATGTGTTCTTGTTTGTGCGTAAGGCTTTTCAAAGTAACTTTGCATGGTTTTGAACATATGTCCCCTTTTAGCTTGATTTCTAGGTTTATGTGTGCATATGTTCCCATACTTAGTACAACTGGTGTACTAACCCATAATTCTCCCTTTTCCCCCAAACATTTTAGGTTCTGGTCGTTGAAGGGTTTGTGGCCAATTTGAAAAAAGGCTTGGATAATTTCTCCAAGTGTGGGTATGTCCTCAAGATCTAAATATGATGTCTTTTCTCATTCTACATATGTGATTTTCTATAGTCTACGAAATTCGTTTCACTCTTATTGTTCAAGACATTGTTGTAAGCCCTAAGTGGCAATTATACATTTGTGTAAGGCAATGCCCGAATTGTTTTATTCCGACTTAGATGGTTTATATGAGACATTTATATTAGACTCTATATTGTGTATTTTATATAAATGACATAAAAGTAGAAGCCTATGTTAGCTATTTATACAAGGAGTCTACGTAAACTCCCTATGTATATGTTATGTCTAAGAAAGAAGTCTCTGTGATCCTCATTATTTAGATGTAGATGAAATTTTTTAATTTTCCGCAATTTTAACCTATGAATGTAATGATGAATTCGAAGAGGCTAGTCTTAGTCCTCTCCGGTAACAACGATGCCGATTATGTCTAGGGGATGCTTCCTGGATGTGACATTTACGTTAGTTGATTTTATAGAACTTGACATGTTGGATTTTGATGTCATCTTGGGCATGGATTGATTACATGCTTGTTTTTGCCTTTATTTATTGAAGAACAAGGGTAGTTAAATTTCAATTTCCAAATGAAAACATTTTTTAATGGAGGGGAGGAAACTTAAACCATAGGGGTAAAATCATTTCATCTCTAAAAGCTTGTAAGTTGATTGTGAATGTTGTCTCTATCATACACTGAGGGTAAAGGAAATTGAATTTGAAATCCCTCCATTAGAGTCGGGCCCCTTATTGAAGGAATTTTCGGAAGTGTTTCCCTATGACTTCCCCAAAATTCCTCCCGAACGGGATATTGACTTTGGCGTAGATATATTTTCGGATACGCAACCTATTTCAATCCCTCCTTATCATATGGACCCGACCGAGTTGAAAGAGTTAACGACTCAACTCAAGGATTTGCTAGATAAGGTGTTACATCCGGGGAGCAATCCCTAGACGTAACAGGCATCGTTGTCCTCAAAGATGACTTAGACAAGCCCTTATCATACAACATTAAACGTCATAGTCCAAAAACGCGGAAAATTTAAAACTTTTACATATACATAGTGAGGTTTACCTAGACCTCTAATATACTACATATAGGGAGTTTACATAGACTACTTGCATAGGAAGCTTACTTATGCTCCTCTTTTAGATAACAAAACAATTACATAAAGAGATAGTCTAATAACATTTTCTCACATTAACCATCTAAACGTGTAGAACTTTGGACATAACCATTACAAATTCAATATGACATATGGGCTTACACCAATATCTCAAATGATAAAGGAATGAGATAGAGTGTTTAGACAATACGACTTCAAAGATAGACAAGTAAAAATGGTAACATTCCCTAACATGAGCACCTAACAATACTTGGAGAAATATGTCCAAGTCTTCTTCAATCGGCCTCCTAGAACCACAATGGTCAGAACCTACGTATTTGTCCAAAATATAAGAGATATAGGTTAGTACACCACTTGTACTAAGTATGGAAACAATGCACATAAAACATTTGAAATCATGCATGAAAGGGATCATTTCTGTAGAAAATATGGTAAGTCATTTAGAAAGCCTATAATGCACACACAAGAGAGCACATACAATATAAGGATCACAATAACATAAGACATGACATGTTCATAACAAACGACAACATCAACCCAAAGACTTATCAAGACTTCATATATAATATTTTATATCAACATAGCATACGAAACCCTTACCAACAATCCCCATCACAATACTACAAATGTAATGCTCATATGAAGCCCTGTAACCCCACATAACCCCATAGAATCAAGTAAACAAGATAAGAGATCATAAGTCATGTGTAACGTCCCTCAAAATGATCTAGGTTGAGCTAGAGCCTAACACTTGTGTCATTATTTTTTAAAGTCATAAAATGGTTTAAAATAGTGTTCATAAGAAGTACATAAAATATGAAAGTGTCTCCGCGACGCGTAGTAAAGTCCCAGATTTCGTAACATCGTTTTTAAGTCACTTAGAGTTGGTTAATTTGTAAAATAAATTTAGGGGTATTTTGGATAATTTAGGGGTATATTATGGACGATTATTAGACCTATTCAAACCCCTAAGCTCAACAATTAAAGCTAAACTCTCAACTCAAAACAAAACCTCTCCATTCACTCTCTCCAAATCTCCATTGTTGAAGCTTGGAAGCTCCAAGGAAGAAGATATGTTTCTCAAGTTTTTTTCCATCAATATTGTGGGATTTTCATCACAATTAAGGTATGTTTATTCATCCTTGAAATATCTTTCTTCAAGGAGTCAATTCCAATGATTTTCACGGATGATCAAAAACATGAATTGTCCAATTTTGTGATCTAGTCATGGGTTATTGCATAAATGGTTTTAAACCAATGTTTTATCATTGAATTGATGTTAATGCAATTTTTTAAATCTATAATTTTTATGAACCCATGAAAACCATGCAATACTTATTTTGACTATTTAATGGGTTAAGTGATCATGTCTCTATACTTATGAATTATAGTGTAGTTTTCTATGGGCTATCTAATGATGTAAAGATTATATTCAATTGATGTCTAATTGGTCTTAGATTGTTAAATCTATATTGAATTGACCTATTTTCACCTAGTATTATTGATTGATACTTGGAATTGATTTTCACACCCATGGGTAAGGGTCTTATGGTATTGAATTGGATGATTTAGCTATGGATTGAAGTAGTGAGAATGGATTGGTGGTATGCTGCCCTAATTATCTTTATTTCATGTTGACTTCAGTTATGTTGTGATTGGTATGTTCCACCTATGGTGGCGGTGTTAGGTGATTGATGTGGCCTCGTCGGCGTTATTTTAAATATATTGATGATCATGGCCTTGTCGACACTACTTAAAGTATTATGATAATTGGTATAGTTGAATTATGTGAAGTATGATAATATCTATCTATTTGTGATTAAGGTGGTAGAATGTGTTCTTCTATTGATATTAGGTGATAATGTTATGCTACGACTATGTCCTTATGTGTGTAGTCTTAAAGGTTATGCATGATTGGCCCCACATGACTATATTAATCTATAATGGTTATATTGATGATGCTATAGTAATGTATAGGATTACATAAAGATGATAAGGGTCATTCCTAAGTCCTTCAAAGAATGATATGTTATATGAAATAAAGTAAAGTATGTTGTGTCTTGCTTTGGTAGACTTGTGTCCCTTACTTGATACATGTATATGATGAATATGAACATCTTGACTTAGTAGGCTTATGCACCTTTGTCTAGTATGTGTATGGATGAATATTGAATGGAAGTCTAGGATCGGTAGACCTAAGATGGTGGCCTTCTAAGCATGACTAATATGTGGAATCTTCTATATAGAAAGAAGGTTAAGAATGAGCTATCCTTATCATACCATTGAGTGGCAGACCTAGTGGACCAATCTGAGGTAGGTGAATTATGACTAGGTAATGACTATGAGCTTGTACCTTTTTATGGTTTGTAGCTCTACGTAAGAAGGAGACTAGAGTACAATGTATCTCTACATGAGAATGAGACAAGAGTGCATAAAAGACCTTGATATTCCTTAACCATGTGCCTACATGGGATGTGTCCTAGTTATACCCTTGGCAAGTAGAACACCCTCCATCAGAGTAGGTGTATGACTCCGGATTCCATTCCTAGCTAGTATGGTCTATGTTGGTTGTTGCCTATTCTCATCATGTGGGATACATGCTAGTGTTGGATAAGTACTAGGAAGTTTAGGTAGTGGAATGGGACGCTATCTAGACATTGCACGACTAGACTTTGAAGATGTTAGTATGTGAGTCCCTAGGTCTTTCCATGACCATTATGTGAAGTCTATACTGAATGAAATGTCTTCTAATGGACTTAATGAACGATTTTGACTTTAGCGAATGTATGTGGAATAGAATGTGCTCTATCTATGGTAGCTTTGAGGGTTGCTTAGGTAAGCTTGAATAGGGTTTATGGGCGGTCTCTTCTTGTCCTACTTCGGTGAATCTTAGAGTAACATTAGGTGGGGAGTTGATGAAAGGAAAATGGAACAATCTTATCTTAGGAAATCATAAGGATCATTTAGGTGTGCTTAGAGAGGGTGTATTGGCGGTCTCTCTTCGTCTCACTTAAGTGAGTCTTAGGATAACCTTTGGTGAGAGGGTTACAACCTAAAAGATGTTACTTTGAAGATGAACTTAGTTCACTGTAAAGTGACATAGTTCACTGTAATGTTCTTCAATATTTGATAAAATGCTTATGTGATATCTTGTACGTTTCTAAGGCATTAAATGTTGTTCTTATGGTTATACTATGATGTTTTAATCAAAAAGAGCATGTTTTATACAAATGTTTGTTTATCATGATTTTATGCATTATGACATACTTAGTATAAGTGTTTGTACTAATTCCATACATTTTGTCTATCTCTAAAGTTGTATGTGGCGTTTGAGAGGAGTCTCAAAGTTGAAGCTTGGATTATTGTTCATTCAAGTAAAGAGTTGGTATCTCCTAACTAGATTCGAGGACATATTGATGTTTAGATTTCCTTATTGAAAGTATTATAATAGACTTAGCTATTTTCTATATGTTGAAGTATGGGCCGTGTCCCAATATATTTGTATGTCTAAGATGGTGACTTTGAGACTTAGCCTTTCATTATTTTTTTCTATAAAATAGATATTTTGAAGTATTATTATTTCATGTGAATAGTTTTAATTCTACACTACTTTTTATACGTGTATGCAATGAATGGTACGAAAGGGCTTGCCTTAGACCTCCGAGAGGTCGACGATGCCGTGTTTCGATTCGGGAATGCCCTAACTTTTAGGGGGTACTCTCGAGTCGTTACATCATGCTTTGCTACATAACCCCTATCATCATAGGTAGTCATCACCACATATGTCAATTTATACCAATATGATATTCATTAATTATACCTAGCATCATATAATAATATCATCATATAAAGTCAACATTACATATTTCATGATATCATAAATGCATAAGACCATCTCCAAGGACTCCTTTTAGAGCTAACTTGTGCAATGTCTAGATAGAGTACCATACCCCTACCTATCCTAAGTAGACCCCTCAAGTCATCCTAATCAATGGCCCTTTATTACATTTTGTCATTCATTTTACTTTAGGGAACAATTTCTTAACTGACATAGACCAGATGAGCTAAATATGGAATCCGGTGTCATGAAACCCTACACCAAAAGAAGGTGTCTACTTGCCAAGGTATAACCAAACATGTACATAGCATTATAGGTGGATCCACTAGCTAGTATTCCTATAGGGAAACATAGTTCAAGAACTCCCAGACATATTAGAGACCCTTTTTATGCCATTAGCAATGTAATCTCTATCTCATGATAACATAGTGAACCTACCTTCCCACTCGGTAAGGGACACATGTCACAACTAGCTCACTCGGTGCTAAGCTAGAGTCCCTTTTTGGTATTCCTTTAAATCAACCATAGTATATGACATAGGGTCTAACCCTTTGTAAAGTCATGTCATTAACTCATTAGGTATAGGATGAGAACTACCTTTCATCACACCATCATTAGTGAGGTCATTTCATCATAATCAATCACAATAAGTCACACAAGTGGTTCACATTCAAACTTGCATGATCATATCCCTTTCAAGACCTCACACCCATCCTATTCATGTCAAGGAATCATAATAAAAATAATATAATTAAGAATCAATCTAATCACATATAATAATCCAATTGCACATCAACATCAAGTATAATCCATCATCATTGAAGTAAAGAATTAAGATTTGAAAATCTTACCACATAATCTTCATAAGTCCTCTTCAAGTTATTACCATCAATCCATCACAATTACCTAATAATCCATAGTACTATCATAAAAATATAGTGAATTAAAAAATAACATAATCAATTCCATCAACCCTAATCATCTACAAGTCTAATTCATAACTAGAGTTAGAGAAAACGGTTCAATTCAAGAGATATCATGAAAACTATGTCAAAGACTAAGAACTACAACAATTAGAAATTATCAATGATAAAATATAAATAATAGTCAATATAACATCATGATAAATAAACTTGAAAGATAAATTACGAAATTGGAATGAAACACATCTTTTGAAGAACATAGAAATCATATCTTAAAAGAGCCTCTTGGGGAAAGGGTTCCCATGAGTGATTAGCTTCCATACCTTGTTAATTCATAGAGAATTGTAGAAGAAAGATTTAATCTTGATTCCCTAGTGAAGCTTGAATTGGTCTTCAATAGTGTCTTTGGGAAAGAGAGAGAAAGTAAAGAGAAGGTGGAGATAATTGAGTTTGAGAATTGTGGAGTGTTAGGTTAGTTTAATGAAATTTAGGTCTTATATAGTCCCTCAAATAACTTTATTAACCCTTCATTAAACCATAAATAACCACCTAACTTCTTAACTAGTTAATTAACTTAACTAAAAACTAGGCAGCAAAATAGAACCCCAACCTACGATTCCCTGACTTACGCCCTGTAGGTCCATCGACGGACCGTTCTGGCAAGTTGTGGTTTCCATAAAAGACTGGTCTTTTGGAACATTTTGGACATTTTGATAAGTTTCAACCTGCGAGGCCATCGATGGAGCGTCAATCAAATGATGGATCGTCTCTTAGCTCGTAGTTGTAGACTGTCAATTGACAGCTTTAGGGCCCAAATGGAAGGATCCTCCTCAACGACCCTTAGTTGGTCCTTGGGGAGTCTTAACCGGACGTTTCGATCCTAAAAACATTCTAACTCATGTTTGACGCCTTTCTAACGAATTTCATTAAATTTTGACTCTTAAAACCTCATGAAACACGCAAAGGCACACTAACCTCAATTTCACTAGTCCCACGATGTCATGGACGTTTCTTGATGTTTTCACTCTAACACTTCCTAACTAGTTTAAATACCTTCATTTAGGCCTAGAAACACTTTTTCAAGTCTTTGTTCAACTTGTGATTCTGTAGAATATGTCATGTACTTTTGGAGTAATACATTACCCCCTTTAGGAACATTCGTCCCCGAATGACACTAAAATATTTTTGAAGGGAGCGAATAGACACAATACTAGCAGCCCAACCAACAACAACATAAAATTATCTTGATTCACCGACCGCTCATAGGATTAATTCACAACTCCATTCAACACATTAACAACAAAATTACCCATAACAACTCAATTCATAAGGCACAATATATAAGAGCTCAACATTCCATAAAACATAATGAGGAACTACCTTCTCAATATCAATATGAGCTCCAAATACATCAAAGAGTTACCATGCTATACTTCTTCTCAAGACAACAACAAAATATCAAGAAGGCAACATGTACTCGCATTTCACATATAAGTGTAAGTTAACACAAAAGGCCTTTTTTTTTTAAAAAATACTCAATTTTTAGAAAAAAACTTTACCAAAACACACACCTATTTAGAAAAAACGTCAGATACACAAAAATCATTTTTATTATTAAGAGGAACTACTAACCTCAATTAGGAAAAATATGAGGATAGAGGAACTTCATGTCGAACTCGGCCTCCCATGTTGCACCCTCAACTAGGTGGTTTCTCCATAGAACTTTTACGCAGGCCACCTCTTTGTTACTCAACATTTTTGACTTGATGATTTAGGATTTAATACCGAACTTCTTGAAAAGAATGGTTCTCATTCACCCCTAAAGGGAGAATAGACATCGGATCACATATACATTTCTTGAGCATGGAAACATGAAATACTGGATGAACTGAAGATTGTTCACTAGTTAGTTTCAACTCATAGGCAACCTTTCCGAGCTATTGCAAAATCTCATAAGGACCGACATACCGCAGACTTAATTTCCTCTTTTTACCGAATCTCATTGTAAGATCGCAAAAATGACTTAGGTACACTGGAACCTAACATTGTTTTCATGATGGTCTAAGGTCCTTAAATGAATTATAGTGTATATAGGCAGTGCGTTAAGTTTCATGAAGTTTGGAGGTCAAACGTCCAAGAACTGACGTTCGAAAGGTTTGCCTTGAAATGACATTGCGTGTCTTGGCATGTTTCGTCAAGTTTTACGTGTTTGTTTTTGATGAAATTCATGTGAAAGGTGCTAAACTCGTATACAAACATATTCGGGTTGGAAACGTTTGGGCAAACATCCCCATGGACCATCCAAGGGTCCCATCTACGGATGTCAAACGACGGCCGGTGTCCTGGTCGACGCCACGTAGGTAGAGGGAGTCCTTATGGACTTAGCCTAGGGAGATAAGATTCCATTTTACAGTCTCTGAACCCATCGAAGGAGGAGATTACAGTCCGTTTGTAGACTGAAGCCCCGCCGAAGGTCAATCCGTCATTGGACTGTCTCCTTCGTGCAATTCACGAGTATGTTAGGGGTGAGTTGGTAAATTCACCCCATGGCCAAGTAAGAGAAAGAAAGGTTAATTAGAGGTCTTTTGGTATTTTAAACATGCTTATAAGTCTTTAACACTTAGAAGAATTCATTCTTCAAAATTAAAATCCAAAATACCTTAGAAATTCCCTAGAACTCCATTGAAGCCAAAACTCAAGGAAGAGCTTGGATTGGATATTTGAGTGATGATTCTTCATAAAATTGGAGTATTATCTTCATTGAAGTATGTTTTTTGATCCTTGAAACTCTATTCATCAAGGAGCCCAAATTCAAAGAAGGTTTCTAAAGTTTTCAAAGTTGAATTGTCCAATTTTATGATCTATCCATGTGTTCTTGCATTAAAGGTTTTTAATCATTGTATATTGATGGAATTGTTGTTGATTAGATGATTTTAACTCAATTACCTATAAACCCATGTAATTAATGAACCCTAGTTTTTGACTACTTTATGGGTTAAGTGATATTGTCTTAATGCATATGAATTTTGGTGTAGTTTTCTATGGGCTATTGAATGATGTAAGAATTTTATTCAATTGATGTATAATTGGTCTTAGATTAATAATCCATATTGAATTGACACAGAATCATTGAGTATTATAGTTTATGCATTGAATTGATGTTCACGGCCATGGGTAAGGGCCTTATGATATTTAATTGGATGATTTAAACATGGATTGAAGTGGAGAGAATGGATTGGTGGTACACTACTCTAATTATATTTATTTTAAGTATTATAGATCTTGAATTATATTGTGATTTGTATGGACCACTTATGGTGACTTTTTAATGTGAATGATGTTGCCTTGTCGGCGTTACTTTATGTATTATGATAATCAAGGCCTTGTCAGCACTACTTGAAGTAAAATGAAAATTTGTGTAGTTGATTATGTGAAGTATGATAATATCTACCTATATGTGAATTAATGTGAAAGTATGTATTTATTCTATTGATGCTATTTAGGTGAACATGTTAGATTATGACTATGTTCTTGTATGTGTAGTCTTAGAGTTGATGCATGATTCTTCCTAATTGGTTATTGATTCTTATGATGACTATATTGATGATGTTATAGTAGTGTATAGGGTGACCTAAAGGTGATGAAGGTTGAGCCTATGTGCTTCTAGAATGATATGCTATATGTGATAAAGTGAAGTCATTGGTGTGTCTTGTGTGTTAGACTTGTGTCCCTTAATTGATGCATGTATGAATGTGAATATGAGAAGTCTTGACTTAGGATGCTAAAGCCTCTTAGTCTTGAATGTATGAATTATATGTGAGACCTTTAATGATGCTAAGAAGTTCATTTATGTGGAAACCTTGAACCTAGTGGTAAGGCTATGAACCTTGAAGTAGAAAGCCGTAATGGTATCCTTCTTGTAATGAATGATGGACTTAACGTTGGTTGGTTGGAACGGCATCATATCAATCCTTAGGAAAATCATTATGAGCTTCTTGTCGCCATTGTAAGGCTGCCCTAGGGGACATCTTTGGTAGGGTAAATGTAATTGGGTTATGAACTTGATATGGAACCCCTTTGTACGAACCTTTATTTTTAATTACTCCACGAGAACAAAGTCTAGCACCGAGTGACTATGGTAAGGGAAGTAGTTATAGTTAAAGGATGAGGCTAGAGTGCAAAGTAAGCCCTTCATATTCCTTAAACATGTGCATGCATGGGATGTGTCAAAGTTCTACCATTGGCAAGTAGAACACCCTACGGATTCCAGGCTTTTCTACCATGTTATGTGTCGGTTATTGCCTATTATCATCATGTGGGATACCTATTAGCATTAGAGTTGTTCTATGATGTTTAGGTGGCAGTATGGGATGCTATCTAGACATTGCACAATAGGTTTAGAGATGTTAGTGAAGTCCCTAGGTCTTCTCCAAGACCATTGATTGAATGTCCTCTATGTGATGAATGTCTCTTTATGAACTTATGAAATAATTGCTTATGTTATAAAGCATGTAAATGAATGAGAACCTAATATAGAATGACATAAGGATTCCTTAGTTAAAGTGTGAAGGGGGCAAAAGGGATGATCTCTTCATGTCTTATGTAGGGAAGTCTTGAGAATGACTCTAGTTAGGAAAGTTGGTTGATTCTTTAGGCATGATCTAAATATAGGTAGTCATAAGGATTATATAGGTAACCTTTAAGAGAGTGTATGGGCGTTATCTTCTAGGAGTACTTAAGTAAGTCTTTTGATAGCCTTAGTAAGGAGAATGTCATATCATACATGTTATGTGTTTTGTTGTCTTGTAAATGTATGTGTCTCATTATAAGTAGTCGTGAGGTTCATTTTGGCATGCTTAGAGAGGGTGTATGGGCGGTCTCTCTTTGTGTTTCTTTAGTGAGTCTTAGGATAGCTTTTAGTGGGGGAATTACATGATAGAATGTGTCTTAAGTGAAGTTAAGAAACTTCACTGTAACTATAAAGGAGTTCACTGTACAGTGAATTAGTTCACTGATGTGATGAATTGGCTATACCATGTCTTATGTATTTCTAAGGTGTTAAATGTTGTTATTATGATTATATTATGATATTTAAATCAAATGATGCATATTTCCAATAAATGTCCATTTTCATGATTTTTATGCATTATGTCATACTTAGTACATGTGGTTGTACAAATTCCATGCTTTTATCTATATCTATAGTGGATGGTAGGTGAGGAGCATTTGGGAAGCGAGACTTGGATTGTATCATCATTCAAGTGAAGTTGAAGTATGTCGTCATTTGACTCGAGGGCATTTATGACTTTTATTTCTCTTATTGAAGTATTGTAATAGACTTAGTAATACTATATTTCTATTGTGTATAGGCCCTATCCCAAGTACTCTTGTGTCTAATATTTGATGAAATGAGACTTAGTATTTCCTATGAGTTTTATATGAAAGAGTTTTAAATACAACGATAATAATTGTGAAAAGTTTTAATTCCGCACTACTTTTAACTATGTATATACGATGAAAGACACGAAAGGGCTTGTATAATACCTTCGAGAGGTCGAGTACGCCGGTTGCACTCCGAGGGTGCCATATTTTCTAGAGTGTGATCTTGGGATGTGACAAGCTTGCTAACAGAGCATAGGATATGAAAATAGTCTTAGGAATAAAAAATCTCATCAAGTCACTTCTAGTAGAGTCTCCACCATAGATATGAGTCGCGACACATCTATGGGCGAGAGGATTCTAGACGATGGAGTTTCCCTTTTCTACTCCTATGTCATTCCGTAGAGTAAATGTTATGAGTATCCTTCTTAATGTGTTTCGTTGTGTTTCAGGAGATGAATATTAGAAGGATGACATCTAGAAGGATGGAAGAGGGAAGGGTGAATGAGGAAGCTCCTCCTCAAGTTGAGCAAGTTAAGCAAGTTCTTAAAGATGGACAAGGAGTCCAAGGTGCTCAAAATGCTCAAGTGCCTCCCCAAGGATATCAAGTCCTTATTGTGCAAGAAGGTAATGATGTTCCAGTGGTTCCCCCGGAATTTCCTAATAAAGATATTAGAGAGGATTTGCTTGCTTTAGCCCGAGTCGTGACTGCTCAAGCGCAGTTTAGTATGGTGCCTAGGTTGAATGTTGTGGAGAGCACTATGACCTCTAGGTTGAGAGACTTTGTGTGGATGAATCCTCCTATCTTTCTTGGCTCTAAGGTGGGTGAGGATCCCCAAGAGTTCCTTGATGGTGTGTACAAGGTGTTGAGTTCTATGGGGGTTACATATAGGGAGAAGGCAGAGTTTGCTTCATATCAATTGAGAGATGTTTCTCAAGTATTGTAAACTCAATGGAAGGATAATAGGCCGATTGAGTCGGAGCCTATTGAATAGGAAGAATTTAAGGAAGCTTTTCTTGGTAAGTACTTTCCCCGTGAGAGGATGGAGGTTAAGGTAGAAGATTTTTTCAATCTCAAGCAAGGCAATATGAGTGCTGAGGAATACTCCTTAAAGTTCTAAATGTTTTCTAGATATGCACCATCTTAGTGTCTAATCCTAGGGATGAGATGAGTAGATTTGTGATCGGGGTAGCCAATCTAGTGAGGGAAGAATGTCATACGACCATGCTACATGATGATATGAACTTGGCTAGACTCATGGTGTATGCTCAATCTATAGAGAAGTCTAAACTTGGTAGGATTGCTAGCAACTTGAAGAGAAGTGGTTCAAGTGATCAAGGGCAAACTAGGTTCAAAAAGAGGGCTCAAATTTAAGATGAACCTAGTGCTCCTAAGGTGAAATTTGATAAAGGAGGTGGTTCTCAAAATGGCAAGCCTACACGTGTCACTTGTGGAAATAGAAATTATGGGGAGTGTCCGGGAGTTTTTTTGGATGTTGAAAATATGGAAACATAGTGAGGGATTTTCCTACTAGAGATGGTAAGAAAGTTGCTCCTAATGTTCCAAAAGATGATGCTCTAAATAAGAGGTGTTTCTATGTACTCCAGACTAGAGGAGAAAAGCCAGATAAGAGTGATCGTGATGAAGGTAAGTATTTGTATTTATTTTTAGTGATATGAGTTACTTCTAAGTGGGGGAGTATGGTTATATAGATGGGCTAGAAACTTGTTGCATGTGCATGGTGTTTAGGAGTTTTGTTTAAATTGAATTTCATTGACTTCTTGCATTGTGTATTTTATGAAGACATGATTATGTTGTAAAAAGGTGTTTATATGATGTTACCTTGCATATGAGTACCTCTATCGAAATGCTTGACAACGGATTCCATGAAGACTCATAATCTAATTAATGTAGATTCTTGCATACTTTTCTGCCGAATAGCTAGACTTAACGGGGATAAGTGGGAAGATTTCATCAACCTATCAACAATAACCCATATTGAGTCATTTTGTGTCCGATTTCGAGGCAACCTAATAACAAAGTCTATATTAATGACTTACCACTCTTAAATAGGAACATCCATTATTCTGGTTAAATCACACTGCTTTTGACGTTCGACTTTAACTTGTTGCCAATTTGGACACCTAGCAACATACTCCGCTATGTCCTTTGTTAGACCATCCCACCAATAAACCTCCCGAAGTTCATGATACATTTTTTGGGCACCCGGAAAAATAGAATAACGGGAACCATGGGCTTCTTCAAGAATTTGATTTCACAAATTTTCTACATCGGGTACAAAATATTTTCCTTTTTACCTTAGAACACCATTCGAGTAAGTCCCCCAAAAAAGTTAGTTAAGTTTTCTAGAGCATCACATGAGCCTAAAAAGGATTTAAATATGTTAAATAAGTGTTTAAAGTATGCAAAATTGATTTGAAGTAATTTGGAAGTCAAACGTCCCAGAACGTTCGGAAGGTAGCCTATGAGGCAAAGCAACAGATGCCAAGCCTCAGACCCAAACGATGGCCATCAGGATGGCCTGTCGATTGGCCTAACGGGCGTTGGTTGCTCCGTTGATGCCGGCTGCAACATCATTGCCAGGTGATCTGTTTCATTAAGGGGTCAATTCGAAATTCACCACACGTACTAACCTGACCCTAGGTGGTTATGTTACCTATTTTTGGGTATACTAAGTTAGTTTAAAGGATCAAAACCCCAAACCCAAATCATATTTCAAAATTACACTTTCCTTTCCAAAATATCCTCTGTAGAAACCTCCATTGGGGATGAAGCTCAAGAACAGCCATGGTGATGGATTATCAAGGATTCTTCCTCACCTTTTCATGGTTTTCTTCTATAATGATGTATGGTTATCCTTCATCCTTAGTCAACCTTTCTTCTAAGGAAGACCTTCCAATGTTTTCAATTAAAGTTTATGATCAACTTGTCAATTTTCCAATCTCGCCATGTGTTCTTTCTCAAAATGTTTTCAAAAGATTTCTTGTAATGAATTGATGTTAATTACTCATTGTAAAGTGAATTTAAATCAATTTTATGATGACCCGTTTTCCCTACAATTTTCAAATTAGCCTAAATTATGGGCATTGTGATCTTGACTTTATGTTGATTGAATTATCGTTCTAGCGTGTTGAGTTGCTTATATATACTGCCTATTATGTATATTGATGGTGAATTATTGATGCGTGATCAATGATGATCAAGTATTGCATGTTTTCTAAGGTTGACATATACTCCTATATCTTCTATAGTTTTGATGAAGTAGTACACATGATATGGCCTTGTTTCTATGATTATTGACTCATGATTTCATTTATGACAATCATACTTTGTCTACTGCCTATGATGTAAAGTTATGGTTAATTATATGAAATTGATACATGTGGATCAAGGTTTGAAGATTGACCTATGTTCTCCTATGCTCTATAGATTGATCATGCTAGGTACATATGTGACTTTTATTCTAGGGTAGATGAAACATGATTTTGTTTATGTTAATATACATTTATATACTGCCCGATATTGGTAATGTTGATGGATTATGAGTATTGATCATTCATGATCAACACAAGGGAATTTGGTAGATTGACTTATTCCTCTACTTTTCTATAGTATTGCTACTAGAATTGGCCTTGAATGGCATTGTGTGGTATGGTCCATTCATGGTGGAGCTTTTTAGTTCTTTCAATATATATATGTGTTGATTATGGACTTGAAGGCAAATTTATAATATATGAATGTGTGGTTATAATGATCACCCTATGTAAAGCTTAGGCCTAGTTTCCATTCTAGCTATTATCTAGGTTGTGTTAGTAATGTTATAAGCATGTGAATGACTATATAAGGGTAGGTTTAGGTGCTGCAATTTATGAGTTATAATGGTTAATGACCCCTTGCCTATGTACCCCTACATGAATGTGATTAGCTAATGCTAGGAGTCTTGAATGCAAGTCTTGAAGTTATCTTGTCTCCTATGATAGTATGTGTTGTGTGGACTATGATTGGACGTGCATTGTGGTCCTAAGAGATGGCTGCCTCAATATGTAATAGATAGTCATTATGTAATCATGTTGGACAATGTACACATACACCTCATGCATGCTTACAAGTAGTATATGTTCATGGTGTCTAATGAAAGGGTATTCTCATATGCAATAATGTCTACTACTATGCATGTAATATACATGTCCATGAAGTATGTTATGTATTCCCTAACTAGGATGACTTGATAGGTGTACTAGTATGGACAAGGGTATGGGACCTTATCTATGCATTGCACATGTGTGCCTTAATAGGATAGTTCCTAGGTTTGTTATCTATGTACATGATTATGAATGCATGATTAAGTTATGAATATGTTTTATAAAATATGATGAAGTATGAATATGCATAGTGTCTAAATATGTTTTTATGAAAGGATTGCTCATATAGTTACACCTATAATCTTATGCATGAATGAAGTACAAGTATTAATATGTATTGTTTAAGGGTGTTTATGCGAAAGGTTTGCTCAGATATATGTATACACTCACACATGAAAACATGTCTATGTTTCTTGTGTGATGATCTAGTAAATAGAGGGGCTCCTGAAAGGTGTTCTCAAAGGTATCCTAAACTATATGGTACTTGAATATGATATGTCCATGTCAAAGGGTTTCTTACATGATTTAGGTTGATGAACTCTCATTTATGACCTATGAGCTAAGCATATGAGGATTCAATCTCCTAAATCCTTATTTTAAATAGAAATGTCAATAAAGGCTTTTAATAAAGGGAACTTAGCTTAGCACCGAGTGAACTTAGATGAAAAGTGCCCCTTTCCAATGTGGGAAGGATTGTTCACCATAGTCCTTATGAGGTGGATAACTAGAATGCCCCATTTGGCATAAAGAGGGTTTCCATATATACCTCCAAGTTCCATAAATATGCTTGCCCCATTGGATCTAGAAAGTGATATCACCTATTATGCTAGAATGATTATAATGTTCTACTTTTGCTAAGTAGAGACCTTCCCTTTGTGTAATGCTATAAAACACCAAATTCCATGTTAAGCACACTGGGTCTTAGTGTTGGTTAAGGCTATAGTTTCCATAAAGTAAAATATACAATGGGAGTAAAGTAAGGACCCTAACTAGGATAACATAAGGGAAGTTGATTAGTGTAGGTGGGGGTATGGGACTTCACCTATGCATTGAACAAGTAGCTCTTGAAGGGAGTTCTAGGAAGGTGTTGTAATGTATATGATTAAATTTATGTTCCTTATGCATGACATTGTAGTGTCCTCTACTTGTTGTGATGAAATGCATGGTACGAGTCCTAATGACTCTATATGATGTGGCCTTACCTTATATATATGCATAATTTTAGTCTTATTTACTACTTGATGAAATTCCTATTTTGTACGCATGTAGTTGACTATAGTATCATAGTTGGTATATGAAGTACAAGTTAAGGCTTGTGGTCTCCTTGTAGATTAACTTGGTATGTGTGAGGTACTGGGACTTCACATTTATATTGCACTAGTAGGCTTAGAATGAGATTATGAGTAGGGTTCTATGTTGTCCTTGTGAAGTAATGCCCAATGTGTGATGTTAATGTTGAGTATTGGCCTAGTATGATGATGTTAGAAGTCTTGACTTGTATGTGGTCTTGTAATGAGTCATTCTATGTGGTCAATAAAGAATGTTGGGTGAAAATGTGAGTTCTATGTCCTGTTACATGAAATGGTTCTATGAATACATGTGTTGGATTAATGAAGGTTGTATACAGGTTTACCTTTTGGCCTTAAGGTGGTTCTTGAGTGTGAATAGTGTAATGGGACATTATCTATACATTGCACCAAGAGAGTTAACAAGAAAAAGAGAGTTCACTGTAAAAGGGAAATAATGTTACTGTAACATGAAATGATGTAACATGAAATGAGCTTACAGTACAATGATGCCAATTATGCCTTAAATACAATGTGTGGGTACATGAATTGTATGATGCTCATGGTACAAAAATTTTAACAAGTTTTCACGAAGGCATGATGCATGGTTTCAATGCAAAATGTCCCTTTTAATTGCATGTTTTTGCATGATTGTCATACTTAGTGAATTCTTGTACTAACACCATTCTTCTGTACTTTTAAAACAAAGTGTAGGTTATGGATGCTTAAAGGATGTATCTATGGTGAAAGGATTGATATGTGTTTCCCGAGCTCAAAGAAAGTAATCCTTAAGATTCAAGGATGTCCTATGTCAAGTTTATGTTAAAGTCATGTAATAGTTATGTATTATATTATAAGGGTCGTGTCCCTAATGTACTCTAATGATGCTGAGTCTAAGATGGAAAAAGACTTAAGAGTTGAACTATGTACTTATGTTATTTATATATTAATGGAAGTGAAGTTTCAAACATATGATGTGCTATGAAAAGTTTAAAATTTTCCGCTAAATTTACCTTTGATAATGCGATGAATGATAGCTATAGGCTTGTATAAGACCTCCGAGAGGTGAAGTACGCCATATTACTTCTACGTGGTGGTCTCCGTTCGTGACAATCACCCCCCTTGGGAGAATGACTCATTGAATTCACCAATTACCGATTATTTGAACTCCATCTGTAGAGGATCAAAGTGTTAGTTAGACTTCACATCAAGTACTAAAGATGACTCAGAGTTATGATGCATCATAAACCCCCATTTGGAGAATCTTCTAGTCGAACATTCAACCGGGCCAACCTATGAACATATTTTACTAGGTATTTCTTACCCTCCTCAACATGAGACACACTACCTATAGTTATACGCCAGTTGCACTCTGAAAGTGCCATATCTTCTAGAGTATGGTCTTGGGATGTGACAAGCTTTGTATAAGAGCATAGGATAAGAAAGTAGTCTTAGGAATCAAAAAGTCTAATCAAGTCACGTCTAGTAGAGTCTCGACCATCGGTGTGAGTCGCGACACATCTATGGGTGAGAAGATATAAACTGATAGAGTTTCCCTTCTTTTTTAATCCTATGTCGTGCAGTAGAGTAAACGTTATGAGTATCCTTCTTAATGTGTTTCCTGGTGTTTCTAGGAGATGAATATTAGAAGGATTGCCGCTAGAAGGTTGGAAGAGGGAAGGGTGAATGAGGAAGGTCCTCCTCAAGTTGAGCAAGTTGAAAAAGTTCTTCAAGATGGACAAGGAGTCCAAGGTTCTCAAAATACTCAAGTGCCTCCCCAAGGTGATTAAGGCCCAATTGTGGAAGGAGGTAATGATTTTCTGGTGGTTCCCCCGGAATTGTCTTATAGAGATATTAGAGAAGATTTGCTTGCTTTAGCCCGAGCTGTGACTACTGAAGCGAATTTGAGTATGGTACTTAGGGTGAATGTTGTGGAGAGAACTACGACCTTTAGGTTGAGAGACTTTGTGTTGATGAATCATCCTATCTTTCTTTGCTATAAGGTGGGAGAGGATCCCCAAGAGTTCCTTCGTGGTGTGTACAAGGTGTTGAGTTCTATGGGGGTTATATCTAGGGACAAGGCGGAGTTGGCTTCATATCAATTGAGAGATGTTTCTCAAGTGTGGTACACTCAATGGAAGGATAATAGGCCGATTGAGTCAGAGCCTATTCAGTAGGAAGAATTTAAGGAAGCTTTTCTGTGTAAGAACTTTCCCCGTGAGAGGAGGGAGGTTAAGGTAGAAGATTTTTTCAATCTCAAGCAAGGAAATATGAGTGTTGAGAAGTACTCCTTGAAGTTCTAAATGTTGTCTAGATATGCACCATACTTAGTGTCTAATCCTAGGGATGAGATGAGTAGATTTGTGAGAGGGGTAGCCAATCTAGTGAGGGAAGAATGTCATACGACCATGCTACGTGATGATATGACCTTTTCTAGACTCATGGTGTATGATCAATCTATAGAGGAGTCTAAACTTGGTAGGATTGCTAGCAACTTGAAGAGAAGTGGTTCAAGTGATCAAGGGCAAACTAGGTTCAAAAAGAGGGCTCAAACTCAAGATGGACCTAGTGCTCCTAAGGTGAAATTTGAGAAAGGAGTTGGTTATCAAAATGGCAAGCCTACACATGTCACTTGTGGAAATTGGAATTATGGGGAGTGTCTAGGGGGTATCGGGAGTCTTTTTGTATAACGACCCTAAACCAACTAAGGTGAACTAGAGCCTCGTGGTTGTTTCTTGAGTTGATTTTAAGTTAAACTGAGTTAGTTTAGTGTCCTTAGGCAGTGTGTGAAGTTTGGTTAACTTTCGAGTTTAATCGACCAAAAACGTCCATGACGTTCGGAAGGTATGCCTTAGAATGTACTTGTGTGTCTTGAGGTGTTTGAGTGAGTTTTATGTGTTCATTTTCCTTGAAACTAAGGTGGGATGTTCATATCACCTAGATGACTTAGTTTATGGGTTAAACGTCTGGGTACGACCCCACCTAGGACCCGCAAGAGGCCTTATATGAAGGGCCCAAGACTTGGGCAAAACTTCTAAAATGCAGTGGCAATCAACGACCCTATGGACGGTCTGTTGGTCCACCAATGGTCCGTCGACCTAGGGCGTCGATTGTACCAGAATGTGTTGGTGGACAGGGTCCATTTTGGAGCTAAGTATCCACCCACAAGACCCTACCAATGGTCCATTGATGCACAGACGGTCCGTTGGTGAAGGTCTCGTTTGTGAGGGCCTGAAAGTTTGTGAAGCTGCTGCCCAACTTGTGGTGTTTATGTAAATACACCCCATGTCTTTTAAGAGCCTAGGTGGATTATTTTATTATTTTTAGGTTATATTAAAATATTTTTAAACCCTAGACCTAGACAATACCCCTCAGTTCAACATTCAAACTCTCTCTCCAAAAAGAAAACTCTCTCAAAGTCACCATTGAAGACAAGACTCAAGGAGGTAAAGGAGGGATACTTTGGACGTGTTTATTCACCAAAATTATTGGGTTTCTTTCTCTTAATGTTATTGTATCCATTCTGGAATATATTTTCATTCAAGAAGCCAACTTCCAAAAAGGTTTTCAAAAGGGTTTCTAAACTCAAACTTCTTCTAACTTTGATTTCTAGTATGGGTCTTCTTGAAATTATGTTCTAATGGTTTAAATGTATTTATCTTGGTTTGAATTGATTATTTTGATTTTAAAACTCCATGAAACTCTTGTTTATGCATACATCAACTTTTGGCTTAAAAATGGGTTATGTGAGCATGATTTGAGTAGGGTATGAACTTGGGTCTTCTTGTATTTGTCATGTTAGTGTAGCTACTGCCCTAAGGGCCTTAATATGGTGAAATATTGATAAATTTCTTATGAGTGATGATGGTTTTATTTGATGTTGAGTTGCTTTCATTATATAGTTCTTATTATGAATTGATATTGAGTGGTATGGTCCATCTTATGGATGGAGGTGCTAATTGATGAACTTGATATTATTTAGTATGTTTTCAGTATGTAATCTTGAAGGTCTTATATGTGAAATGAAGAGATATTAGAAAAGGGTCTTGTATTGTGTTTGGTGTAGCTTGAATTGCATGTTTGACTTAGTTTATGTCTAAATGAAGTATATTATTATGAGAAGCATGTAGAGTGTGTAACTTGATGAATCAAGGTTAAAGTATGTTTAGAACTTGATGAGAATGAAATTATGCTTATATCCAAGGTGTGCACATGTACACACACACACTTTAAAGAACGTATTATGCCAAGTTAAGTAAAAAGGGGAATCTTGAGGTGGACACACTTTGTGAGTTGAGATGTATTGTCTAGTAGCAACCTCTCCATTACTAATGAGCTTTCTAAGGTAGACTATTATGTTGACAAATCCGTGGAGAGTTATGCCTAGCACCGAGAGGATATGAAGGGGAGGTGGATTACACTTTGTGAGTTGACATGTTTTAATCCAAAGTACCTCTTGAGATGAGTACTCCTCGTTAGTAGAGAGTGAGTTACTTAGTAGCAATCTCCTTATCTCTTAACTATGTGCCCGCATAGGTGTAAGCTATTGGAAAAGCTATGTAAACGCTAAGAAGCATGACCTTACACTAGGCAAGTAAGGATCTCTCATCTGATAGGGGTTAATATCAGGATTCCATGTCTATATCTCATGGTCTTTGTCGATTAAGATAACTCCCACAAAAGAATTTATTTGAAACTAGTTAACTTGTATATTGTTGATATTGTGTATGTATGTCATGAAGTGCTCGATCCACATTAGTTACCTAGTAGGAGCACTAAGTGGGAGTAGTAGTATAGGATGCTACTCTCACATTGCACTTGGTGTGACCTATACCTACTATCGTAGAGGAGTACTTTCATGAAATCCGTGTGAATGAGTATCATGGTGTGGTGTTATGGATGATTATTGTGGAGTATTGAATAAATGGAATCCATTAGGAGCACTAAGTGGGAGTGGTAGTATGGGATGCTACTCTCACATTAAACTTAGTGTGACCTATATTTCCATGAGTGTTTTGCATATGTTAGCCAAGGGCGTGGATTTGATTTCCAACGAGGTAAGCCTTAGATTCGGTGGTTTTAAGGGTCGCTTTGGTGTGCTTTGAAGGGAGGTGTAATGAAGGTCCCTTCTTGGCTCACCATAGGGAGTCTTAGGATGACCTTGGGTTAGGGAAACTTCAAAGGAAAAAGAGTTCATATGACTTGGACCGTGCCATTCACTGTTAGGTCTTCATGTAATAATTCAAAATGTTCACTGTAATGCTTATTCAATTTTACTGTAAATTTTAGTAAGTTCACTGTAATGTTCCTTTTTAGTTACTATAAGTTTTGGTAAAGTTACTGTAAAGTGTTCTTTTGGTTCAAAATTATGTGAGTTATTTCTTAAGTGCTAAATGATGGTTCTTATGTTGATTTGCTTCTAAATTCATGAATGTGCTATTTAAATTGCATGAAAGGTAATTTTACTAAAATGTCCCTTTTTGCATGTTTTTGCATATGCCATACTTAGTACATTATTGTACTAACCCCATACTTTTATATATCTTATGAGTATAGGTTTTAAGCCTTTTGGAGGATCGAAGTTGAAGCTTGGGAATTCTATCTCTCAAGAATTTGGTATGTCCTCATATATTCGAGGACATAGCTTATGTTTCCTAGTTTCTTTATTAAGACTTAAATTTGTATTTCATTTTTCTTGTAAAGGTCCGTATCCCTAAGATTCTAAGTTGTGTCTTTAAGTTGGCTTGTGACAAAAAGATTTCCTAGTATTTATGAAAAGACTTATATTATTATAATTATCATGAAAAGTTTTAATTCCGCACTACTTTTCATGCTTTATATTATGAACGCTAGTTAGAGGGCTTGTACGAGACCCCAAAGGGTCAAGTACGGCCAATTACGATTCGAAGGTTGTCCCTGACTTCTAGGGGGTACTTTCGGGTCGTGACAGACTCGGTATCAGAGCATAAGGCTTTCGGAAATCGTTTAAGGTCTAAATGTCTCACAAGCCACATCTAGTAGTATCTTGGTCATTGGTGTGAGTCGCGACACATCCATGGACAAGAGGCTATAAGATGCTAGAAGTTTACTTTCTTCTCTATTCTAGTATCGTGCCTTAAGTTGAGTTTATAAGGTGTCTTTTCTTAATCTCTTCTTTTTGGGTTTTTAGGACATGAATACGAGGAGATCGAACGCTATAAGGGAGGAGGGTGGTGTAGCTAATGAGAGGATCCCTATCCGTGACCATGTTCCTATTGTTGTCCTAGTGGAGGAAGAAAATGTGGGGGTTCCTCCTCAAGAACCTCAAGTACCTCCGGAACCTCAAGGGCCTCAAGTGCTTCCTATGCCTAAAGCTCCTTTTGATGATGGTGATATGACTAATGCAGAGTTCAGGGCTTCCCTAATGAACTTGAGCCAACTCATGACGGCTCAAGCTCAAGTCGTCAACAATCACTTTGTGGCCCAAGCTAATCAAGGAGATAGTCCCCAACCAAATGCTAGTACTCCCGCATCTAGAATTTGGGATTTCATGAGGATGAACCATCCTACCTTTCATGGAACTAAGGTGGATAAAGCTCCACAAGTCTTCATAGATGAGATTTTCAAGGTGGTAGATGCTATGGGTGTGACCTCTAGGGAAAAAGCGGAGTTAGCCGCTTACCAACTTAAGGATGTTGCTGAAGTGTGGTATGAGCAATGTAGGGGTAAGAGACCCTTAGAAAGAGGTCCGGTTGATTGGGAGGAATTCAAAGAGGCTTTCCTAGATAGGTTCTTTCCCTTATAGTGGAGGGAGAACAAGATGGTTGAATTCATGAACCCTCGTCAAGGGGAAATGAGTGTGCAAGAGTATTCTCTCAAATTCACCCAACTCTCTAAGTATGCCCCGACCATGGTAGCCAACCCTAGGGCTAGGATGAACAAGTTTGTGATGGAAGTGTCTATCTTGGTGGAGAAAGAGTGTCGTACGGCAATGCTTCTTGATGATATGGATATCTCTAGGCTCATGGTTTATGCGCAACAAATTGAGGAGTCCAAAATTAGGGAGATAAGGCAAGAGGATAAGAGGCCTAGGTCGGATGATTCTAGTCACCAAAGGCCTAAGAATAGGTTTTATCCCCAAGATTCTCCCATGGGAAACAAGGATAGGGCTCCAAATAAACATTCTGAAGGTGGTGGTCATTCCTATGAAAGGGCTAGGTGCCCTACTTGTTGCAAGCAACATGGGGATAAGTGTCTTGACGGAACGGATGGTTGTTTTGCATGTGGTAATAAGGGTCAAAAGATGAGGGACTACCCAAACCTCAAATCAAGGGTGAAAGATGTCAATCAAGCTTCCCTAGATCCTAATGCTCCCAAAAAGAACCCTTCCTATGGGATGGGGGCTAGGAAGGATAATTAATCCGGATTGATAGTTTTGGTAAGTCGTAGCTATTTTTGATTGTTGCTTTTGTGTTATGAAATGAGTTTATGTGTTTTTATAGTTTGTATGATCATTTCATCTTGATGAATTGCTTAAAGAATGAATTTTCGAAAAATTTTGGTAGCTTGGCAGTGAACACAGTGAACTTCACTGTAAAAATTTTGATTTTTGAAAAAAAATTGTTTTGTCTTGAATTTTATTTTAAATGTGTGTAAAAGTATGGTATATGAGTATGTTTAATGTTGGAGAAGGTAGTTCCTCCATAAAACAAGTTTAAGGTTGGGTTTTGACTTTGTGAAGTTTGGCAAAAGTTGCCTATGTTTCTAAGTGTTGAAAGTGTGAAATGATTTTCCTTGCTAGTTGTTGCAGTGATTGTTGATGTTTTGATCATGATCTAATTGTATTATGTCATGCTAAGTGAGTCCTTGTTATTCTTAAAATTTAAGTGTCATTCGAGGACTAATGTTATTCCAAGTGGGGGAGAATATAACGCCCCAAAACCAACTAAGGTGAACTAGAGCCTCGTGGTTGTATCTTGAAATGATTTTAAGTTAAACTGAGTTAGTTTAGTGTCCTTAGTCAGTGTGTGAAGTTTGGTTAATTTTGGAGTTCAATCGACCAAGAACGTCCATGACGTTCGGAGGGTATGTCTTAGAATGTACTTGTGTGTCTTGAGGTGTTTGAGTGAGTTTTATGTGTTGTTTTTCCTTGAAACTAAGGTGGGATGTTCCTAAGACCTAGACAAATTAGTTTAGGGGTTTAACGTCTGGGCACGACCCCACCTAGGAACCACAAGGGGCCCTAGATGAAGGGCCTAAGACTTGGACAAAACTGCCAAAAAGCAGTGGCCATCGACGACCCTAAGGACGGTCATTTGGTCCACCAACAGTCCGTCGACCTAGGGCGTCAATTGGACCAGAATTTATTGGTGGCCAAGATCCATTTTGGATCTAAGTATCCACCCACGAGACCCTACCAATGGTCCATTGATGCACAGACGGTCCGTTGGTGAAGGTCTCGTCTGTGAGGGCCTGAATGTTTGTGAAGCTGCTGCCAACTTTGGGGTGTTTATGTAAATACACCCCAAGTCTTTTAAGACCCTAGGTGGATAATATTAGTGTTTTTAGGTTATATTAAGATAGTTTTAAACCCTAGACCTAGACAAGACCCCTCACTTCAACATTCAAACTCTCTCTCCAAAAAGAAAACTCTCTCAAAGTCACCATTGAAGCCAAGACTCAAGGAGGGAAAGGAGGGCTGCTTTGGACGTGCTTCTTCACCAAAATTAGTGGGTTTATTTCTCTTAAAGGTATGGTATCCATTCTTGAATATCTTTTTATTCAAGAAGCCAACTTCCAAAAAGGTTTTCAAAAGGGTTTGTAAGCTCAAACTTCTTCTAACTTTGATTTCTAGTATGGGTCTTCTTGTAATTAAGTTCTAATTGTTTAAATGTATTTATCTTGGTTTGAATTGATTATTTTGATTTTAAAACTCCATGAAACTCTTGTTTATGCATACTTCAACTTTTGGCTTAAAAATGGGTTATGTGAGCATGATTTGAGTAGGCTATGAACTTGGGTCTTCTTGTATTTGTCATGTTGGTGTAGATACTGCCCTAAGGGCCTTAATATGGTGAAATATTGATAAATGTCTTATGAGTGATGATGGTTTGATTTGATGTTCAGTTGCTTTAATTATATAGTTCTTATTATTAATTGGTATTGAGTGGTATGGTCCATCTTATGGATGGCGGTGCTAATTGATCAACATGATATTATTTAGTATGTTTTGAATATATAATCTTGAAGGTCTAATATGTTATATGAATAGATATTGTAAATGGGTCTTGTATTGTGTTTGGTGTAGCTTGAATTGCATGTTTGACTTAGTTTATGTCTAAATGAAGTATATTATTATGAGAAGCATGTATAGTGTGTAACTTGATGAATCAAGGTTAAAGTATGTCTAGAACTTGATGAGAAGGAAATGATGCTTATATGCAAGGTTTGCACATGTACACACACAAACTTTAAAGAATGTATTATGCCAAGTTGAGTAAAAAGGGGAATCTTGAGGTGGACACACTTCGTGAATTGAGATGTAGTGTCTAGTAGCAACCTCTCCATTCCTAGTGAGCTTTCTAAGGTAGACTATTATGTTGAGAAATCCGTGGGGAGATATGCCTAGCACCGAGAGGATATGAAGGGGAGGTGGATTACACTTCGTGAGTTGAGATGTTATAATCCAAAGTACCTCTTGATATGAGTACTCCTCGTTAGTAGAGAGTGAGTTACTTAGAAGCAATCTCCTTATCTCTTAACTATGTGCCCGCATAGGTGTAGTTATTAAAAAAGCCATGTATACGCTAAGAAGCATGACCTTACACTAGGCAAGTAAGGATCCCTCATCCGATAGGGTTTAACATCGGGATTCCATGTCTAGGTCTCATGGTCTTTGTCGGTTAAGCTAACTCCCACAAAAGAATTGATTTGAAACTTGTTAACTTGTATATTGTTGATATTGTACATGTATGTATGTCGTGAAGTGCCCGATCCACATTTGTTACCTAGTAGGAGCACTAAATGGGAGTAGTAGTATGGGATGCTACTCTCACATTGCACTTGGTGTGACCTATACCTACTATGGGAGAGGAGTACTTTCATAAAATCTGTGTGAATGAGTATTATGGTGTGGTGTTATGGATGTTTATTGTGGAGTACGTGAGTAAATGGAATCCATTAGGAGCACTAAGTGGGAGTGGTAGTATGGGATTCTACTCTCACATTGCACTTAGTGTGACTTATATTTCCATGAGTGTTTTGCATATGTTAGCCAAGGGCGTGGATTTTATTTCCAACGAAGCAAGCCTAAGATTTGGTGGTTTGAAGGGTCGCTTTGGTGTGCTTTGAAGGGAGGTGTAATGAAGGTCCCTTGTTGGCTCACCTTAGGGAGTCTTAGGATGACCTCGGGTTAGGGAAACTTCAAAGGAAAAAGAGTTCATATGACTTGGACCGTGCCATTCACTGTAAGCTCTTCATTTTAAGAATTCAAAATGTTCACTGTAATGCTTATTCAATTTTACTGTAAATTTTAGTAAGTTCACTGTAATGTTCCTATTTAGTTACTCTAAGTTTTGGTAAAGTTATTGTAAAGTGTTCTTTTGGTTAAAAATTATGTGACTTATTCCTTAAGTGCTAAATGATGGTTCTTATGTTGATTTGCTTCTAAATTCATGAATGTTATATTTAAATTGCATGAAAGGTTATTTTACTAAAATGTCCCTTTTTGCATGTTCTTGCATATGCCATGCTTAGTACATTGTTGTACTAAACTCATACTTTTATATACCTTATGAGTATAGGTTGGAAGCCTTTTGGAGGATCGAAGTTGAAGCTTGGGAATTCTATCTGTCAAGAATTTGGTATGTCCTCATATATTCGAGGACATAGCTTATGTTTCCTAGTTTCTTTATTAATACTTAAATTTGTATTTCCTTTTTATTGTAAAGGGCCGTGTCCCTAAGATTCTAAATTGTGTCTTTAAGTTGGCTTGTGACGACAAGATTTCCTAGTATTTATGAAAAGACTTATGTTATTATTATTATCGTGAAAACGTTTAATTCCGCACTACTTTTCATGCTTTATGTTATGAATTCTAGTAAGAGGGCTTGTACGAGACTCCAAAGGGTCAAGTATGCCAGGTTATGATTCGAAGGTTTTCCTTAACTTCTAGGGGGTGTTTTCGGGTCGTGACATTTTGGATGTGGAAAATATGGAAATATAGTGAGGGATTGTCCTACTAGAGATGGTACGAAAGTTGCTCCTAATGTTCCAAAAGATGATGCTACAACAAAGAGGCGTTTCTATCCACTCCGGACTAGAGGAGAAAAGCCAGATGAGAGTGATCGTGATGAATGTAAGTATTTTTATTTGTTTTTAGCGATATGAGTTCCTTCTAAGTGCGGGAGTATGGTTAGATATATGGGCTAGAAGTGTCCTAGAAATTTGTTGCATGTGAATGGTGTTTAGGAGTTTTTTTGAAATTCAATTTCATTGACTTCTTGCATTGTGTATCTTATGAAGCCATTATTATGTTGTAAAAAGGTGTTTATATGATGTTACCTTGCATATGAGCACCTCTATCGAAATGCTGGACAAAGGCATCCTATGAAGACTCACAATCTCATTAATGTAGATTCTTGCATACTTCTCCGTCGAATAAGTAGACTTAACATGGATAAAGTGGGCAGATTTTGTCAACCTATCAACAATAACCCATATTGAGTCATTTTTTCTCCGAGTTCGAGGCAACCCAACAACAAAGTACATATTAATGACTTCCCACTTTAAAGTAGGAACATCCATTATTCTGGTCAAATAACACGGCTTTTGACGCTCGATTTTAACTTGTTGTCAATTTGGACACCTAGCAACAAACTCCGCTATGTCCTTTTTTAAACCATCCCACCAATAAACCTCCCAAAGGTCATGACATATCTTTGGGCACCCGGATCAATAGAATAACGGGAACCATGGGATTCTTCAAGAATTTGATTTCTCAAATCATCTACATCGGGTACACACAACATTCCTTGGTACCTTAGAACACCATTCCAGTAAGTCCCCAAAAATTAGTTAAGGTGTCTAGAGCCTCACACGAGTCTAAAAAGGATTTAAATATGTTAAATAAGTGTTTTACAGTATGCAAGATTGATTTGTGTCATTTGGAACTCAAACATCCTAGAACGTTCAGAAGGTAGCCTAGGAGGCAAAGCAACCAATGCCAAACCTCAGACCCAAACTACGGCAAGCAGGATGGCCCGTCGATTGGCCTAAGGGGTGTTGGTTGCTCCGTTGAGGCAGGCTGCAAGATCATTGCTAGGCGAACTGTTTCATTAATGGGTCAATTGGAAATTCACCCCACGTACTAACCGGACCCTAGGTGGTTATGTTACCTATTTTTGCGTTCACTAAGTTAGTTAAAAGGATTAAAACCCCAAACCCAAATCATATTTCAAAATTAGACTTCTCTCTCAAAATATATCCTCTCTAGAAATCTCTATTGGAGATGAAGCTCAAGAAAAACCATGGTGATGGATTCTCAAGGTTTCTTAATCAACTTTTCATGGTTTTCTTCTATAACGAGGTATGGTGATACTTCATCCTTAGTCAAACTTTCTTCTAAGGAAGACCTTCCCAATGTTTTCAATGAAAGTTTATGATCAACTTGTCAATTTTCCAATCTCGTCATGTGTTCTTTCTCAAAACGTTTTAAAAAGCTTTCTTGTGTTGAATTGATGTTAATGTACTCATTTTATAGTGAATTTAAATCCAATTTCATGATGAACCCATGTTCCCTCCAATTTTCAAATTAGCCTATATTATGGGCATTGTGATCTTGACTTTATGTTGATTGAATTATGGTTCTAGTTTGTTGAGTTTCTTATATCTACTGCCTATTATGTATATTGATGGTGAATTATTGATGAGTGATAAACGATGATCAAGTATTTGAAGTTTTGTAAGGTTGACCTATACTCATATATCTTCTATAGTTTGATGAAGTAATACATATGATATGGCCTTGATTCTATCATTATTGAGTCATGATTTCATATATGACTGTTGTACTTTATCTACTGCCTATGATGTAAAGTTATGGTGAATTATGTGAAATTGATCCATGTGGATCAAGGCTTGAAGATTGATCTATGTTCTCCTAGCCTCTATAGATTGATAATGATATGTACATAATGCGACTTTAATTCTAGCGTAGATGAAACATGATTTTGTTTATGTTAATATACATTTATCTACTGCCCTATATTTTTAATATTGATGGATTATGAGTATTGATCATTGATGATCAAAGCAAGGGAGATTTGGTAAGATTGCCTTATTGCTCTACTTTTCTATAGTATTTGTAACAACCCTAAAAATGGATAAGATAAGTATTGCTTAATGTGTCTAGAATGCCTATGATTAGACCAGGGTTAACACGGATTGATGCGCGTAGAACCAGACCTCGGAACCCTTGCTACAGCAAAGCCAACTAACTTGGGGAGTTAGTTGAGCTTGGAAAGGTTGGGTCCAACCATGTAGGGCTCTCGAATATGAAGATTTACTAGAAGGAGTCTTTACCGGACTTAAAAAGGGGAAATCTTAGGTTTGAAGGGTCTAGGGGTAAAATGGTCTTTTTACTGGCTAAGGGTAGTATCGTATTACCCTAAATATATAATTAATTATTTAATTAATAAGGTGGAGGGTCAATTTGTGGAGAGAGGGCCGAAATTGGGCTCTAGAATTAAAGTGATTTTTATTTAAGCTATTGAATTAATGTAATTAATTAATTATTATTATTCATTAGCTGATTTAAAATAAAATAAAAATCATATTTTTATTAAATAAACAAAACCCTATTGACTAAGTCCTAAAACTAGACTCCTAAGCCTCCTACAACTCCCACTCTCTCACGTTTATATCTCCACCCTCACGCTCAATCTCTCTTCTTCTTTCTCACGTATTCTCTGTGACCAAATAAGAGTCAAGAGAAGAAAAATAAATCAAGTTCTTTGTAACATTTTGAAATACCGAGGTCATGTGATAAGAGTTAAAGGAACTCCTTAGGAATCTAAACTAGTGTTCCTAGCCAATTAGGCATATTTAGAGTCTTTGAAGTGGTGTTTGGAACCGAAACTCTTAAACGTTCGGCAAATTAGTTCATAAGAGGGCTAGAGTGTCCTGTTGAGTTAACCTAGTTAAAGAGTCGGAATTTGGTAAACGGTTATAATTATAGGTGTAAAATAATGTGTGGGATAGTATCATGTTGGAAAAGTCGGGGGACAACTCCCCAAGGACCAAACAAGGACCCTCGAGGAGGACCCTTAAAGCAGCAGGGCATGACGGACCCCATGACTGGGCGTCACAGGAGCGACGGGGCGTCGAGGCCTCCGTCGTGCCAGCCTTAGCGCTTGGACTTTTCCTCCGCCTGCACAAGTCTCTGACAAGCGTGACGGATGTGCAGGACGGAGGGAAGCCAGTCCGTCACGGCCACGACGGTCCGTCGTCGTGGAACCGTCGTGCGCTTGGGGAGAAAGCCTTCGCCTGCACAAGTCTCTGACCAACGTGACGAATGTGCAGGACGGAGGGATGTCAGTCCGTTACGTCCACGACGGACCATCGTCGGGGATCCGTCGTGGAAGGTCTGTGGCAGTTTCAGAAAAGTTAGTTTTAGTTAGTTAAATAATTAATTGACTTAGGGGTAATTAAGGGTTTAAGAGAGACTAATTAAGTGACTTAAGACCGCACTATAAATACCCAACCCTCATTAGCCTAATCATTCTCTCAAAAACAAAACTCTCTTCCTTCTCTCTACTTTCTCTCTCTATTGGAAGACTCCATTGGAGATCAACTTGGGGAGATCTTTGGGGGCTGTATTAGCACGAAATTCACCATCAAAACGTCATCAAACCTTAAGGTATGGGATCTAATTCACCTTTGAGATTCTTTCCTCAAAGGGTTCCTTCAAAGCTTTTTTCCAAAAGGTTGAGTGTCTTATGGGTTTCATCCAAATCCGAATTTGATCGTGTGAATTGAGTTAATTAGGTATTCTTTGGGTTAGAATGAATAGATTATCATGAATTGTAACTTAATTTTGGTTAATTGATGTAGTTTGATCTAGATTGTGGGTAATGACCCCTAACCCTTAACCCTAAATGTAGAATTGATATGGATTAGGTTGAGTTTGATAGAATTGATCTCCTAATTAGTTAAATGGTCTTTAATGATTGATATTGCATTGATTATGGATCTATTATGATGAATTGAAGTTCTTCACACCTATGTTCTTGAATATTGAATCTAAATTAAGAAGTTACACTTGAGGTCATGTTATTAAGCTTTGATGTAGTATTGCTTCATAGTATAGAGCTTCTCCTTGATTAGTTCTTGTGATTTATTATTGAATTTCATTGACGTGATGACCTAAGATTGGTTGATCTATGGGTTATGGTATGGTCCTTTATTGATGGATTATGGAGGAATATGGGTAAGTTTTGATGATCCTAGCCGTTACTTCAAATTATGGTTAATTGTCATTAAGTGATAATGTTATGTTGAAGTATGCTTTAATTGATGTGATAAGTTGATATGATACATGAATTTATATGCTTAGGTTGGTTGTGAGGTTTCTAGGTGTAAAGTAATATAGGGAAGTTGTACGATGTGCCCTATTATGATGAGATGTACGAGGGTTCACTTCACCTATATGAATTGTTAATGAAAGGACTAATTCTCATACAATTCTTATTGAGCTATAATGATGATTATATGAGGGATTGAACCTCCTATCTAATTAAATTAAGAAAATTAATAAAGACTAAAGATTTCTCTAAATGGGGACTTAGCTTAGCACCGAGCGAACTTGACAATGGGAGGTGATGACTTGTCCCTAGAAAGGAAAGATTAATCCTAGAAGTTGCCCATGTGATGATAACTTCCATGTTCAATGGATATGTAACTTTAGGGAATCCCATGAGGAGCGGCCCATATTACCAAATGGTATAAATATGGATATCTACCTCTTAGTTCTTGAACTATGTTGCCACCATAGGATACTAGCTAGTGGATCCACCTAGATAGCTATGTTTACGATAGGTTCTACTTTGGCCGGTAGACCACCTTCCATCTGTGTAAGGTTTCATAACACTGGATTCCACATTCGATTATGTGGTCTATGTCGGTTAAGGCAAATGTTCCCTAAACTAAAATGAATGAATAAGGTATAGGCCAATCAAAGTAACTTGAGAGGTTGGCTATAGCTTGATAGGAACTTTGAGAGGTCAATATTACATATGTAAAGAAATGGTATGATGTAAATGGTTTGTATGTTGAATAACATGCTTATGAATATAATGTTGTTGTCTTTGCTTGAAGAAGGACGTATTATGATATGAAGAGTAAGTTGGTAAGCAAATTTCTAATTGTAGTCTTGGTAGGTTACTTTATTGAGTAGGAGACATGGTAAATTTTAGGTTCGGGTCGTTGATCTTGATCCAAATTGCTAGGAAGGAAGACTTGGGTAATTTGCCATCCAAGTGGTAGGTCCTCACTCTCTCGAGGACGTGGCCGATATCTCTCTTTTATGATGTGTAGTTACTATGATTCTATGTTGACTCTATTATTCTCTTGAGACGATGTAGTAGACAGCCTATATGCGGCTTCTTTCATTTGATGTAGGGCTATGCCCAAGACTTATTGTAATCGATAGATGGTTTATGAGATGAGACGGTTTTATGACTATTATTTTCTAAAAATATAAGTGTATGAAATAAAAGTAGAAGACTAAGTAATCTTCGTATATGAACAAGTCTATGTATACTTGATATATATATAATGATGTGTATGTAGAGGTCTATGTAAACCTCCGAGTAGTTTTAGATAAAAAGTTTTTAATTCTTACTGATTTTTAGTCGATGAATGCTATGACGAAGCTAAGAGGCTTGTCTTAGTCCTCTGAGAGGACGACGACGCCGGTTACGTCTAGGGGGTAAACCCGGATGTGACAAACTTGGTATCAGAGCATGATATTGAATATCCTTGATGTTAACGTCTCTCTCTCAACCACGTTATTTAAGTTTGTATTCATAATTGTGAAGCGCGCCACACTTATGAATAGGAACTTATTTGGCGATTAGGAATCATTCTCATTGTTAGAAATCCATATCGTGCCCTTAGAATGTACGTCGGATATGCTTTCGCCTGAACCTTGTGTTTTGGTTATAGGAGATGAATACTAGAAGAAATGCGGCTCGAAGACTTGAGGAAGAGATGGCTGCTGCAGGAATTCCTCGCGATGAACCTGCCCCTCCTCTTGAAGAGGTTGCAATTGATGACCAGGTTCCTGCTGATCCTCCATCGATGACAGAAGCTCAGATTAGAGATATTATTGCTCAAATGGCTCAAGCCATGACTACTCAAGCTCAAGCCGCAACAGTGCAAGCCCAAGCTATGACTGCCCAAGCCCATAGGGATTTGGCACCTAGAGTCCATGAACAGACTATGGCCTCCAGACTTAGGGATTTCACTCAAATGAGTCCTCCTGTCTTTTTTGGGTCGAAGGTTGATGAAGACCCTGAGGAATTTATTGATGAGGTTCACAAGATTTTGTGTGCTATGGGGCTGTCATCTAGCGAGAATGCCGAGTTGGCCTCCTATCAACTCAAGGATGTCGCTCAGATATGGTATGCGCAATGGAAGGCCAACAGGCCACTTTGAAGTGGGTTAGTGACGTGGGAGTTATTCAAAGGAGCCTTCATTGATCGATTCTTCCCTAGAGAGATGAGGGAAACGAAGGTGGTGGAATTCATCAATCTCTGCCAAGGAACGATGAGTGTTCATGAGTATTCTCTGAAATTTACTCAATTGGCCAAATATGCTCCGTCTTTGGTTGCCGACCCTAGAGACGAAATGAGTCGATATGTGACAGGTATATCGGACGACCTACAAGAGGAGTGTCAATCGGCTATGCTACATGATAATATGAACATTGGTCGTCTCATGGTGCATGCAAGAAGGGTTGAGGAGGCTAGAGCAAAAAGGAAGGATAAGGATAAGGACTTAAGAAGGACAAGGTCTTATGAGAGTGAAACTGCTAAAGATAGGTTGGGAATTCAAGACAGGCCTAGATTCAAGAAGAGGTTCTCAAACCACGTTCCATCCAAATTTCCCAAGACTAGGGATCCTAAAGCCCCTAGACCAAAAGTTGCAAAAGGAAAGGATGGAAACTCATCTAATGAGAAGCCTACTTGTGTTAAGTGTGGGAAGGAGCACTATGGTGAATGTTTGATCGGAACGGCAAATTGCTTTAGTTGTGGGAAGAGTGATCACAAAGTTAGGGACTGCCCTAACATAAGGAACCGAGAAAGGAATGTGCAAAAGCAAGTGAGTGAGGATCCTAAGAAGAACCGTTTTTATGCTCTTCGTTCGAGAGATGACCAAGAGGCCTCTTCCGATGTGGTGACTGGTATGTTACAAATCTTTGCCATTGATGTGTATGCATTACTTGATCCGGGTGCTACTTTGTCTTTCGTTACTCCATTAGTAGCTAAGAAGTTTAGTACCTTACCTGATGTTTTGCATGAACCTATTTTGGTGTCTACTCCGATTGGTGAATCAGTGGTAGCAAAAAGGGTCTATCGAAATTGTCCTATTTCAATGCCTCATAGAGTTTCTCATATTGATCTAGTTGAGCTAGACATATTCGATTTTGATGTCATATTAGGTATGGATTGGTTGCATGCTAGTTTCGCTTCCATCGATTGTAGGACCAAAATTGTGAGGTTTTGTTTCCCAAATGAACCCGTTATAGAGTGGAAGGGTGGAAATTATCTTCCTAGAGGTCGTTTCATAACATGCCTAAAAGCGTGTAAAATGATGTCGAAGGGGTGTCTCTACCATATTGTGAGAGTCCAAGAAGTGGATTCCGAAGTTCCTCATATAGAGTCAGTCCCCGTGGTGAGTGAACTTACGGAGGTCTTTCCTGATTACCTTCCTGGCATTCCTCCCGAATGGGAAATCGATTTCGGTATCGATTTGCTACCGGAAACAAATCCTATCTCTATTCCTTCTTATAGAATGGCTCCGGCCGAGTTAAAGGAATTGAAGGCACAACTTAAAGATTTGCTAGACAAGGGCTTTATAAGGCCTAGCATTTCTACATGGGGTGCTCCGGTCTTGTTCGTGAAAAAGAAGGATGGGTCGTTGAGAATATGTATTGACTACCGACAACTCAACAAGGTTACCATCAAGAACAAGTATCCTCTTCCTCAGATTGATGATTTATTTGAACAACTCCAAGGAGCGAGTTACTTCTCAAAGATTGATTTGAGGTCAGGGTACCACCAGCTTAGGGTGAGAAATGAAGATATTCCAAAGACAGCTTTTCGGACTCGATATGGGCATTATGAGTTTGTGGTTATGTCCTTTGGTCTCACAAATGCTCCGACGACGTTTATGGATCTGATGAACAGGGTGTTTCAAAATTACCTTGATTCATTCGTTATTGTATTTATCGATGATATCTTGGTGTATTCGAAAAATGAGGTTGACCACATGGATCATCTAAGGGTAGTATTGCAAACCCTTAGGGAACATAAATTGTTCGCCAAGTATAGCAAGTCCGAGTTTAGGCTGAGGTCGGTGGCATTTCTTGGGCACATCATCTCTAGTGAGGGAGTTGAGGTAGACCCAAGGAAGACAGATGCGGTAAGAAACTGGCCTAGACCCTTGACCCCAACTGACATTAGGAGTTTCTTGGGTCTAGCGGGTTATTATCGAAGGTTCGTAGAAGGCTTTTCATCCATTGCATCTCCTTTGACTTCATTGACTCAAAAAGGTAAAAAGTTTGAATGGTCAGAGGCATGCGAGGAGAGTTTTCAATTATTGAAGGATAGGCTTACTTCTGCTCCGGTGTTAACTTTACCGGAAGGATCTAAAGGGTTCATTGTGTATTGTGATGCATCCCGCGTAGGTTTGGGGTGTGTGCTTATGCAAAATGGGAAGGTGATTGCCTATGCTTCGCGGCAACTTAAGGTGCATGAGAGAAATTATCCTACTCATGACCTTGAGTTAGCGGCCGTGGTATTTGCTTTAAAAATATGGAGGCACTACTTGTATGGTGTTCATGTGGATGTTTTCACTGATCATAAGACCCTTCAATATGTATTTACCCAAAAAGATTTGAATCTTCGACAAAGAAGGTGGTTAGAGTTGTTGAAAGATTATGATATGAGTGTCCTATATCATCCCGGCAAGGAAAATGTGGTGGCGGATGCTTTAAGTCGTATGACTATGGGCAGTGTGTCTCGTATCGAAGAAGACAAGAAAGATCTAGTAAAAGATGTTCATCGTTTGACTAGAATGGGAGTGCGATTGGTGAGTTCGCTAAATAGAGGTGCCACGGTTCATCATAGCTCCGAGTCATCATTGGTGGTTGAGGTGAAGTCCAAACAACACCTTGATCAACTATTGATGGAGTTAAAGGAATCGGTTCTTGGCAAGACGAACGAGTCATTTTCCTTAGGAGAAGACAGTGTATTGAGGTATCAAGGGAGGTTGTGTGTTCCTAATGTGGATGGATTGAGGGATCGGATCCTTGATGAAGCCCATGGATCCCACTATTCCATCCATCCCGGTTCTATAAAGATGTATCATGACCTTCGAGAAATATATTGGTGGAAAGGTTTGAAGAGGGATATAGCGAAATTTGTTGCTATATGTCCGAATTGTCAACAAGTGAAGGCGGAACATCAAAAGCCGGGTGGCTTACTACAGGAGATCCAAATTCCTACTTGGAAGTGGGAAGACATTAATATGGATTTCGTAGTAGGGTTGCCTCGGACTCAAAAGTCATTTGATTCTATATGGGTGATTGTTGATAGATTGACTAAGTCCGCTCACTTTATTCCCGTCAAATCTACGTATTCGGCGGAAGATTATGCGAAGATTTTCATAGATGAGATTGTGTGTCGTCATGGTATTCCGTTATCCATCATTTCGGATAGAGGTGCACAATTCACATCTAGATTTTGGAAGTCGTTTCAAAAAGGTTTGGGTACTAAAGTGAAATTAAGTACCGCCTTCCATCCTCAAACGGATGGTCAAGCGGAACGCACGATTCAAACTCTTGAGGATATGCTTAGAGCTTGCATCATTGATTTTAAAGGGACTTGGGATAAGCATTTGCCGTTGGTGGAGTTTGTATATAATAATAGTTTCCATTCGTCCATCTCCATGGCTCCCTATGAAGCCTTGTATGGAAGAAGGTGTAGGTCTCCTATAGGATGGTTTGAACTAGGTGAGTCATCAATCTTTGGTCCCGACTTGATCTATAAGACATTGGAGAATGTACATATCATAAGAAATAGGTTGCAAACAGCCTATAGTCGACAAAAGTCCTATGCCGATAATAGAAGAAGGGACTTGGAGTTTAAAGAGGGTGATAAGGTGTATTTAAAAATTTCACCTATGAAAGGAGTGGTAAGATTTGGCAAGAAAGGGAAGTTGAGCCCTCGATATGTAGGCCCTTATGAGATTTTGGAAAGGGTTGGTAAAGTTGCCTACCGTTTAAGATTACCTAATGAGCTATCTTTCGTTCATCCGGTTTTCCATGTCTCCATGTTGAAGAAGTGTGTTGGGAATCCCGAGTCTATTCTTCCTCTTGAAGGCCTCGGAGTCAAGGATAACCTCTCTTATGAGGAGGTTCCGGTTCAAATCCTTGATAGGCAAGTGAAAAGGTTGAGGAACAAAGAGGTGGTTTCCGTAAAGGTGCTATGGAGGAACCACCTAGTTGAGGGTGCAACATGGGAGGCGGAGGCCGACATGAAAACCCGTTATCCTCATCTTTTTGATGTTTAATGTTAGTATCTCTCTCTAATGATATAAATACGTTAGATATTGTGAATCTCTGTTGTTTTTGTGAAACTTTACAAAACTCCTAGTTTGGAGACTTCTAAAATGGAGTCACTTTAAGGTGACCTTAGATAAATTTGGAAGTTGTTTTGTTTCTTGCATATTTGTGTCAAGTTTTGTGATTTTGATATGGTTAAATCCTTGCTGATATTGTATTGAGCATATTGAAAAAAAAATGAACTTTGTACTATTTGAATTGAGTGATAAATAATTGAGCTCATGCCTATATGAAAAGGAGAAAAACCTCATGAGGAAATGTTGAGATCACGTATGGTAAATTGATGTTTTGAAGTATTTTTATGAAATAATATTGTTCATGCTAACTAAATATTGTGAATTGGTTAAGCTGCTAGTCTTTAGTCTACTCCCACATTTTAAGAGTGTTTGGTGCCATTCGGGGACGAATGTTCCTAAGGGGGGGATAATGTAACATTTTGAAATACCGAGGTCATGTGATAAGACTTAAAGGAACTCCTTAGGAATCTAAACCAGTGTTCCTAGCCAATTAGGCATATTTAGAGTCTTTAAAGTGGTGTTTGGAACCGAAACTCTTAAACGTCCGGCAAATTGGTTCATAAGAGGGTTGGAGTGTCCTTTTGAGTTAACCTAGTTAAAGAGTCGGAATTTGGTAAACGGTTGTAATTATAGGTGTAAAATAATGTGTGGGATAGTATCATGTTGGAAAAGTCGGGGGACAACTCCCCAAGGACCAAACAAGGACCCTCGAGGAGGACCCTTAAAGCAGCAGGGCATGACGGACCCCATGACTGGGCGTCACAGGAGCAACGGGGCGTCGAGGCCTCCGTCGTGCCAGCCTTAGCGCTTGGACTTTTCCTCCGCCTGCACAAGTCTCTGACAAGCGTGACGGATGTGCAGGACGGAGGGAAGCCAGTCCGTCACGGCCACGACGGTCCGTCGTCGTGGAACCGTCGTGCGCTTGGGGAGAAAGCCTCCGCCTGCACAAGTCTCTGACCAACATGACGAATGTGCAGTACGGAGAGATGTCAGTCCGTTACGTCCACGACGGACCGTCGTCGGGGATCCGTCGTGGAAGGTCTGTGGCAATTTCGGAAAAGTTAGTTTTAGTTAGTTAATTAATTAATTGACTTAGGGTTAATTAGGGGTTTAAGAGACACTAATTAAGTGACTTAAGATCCCACTATAAATACCCAACCCTCATTAGCCTAATCATTCTCTCAAAAACAAAACTCTCTTCCTTCTCTCTACTTTCTCTCTCTATTGGAAGACTCCATTGGAGATCAACTTGGGGAGATCTTTGGGGGCTGGATTAGCACGAAATTCACCATCAAAACATCATCAAACCTTAAGGTATGGGATCTAATTCACCTTTGAGATTGTTTCCTCAAAGGGTTCCTTCAAAGCTTTTTTCCTTAAAGTTGAGTTTCTTATGGGTTTCATCCAAATCCGAATTTGATCGTGTGAATTGAGTTAATTAGGTATTCTTTGGGTTAGAATGAATAAATTATCATGAATTGTAACTTGATTTTGGTTAATTGATGTAGTTTGATCTAGATTGTGGGTAATGACCCCTAACCCTTAACCCTAAATGTAGAATTGATATGGATTAGGTTGAGTTTGATAGAATTGATCTCCTAATTAGTTAAATGGTCTTTAATGATTGATATTGCATTGATTATGGATCTATTATGATGAATTGAAGTTCTTCACACCTATTTCTTGAATATTGAATCTAAATTAAGAAGTTACACTTGAGGTCATGTTATTAAGCTTAGATGTAGTATTGCTTCATAGTATAGAGCTTCTCCTTGATTAGTTCTTGTGATTTATTATTGAATTTCATTGACGTGATGATCTAAGATTGGTTGATCTATGGGTTATGGTATGGTCCTTTATTGATGGATTATGGAGGAATATGGGTAAGTTTTGATGATCCTAGTCGTTACTTCAAATTATGGTTAATTGTCATTAAGTGATAATGTTATGTTGAAGTATGCTTTAATTGATGTGATAAGTTGATATGATACATGAATTGATATGCTTAGGTTGGTTGTGAGGTTGCTAGGTGTAAAGTAATATAGGGAAGTTGTACGATGTGCCCTATTATGATGAGATGTACGAGGGTTGACTTCACCTATATGAATTGTTAATGAAAGGACTAATTCTCATACAATTCTTATTGAGCTATAATGATGATTATATGAGGGATTGAACCTCCTATCTAATTAAATTGAGAAAATTAATAAAGACTAAAGATTTCTCTAAATGGGGACTTAGCTTAGCACCGACCGAACTTGACAATGGGAGGTGATGACTTGTCCCTAGAAAGGAAAGATTCATCCTAGAAGTTGCCCATTTGATGATAACTTCCATGTTCGATGGATATGTCACTTTAAGGGATTCCCATGAGGAGCGGCCCATATTACCAAATGGTATAAATATGGATATCTACCTCTTAGTTCTTGAACTATGTTGCCACCATAGGATACTAGCTAGTGGATCCACCTAGATAGCTATGTTTACGATAGGTTCTACTTTGGCCGGTAGACCACCTTCCATGGGTTTAAGGTTTCATAACACCGGATTCCACATTCGATTATGTGGTCTATGTCGGTTAAGGCAAATGTTCCCTAAACTAAAATGAATGAATAAGGTATAGGCCAATCAAAGTAACTTGAGAGGTTGGCTATAGCTTAGGTAGGGCTATGGGACTCTACCTACGCCTTGCACTAGTTTTCCTTGATAGGAACTTTGAGAGGTCAATATTACATATGTAAAGAAATGGTATGATGTAAATGGTTTGTATGTTGAATAACATGCTTATGAATATAATGTTGTTTTCTTTGCTTGAAGAAGGACGTATTATGATATGAAGAGTAAGTTGGTAAGCAAATTTCTAATTGTAGTCTTGGTAGGTTACTTCATTGAGTAGGAGGCATGGTAATTTTACTTGATCATTGTACTTGTGACTTATTGAAGGTTATCATTAGTATACTTTGCTTTGCTATGGTTTAATTGCATATGTAGTCTATTATGTTTTCATAAATGTCCCTTTTTAAATATAATTGATTGGTAATTGTATATGAGATTCCATACTTAGTACAAGTGGAGTACTAACCCCTTTTCTTTCCCTTTTCCCAATCATTTTAGGTTCGGGTCGTTGAGCTTGATCCAAATTGCTAGGAAGGAAGACTTGGGTAATTTGCCATCCAAGTGGTAGGTCCTCACTCTCTCGAGGACGTGGCCGATATCTCTCTTTTATGATGTGTAGTTACTATGATTCTATGTTGACTCTGTTATTCTCTTGAGACGATGTAGTAGACAGCCTATATGCGGCTTCTTTCATTTGATGTAGGGCTATGCCCAAGACTTATTGTAATCGATAGATGGTTTATGAGATGAGACGGTTTTATGACCATTATTTTCTAAAAATATAAGTGTATGAAATAAAAGTACAAGACTAAGTAATCTTCGTATATGAACAAGTCTATGTATACTTGATATATATATAATGATGTGTATGTAGAGGTCTATGTAAACCTCCGAGTAGTTTTAGATAAAAAGTTTTTAATTCTTACTGATTTTTAGTCGATGAGAGGACGACGACGCCGGTTACGTCTAGGGGGTAAACCCGGATGTGACATTCTTCATACTTGAAGAACTTACACGAAATCACAAGAAAACAAACGTTAATCGCACACTAGGCTAAGAGAGGTTGTCATTAGAGTGGAGTTGACATTGAGGAGGCTTAGACGTGATCTTGGGTGGAGTTTTTGGGCAGAAAGTCGAGGGTTTAACGTCAAAAAGTTATGGGTTCTCTTCTCTCTTGGTCCCTTTCCCAAGAGACCCCTAAAGGTTCAGATTATTCAGTCCGAAAACTAAGATTGTTCCCCCTTTTGCATGCCCCTGTCACTAGCTCCCAATGAATCGTAGGTTGGGTATGATTGCTGGTAGATTTAGGTGTATGTAATGTTTTCGTGATGAATATTATTATGTTTGTGTATTTGAAATAGTATGAAAGACAATCATGTGTTCAAAATTATGTGCAAGTGTGTGTGTGCAAACATGTTACAGTAACTAAGGTTCTCGGGTTAAGGCTCCAAATTTGATAATGTTATGGTTGTCATTTTACATGCATAAACCTATGTAAATCATGATGTTCAATAAAATGAAAGTGTGGCTAATTTGAGTACAATCTTTTGGCTAAAAGAATTTTTGAAAAATGCAACCCAAAACGTAATATATGATCTATGAATTTCCCTAAAAGTTCAAGTGAAAGTGTTGGTGAAAATGAACTAAAAAAAATGACTAAATTTCCAGCAAACTTACAAGTTTGGTTTAGGCTAAATAATTATGAATAAATATGGAAATTTATTTGAGTGTAAAGGGATGAGGCCACCAGGATTCGAACCTGTGACCTCTCCCGTGTAATGCCTTAAAATCACAAAAAAAAAGAAATGGGGTCAAGTGGAATCGATATTGGGTGTGCTGACTGAAAATGTAAAGTACAAAAATTAATAAATAAAATGGGAGGCATGGGAATCGAACCCACGACCTCCAGGGAGCGAGTGGAAGTAAAGAAGAAATAAAAGAAAAGAAATGTGAGGCGTGATAATCGAAACCACGACCTCAAAGCTGTGAAGGAGAGTAAAGGAGAAAGGGAATATAAAAAGAAAAGAAAGGTGAGGCGTGGCAATCGAACCCACGACCTCAAGGCAGTAAGGGAGTTAAGAGAAAAATATAGATAAAAGAATTGTGAGGCGTGGGAATTGAACCCACGACCTCTAGGCAGGCTGCGAAATAAATGAGAAATAAAGAGAGGCTGTGGGAGTTTGATCCCACAACCTCATGGTCTATGCGAATTGGACAAGGAGAATTAAATGAAAAAAATAAAAGGGGCTGTGGGGGATCGATCCCACAACCCCTCGGCCAAATAAGAGGAGATTCCAAGGAGAAAAATAAAGAGGGAATGTTGATGTTGGGGCTCGATCTAGGGTCCCAATGTCATGTGGACTAAAAATAAAATCAAGGAAAAATGTAAGTATTGTCCAAGGGATTCAAACTTGGGTTCCCTTGCCCAAATTCTGTATTGATACATAAGTCATACGTGAATTAAATGTTCAAGAATAATGCCACCTACTTAGATTGAAATCGAGATCTTGGCATACATACAAGATGCATAAGTCTTGTACTACATAATCTTAGGAAGATATGTGTCACTTAACGAACTATGAATGAAGCCTCATGACTTGTATGTATAGACCCATAAGTCCAACATACATTTAAAAATAAATGAACCTAAGATGTATGTAATGAAATAATGTAACCCTAGAAGGGTTAAGTACGAGTGTGAAATACACTAAATGGCCAAGAGCATTGGCATACGATGAAATGATTATTATGTAATGAAACGATAAAACCCTAAAAGGGTTAAGTAAGAGTGTGAAACACACAAATGTCCAAGTGCATTGGCATATGATGAAATGAACATTCACGTAAAATGGGGTGAGTAATTATGAAGAGAAAATGTGCTAATGTTAATGAATGTGGTGACAACATGATATGAGGCTAATGTAAAAGATGAGAACAATCTCAAATGAGCCTAAGTAAATGTTACCAAAACGTACTTACCTATGAGAGTGTAAAGTTAATGAAGAGACCAGTTTCTATGAACACTCAAATAAAAGTATTGAGATTAAAACACTTAATACTAATGATGAGATGAGAAATCATCTATTGAGATTGATGTCCTCATACTAGAAGCCAGCTTCCATGACGTATGAGTTGAATGTAATGTAATTTTATACTGAGCACCGATAGACTAGCTATGAGCGGTGATGCCTTCTTTCGGGAAGGGCAGAGGTTCACGTAACTCTCATGAGATGAGACTGTCCGGCATGCCGGGTATGGGTCTCCTTATATCTCCTGGTCTTCGAACCTATACTGCCAATATAGGGATCTGGCGGGGTTAAATTCCCATGAACGCTAGCATATTTTGGGTCACTTTGGCCGGTGAATCCACCTCTTTTCAGTGTGGGGAGACACTGGATTTCATGATGCTCACATGATCTATGTTGGTTAAAGTTAAAGTTCCCAATGAATGAATGAGGCCAGCATCAAATGATGCACATAATGAAATGAACGATACCAAAGGTGTTAGGATAGGATAATCAAGAGGTGAACTAGACTCAAGTAATGACACTAGGTTATTCTTGATCATTGCACAGCAAACACGATGAAAGTCTTAAACAACATCCTAGGTATAGCTGGTGTTCACACTAGCCTATGAAAGAAATGAAATGAAGTATGTATTAATGAATGAAGCAGACTCTGTGTTTGCTAATGAAGACTCCCTAGTTGAGGTACCATATGTTGAGCCCTCATTTTGGAAAGTCTTAATGTAAAGTCCATGATTCCAAGGTCTCATGGCATATGAATGAATGTTATAAAAGATGTTAGGTTTTATATCCAATATGATATGTACTATGTGTAAGATGTTATGTGTTGTATGCAATATGATAAGTATGATGATGCATGTTACTCTCATGGCATGACTTTCCTAATCCAAATTTGGAAAGCTCACTGACTTTCCTAATCCAAATTTGGAAAACTCACTGACTTTCCTAATCCAAATTTGGAAAGTTCACTAACTTTCCTAATCCCAATTTGACAAGTCCATTGACTTGACTTTCCATAATCATGTTGTTATGAAAGAGCTATTATTACACATGCATGTCCTTGGTGTGTGCTTGCATATACCCATACTTATTACAAGTGTATACTAATCCCATACAACTCTATATTTTTAGGTGTAGGGACAGGTGGACGCTAGAGCTTACAGGTTGACGTTGCAACTATCCGGACGTGGAGCTTTCATCAGGACTTGGTAGACCCTCATGATTTCGAGGATGTCTACTGTTCTTATCTAGATTAGATGTAGGCTTTAGATAGTGGAGCATGTTCCACTAGTGTTTCTTTCCACTTTCATTTCAGACTTTGTATTGGTGCCGCTTTGGCAAAAATACGTTTAATGCAATTATGAACTGTTTCTTTCATTTGATTATCTCTATATTAGATGTTTGATTTGTGAACACGCATGATGTTAAGTTTAAAATGTTTAGCATGAAATAAGAAAACAAAAAGTTCAAATTTTCCGCTAAAATTAACCTAGATGAAGTAAGAATGACGTATGTAGGCTTGTCTGCGACCTCTTAGAGGTCAACGACGCCGATCTCGTCTGGGGTCTAGATTCTGGTCGTGACAAAGTTGGTATCAGAGCACTAGGTTAATTTTCATGAATAATAACTTCACATCAACCACATTGAGTAGTTTCTAAGTCATGGTAGTGAAGTGCACCACTATCCTGAATTAGAGACTGCATGATGCGTAGGAAAATTTCCCTTCTTTTGATCTTATCATGCTTTTCGTAATGTCTAATTTATTGGTGTTATGAGCGTGTCTAACATCAATCTTTGTTGTTTTCAAAGAATGAATACTAGGAGAACCATTGGACAGAGGAGAGGAGGTGCAGCTGCTGGGGGCAATCAGGTTCCACCCCAGGCTCCAGCTGAAGGAGTGGTTATGCCGGTCAATTGGGACCTGTTTAAGACAGCCTTCCTGGAGAGATTCTTTCCTAGGGAGATGAGGGAGGCAAAGGTTGAGGAGTTTATCAACCTTAAGCAGGGATCTATGACAGTCAGGGTGTATTCCCTGAAGTTTGTTAAACTATCCAGGTATGCTACTTCCTTTGTATCTATCAGCAGGGATGAGATGAGAAGGTTCCTCACAGGAATCAACGGAGATCAGGAAGAGAAGTGTCGGTCTGCGATGCTCCATGATAACATGGACCTCCCCAGATTGATGGTGCATGACCAGCAGGTAGAGACAACTACATTAAGAGGGGCGTTAGTAATGCTAGGAGGCCTAAGCCTCAAGATTAGGCAGGTCCTAGCCGTGGAGGCCACAGGAACAATTTTGGCATCCGTGAGCATCCCAAGTTCAAGAAGGGGCAGCAGAGTTCTGGGAACTCTAATTCTCAGAGGAGTACAACACCTAGAGGAGGCAGAACTAAGACCAAGAAGGGCAATGGAGGTGAGATGCAGCGTCCCAAAAAGAACTGTGCTAAGTGTGGCCGTGCTCACAGTGGAGAGTGTAGACAGGGCACTAATGCCTGCTTCGGTTGCGGTAAGAGTGGGCACATGGTTAGAGACTGCGCAGAGAGCAGAGGTCAGGCTGGAGGTAATGCTCAGCCTAGGCCTAATCCTCAGGGTGCAGCAGCAGCCGAGCCTCCTAAGAGGAACAGGTTCTATGCCCTGAAGGGCAGGGAGGAGCAGGAGAAGTCCGCTGATGTGGTCACAGGTATGCTGCAAGTATTCTCAACTTCTGTTTATGCTTCACTTGATCCAGGGTCAACGCTTTCCTTTGTAACTTCTTTGATTGCTCTCACTTTTGAGATATTCCCTGAAGTTATGCATAATCCTATAGTGGTTAGTACACCTTTAGGAGAAAATGTAAGAACTGATAGAGTATACAAGGATTTCCCAATAGTTATAAGTGGTAAGACTATGTGTGCAGACTTGGTTGTGCTACCCATGCATGATTTTGATGTTATTCTTGGCATGGACTGGCTTCATAGTTGTTATGCTTGTTTGGATAGTCGTAGTAGAGTGGTGAGATTCCATTTCCCTAATGAAGAGGAGCTAGTCTGGGAGGGGTACAACTCGAGTCGTACTAATCCCTTGATTTCAAACCTTAAGGCCAATAAAATGGTGTCTAAGGGGTTATTGTGTCATCTTGTGAGTGTTAATGATTTAGATCATGACATTCCTTCCATAGACTCAGTGCCTGTAGTGAATGAGTTCTTAGATGTATTTCCTAATGATTTGCCTGGAGTCTCTCCCCATCGAGAGATTGACTCAGGTATCGACTTAGAACCCGATACTAAAACAATTTCAATTCCTCCCTACAGGATGGCTCCAACTGAATTGAAGGAGTTGAAGCTGCAGTTAAAAGATCTCACTGATAAGGGTTTCATTCAGCCGAGCATATCCCCTTGGGGCGCTCCAGTGTTGTTTGTGAAAAAGAAGGATGGAACCCTTAGAATGTGTATCGATTATCGGCAGCTTAACAAAGTCAATATAAAGAAAAAGTATCCACTTCCCATAACAGATGATTTGTTCGATCAGCTTCAAGGGTCTAGTTTCTTCTCTAAGATTGATCTTCGTTCAGGGTATCATCAGCTTAGGGTAATCGATGGAGATATCCTAAAGACAGCCTTTTGTACCCGTTATGGTCATTATGAGTTCTTAGTTATGTCATTTGGTCTTATGAATGCACCTGTTGCATTTATGGACCTCATGAACCGAGTCTTCCGTGAATACCTTGATTCTTTCGTCATAGTATTCATTGATGACATCCTCATCTACTCTAGGACCAAGGAAGAGCATGAACAACATTTGAGACTAACCTTGCAGGTACTTAGACAACATCAGCTGTATGACAAATTCAACAAGTGTGAATTCTGGCTTAGATCAGTGACCTTCCTGGGTCATGTTGTGTCCGATCAGGGTGTGTAGGTGGATCCCAGGAAGACTAAGGCTGTGAAGAATTGGCCAAAACCTCTTACTCCCACTGACATCCGTAGCTTTCTGGGATTGGCTGGTTACTACTGCAGGTTCGTGGAGGGCTTTTCTTCCATTGCTGCCCCACTGACAGCTTTGACTAAGAAGAAGGCCAAGTTTGAATGGACAGAGACTTGTAAGAAGAGTTTCTAGGAGCTCAAGGACAGACTCACTTCAGCCCCGGTGCTTACTTTGCCTAAGTGTGGTGAGAATTACACTATTTACTATGATGCATCTAGGGTTGGTTTGGGTTGTGTTCTTATGCAGGTTGGTAAGGTGATAGCCTATGCGTCCACACAGCTCAAGGTTCATGAGAAGAATTATCCCACTCATTACCTGGAGTTGGCAGCTGTGGTTTTTGCACTGAAGCTGTTGAGGCACAACTTGTATGGAGTGCATGTGGATGTGGTCACACACCACAAGAGTCTCCAGTACGTGTTCACACAGAGGGAGTTGAATCTACGTAAGCGGAGATGGTTGGAGCTGTTGAAGGATTATGACATGAATATTCACTACCATCCAGGTAAGGCTAATGTTGTAGCTGATGCTTTGTGCATGATGAGCATGGGAAGTACAACCCACGTTGAGGATGAAAAGAAGGAGTTGGCGAAAGATGTACACAGACTGTCCAGACTGTGTGTGCGATTGGTTGACGCTACTAGTGGGGGTGTTTCAGTTCATCCTAGTTTTGAATCATCCTTGGTAGTTGAAGTCAAGCAGGGTCAGCATCTCGATCCTGTGTTGATGGAGCTGAAGGACTCAGTGTTGATAAAGATGAATGAGTCTTTCGCTTTGGGAGGTGATGGCATACTTAGGTATCAAGACAGGCTGTGTGTACGAGATGTGGATGATTTGCGGACCAGGATTGTTGCAGAGGCCCATGGTTCCAGATATTCTATACATCCAGGTTCCACCAAGATGTATCATGATCTTAAGCAGATTTATTGGTGGGATGGCATGAAGAAGGACATTGCAGAATATGTGGCCAAGTGTCCTAATTGTCAGCAGGTTACGACAGAACATCTTAAGCCTGGCGGTCTTACTTAGATTATTGAGGTTCCGACTTGGAAGTGGGATGCCATTAATATGGACCTCGTTGTTGGTATTCCGAGGACTAGGAGACAATATGACTCCATATGGGTTATTGTGGACAGGATGACTAAGTCTGCCCACTTTATCCCTGTGAAGTCTACTTACAATGCCAAGGATTATGCGAGACTCTACATTGATGAGATTGTGAGATGGCATGGGATTCCTTTGTCTATCATTTCAGATAGAGGAGCTTAGTTTACTTCACATTTATGGAGATCTTTCAATAAGAGCTTGGGCACGCAGGTAAAGCTTAGTACTACCTTTCATCCTCAGACTGATGGGCAGGCAGAGTGCACCATTCAGACATTGGAGGACATGTTGAGAGCGTGTGTGATTGACTTCAGGGGTAGATGGGATGACCATCTGCCTTTGATAGAGTTCTCATATAATAATAGCTATCACTCCAGCATTGGGATTGCATCGTTTGAGGCACTATATGGTAGGAGGTGCAGATCTCCAATTGGGTGGTTCGAGGTTGGAGAGTCATCCATTTTGGGTCCAGAGATCTTTCATGAGGCCTTAGAGAAGGTTAGAGTGATTAGGGACAGGTTGGTTACTACTTACAGTCGATAGAAGTCATATACAGATAACAGAAAATGACCCTTTGATTTTGATGTTGGTGACCAGGTCTATCTGAAGATATCACCTATGAAGGGGGTGATGAGGTTTGGCAGGAAGGGGAAGTTGAGTCCAAGGTATGTTGGGCCATACGAGATCCTACAGCGTGTGGAAGAGGTGGCCTATGAGTTGGCATTGCCTGCGGAGCTAGCTTCTGTCCATCCAGTCTTTCATGTATCCATGTTAATGAAGTGCCTAGGTGATCCAGCTTCGATTCTACCTGTGGAAGGTTTAGGGGTCGATGAAGAGTTTTCCTACTAGGAGGTACCTGTTGAGATCTTAGACAGACAGATCAAGCGGCTGAGGAATAAGGAGATCGCCACAGTGAAGGTATTGTGGAGAAATCATCTTGTTGAGGGTGGTACGTGGGAGGCTGAGGCCGACATGAGATCCTGCTACCCTCATCTTTTCAGCTCTTGAGGTTAGACTCCCTACTCTTAAATCTAAGTTTCCTTATCTATCCATTTTTGTTGCTATTGCTTGATTGTGCATAGTGATTATATTATGATATGACTGGCATTACGCTAGATAGTAGTAGTGTCATTCGGGGACGAATGTTCCTAAAGGGGGGATAATGTAACAACCCTAAAAATGGATAATATAAGTAATGCTTAATGTGTCTAGAATGCCTACGATTAGACCAGGGTTCACACGGATTGATGCGTGTAGAACCAGACCTCGGAACCCTTGCTACACCCAAGCCAACTAACTTGGGGAGTTAGTTGAGCTTGGAAAGGTTGGTTCCAACCATGTAGGGCTCTCGAATACGAAGATTTACTAGAAGGAGTCTTTACCGGACTTAAAAAGGGGAAATCTTAGGTTTGAAGGGTCTAGGGGTAAAATGGTACTGGCTAAGGGTAGTATCGTAATTACCCTAAATATATAATTAATTATTTAATTAATAAGGTGGAGGGTCAATTTGTGGAGAGAGGGCCGAAATTGGGCTCTTGAAGTGAAGTCTTGCTCCACCCGGGATCGAACCTAGGTGGAAGCAATGAATTAAAGTGATTTTTATTTAAGCTATTGAATTAATGTAATTAATTTATAATTATTATTCATTAGCTGATTTAAAATAAAATAAAAATCAGATTTTTATTAAATAAACAAAACCCTATTGACTAAGTCCTAAAACTAGACTCCTAAACCTCCTACAACTCCCACTCTCTCATGTTTATCTCTCCACTCTCACGCTCAATATCTCTTCTTCTTTCTCATGTATTATCTCTGCCAAAATAAGAGTCAAGAGCATAAAAATAAAGCAAGTTCTTCACACTTGAAGAACTCACACGAAATCACAAGAAAACAAACGTTAATCGCACACTACACTAAGGGAGGTTGTCATTCGAGTGGAGTTGACATTGAGGAGTCTTAGACGTGATCTTGGGTGGAGTTTTTGGGCATCAAGTCGAGGGTTTAACGTCATAAAGGTATGGGTTCTGTTCTCTCTTTGTCCCTTTCCCAAGAGACCCCTTAAGGTTCAGATTATTCAGTTCGAAAACTAGGATTGTTCCCCCTTTTGCATACCCCTGTCACTAGCTCCCAATGAAACGTAGGTTGGGTATGATTTCTTGTAGATTTAGGTGTATGTTATGTTTTCGTGATGAATATGATTATGTTTGTGTACTTGAAATCGTATGAAAGACAATCATGTGTTCGAAATTATGTGCAAGTGTGTGTGTGCAAACATGTTACAGTAACTAAGGTTCTCGGGTTAAGGCTCCAAATTTGATAATGTTATGGTTGTCATTTTACATGCATAAAACTATGTAAATCGTGATGTTCATTAAAATGAAAGTGTGGCTAATTTGATTACAAATCTTTTGGCTAAAAGAATTTATGAAAAATGCACCCCAAAACGTAATATATGATCTATGAATTCCCCTAAAAGTTCAAGTGAAAGTGTTGGTCAAAATGAACTAAAAAAAATGACTAAATTTCCAGCAAACTTACAAGTTTGGTTTAGGCTAAATAGTGATGAATAAATCTTGAAATTTATTTGAGTGTAAAGGGATGAGGCCACCAGGATTCGAACCTGTGACCTGACCCGTGTAATGCCTTAAAATCGCAAAAAACAAAAGAAATGGGGTCAAGGGGAATCGATATTGGGTATGCTGGCTAAAAATGTAAAGTACAAAAATTAATAAAAAAAAATGGGAGGCGTGGGAATCGAATCCACGACCTCCAGGCAGCAAGTGGAAGTAAAGGAAAAATAATAGAAAAGAAATGTGAGGCGTGGGTATCGAACCCACGACTTCAAAGCTGTGAAGGAGAGTAAAGGAGAAAAGGAAAATAAAAAGAAAAGAAAGGTGAGGCGTGGGAATCGAACCCACGACCTCAAGGCAGTGAAGGGAGTTAAGAGAAAAATATAGATAAAAGAATTGTGAGGCGTGGGAATTGAACCCACGACCTCTAGGCAGGCTGCAAAATAAAAGAAAAATAAAGAGAGGCTGTGGGGGTTTGATCCCACAACCTCATGGTCTATGCGAATTGGACAAGGATAATTAAACGAAAAAAATTAAAGGGGTTATGGGGGTTCGATCCCACAACCCCTCGGCCAAATAAGAGGAGATTCCAAGGAGAAAAATAAAGAGGGAATGTTGATGTTGGGGCTCGATCTAGGGTCCCAATATCATGTGGACTAAAAATAAAATCAAGGAAAAATGTAAGTATTGTCCAAGGGATTCCAACTTGGGTTCCTTTGCACATATTCTGTATTGATACATAAGTCATACGTGAATTAAATGTTCAAGAATAACGCCACCTACTTAGATCAAAATCGAGATCTTGGCATACATACAAGATGCATAAGTCTTGTACTACATAATCTTAGGAAGATATGAGTCACTTAACGAACTATGAATGAAGCCTCATGGATTGTATGTGTAGACCCATAAGTCTAGCATACGTTTAAAAATAAGTGAACCTAAGATGTATGTAATGAATAATGTAACCCTAGAAGGGTTAAGTACGAGTGTGAAATACACTAAATGGCCAAGAGCATTGGCATACGATGAAATGATTATTATGTAATGAAACGATGAAAACCTAGAAGGGTTAAGTAAGAGTGTGAAACACACAAATGGCCAAGTGCATAGGCATATGATGAAATGAACATTCACGTAAAATGGGGTGAGTAATTATGAAGAGCAAATGTGCTAATGTTAATGAATGTGGTGACAACATGATATGAGGCTCATGTACAATCTTAAATGAGCCTAAGTAAATGTTACAAAAACGTACTTACCTATGAGAGTGTAAAGTTAATGAAGAGACCAGTCTCTATGAACACTCTAATGAAAGTATTGAGATTAACACACTTAATACTAATGATGAGATGAGAAATCATCTATTGAGCTATGATGTCCTCATACTAGAAGCCAGCTTCCATGACATATTAGTTGAATGTAATGAAATTTTATACTGAGATGAGACTGTCCGGCATGCCGGGTATGGGTCTCCTTATATCTCCTGGTCTTTGAACCTATACTGCCAATATAGGGATATGGCGGGGTTAAATTCCCATGTACGCTAGCATGTTTTGGGTCATTTTTGCTGGTGAATCCACCTCTTTTTGGTGTGGGAGAGACACTGGATTTCATGATGCTCACATGATCTATGTCGGTTATAGTTAAAGTTCCCAATGAATGAATGAGGTAAGCCTCAAATGATGCACATAATGAAATGAACGATACCAAAGGTGTTAGGATAGGATAATAAAGAGGTGACCTAGACTCAAGTAATGACACTAGGTTATTCTTGATCATTGCACAGCAAACCCGATGAAAGTCTTAAAATAAATCCTAGGTATAGCTGGTGTTCACACTAGCCTATGAAAGAAATAAAATGAAGTACGTATGAATGAATGAAGAAGACTCTGTGTTTGCTAATGAAGACTCCCTAGTTGAGGTCCCATATGTTGAGCCCTCATTTTGGAAAGTCTTAATTTCAAGTCCATGATTCCAAGTTCTCATGGCATATGAATGAATGTTATAAAATATGTTATGTGCTATATCCAATATGATATGTGCTATGTGTAAGATGTTATGTGTTGTGTGCAATATGATAAGTATGATGATGCATGTTACTCTCATGGAATGACTTTCCTAACCAGATTTGGAAAGCTCACTCACTTTCCTAATTCAAATTTGGAAAGCTCACTGACTTTCCTAATCCAAATTTGGAAAGTTCACTAACTTTCCTAATCCCAGTTTGGCAAGTTCACTGACTTGACTTTCCATAATTATGTTGTTAGGAAAGAGCTATTCTTACTCATGCATGTCCTTGGTGTGTGCTTGCATATACCCATACTTAGTACAAGTGTGTACTAATCCCATACAACTCTATATTTTTAGGTTCAGGCACACGTGGACGCTAGAGCTTACAGGTTGACGTTGCAGCTATCCGGACGTGGAGCTTTCATCTGTACTTGGTAGGCCCTCATGCTTTCGAGGATGTCTAGTGTTATTATCTATCTTAGATGTAGGATTTAGCTAGTGGAGCATGTTCCACTAGTGTTTCTTTCCACTTTCATTTCATACTTTGTATTGGTGTTGTTTTGGCAAAAATACGTTTAATGCAATTATGAACTGTTTCTTTCATTTGATTTTCTCTATATTAGATGGTTGATCTGTGAACGCCCATGATGTTAAGTTTAAAATGTTTAGCATAAAATAAGAAAACAAAAAGTTCAAATTTTCCGCTAAAATTAACCTAGATGAAGTAAGAATGACGTATGTAGGCTTGTCTGCGACCTCTGAGAGGTCAACGATGCCGATCTCGTCTGGGTCTAGATTCCGGTCGTGACAGTATTGCTAGTAGAATTGGCCTTGAATGGAATTGTATAGTATGGTCCATTCATGGGCGAGGTGTTTAATTCTTGTCAATATATATATGTGTTGATTATGGACTTGAAGGCAAATTTATAATATATGAATGCGTGGTTATAATGATTACCCTATGTGAAGCTTAGGCCTAGTTTCCATTCTAGCTATGATCTAGGTTGTGTTACTAATGTTATAAGCATGTGAATGACTATGTCAGGGTAGGCTTAGGTTCTGCAATTTATGAGTTATAATGGTTAATGAACCCTTACCTATGTACCCCTACATGAATGTGTGATTAACTAATGTTAGTATTCTTTAATGCAAGTCTTCAAGTTATCTTGTCTCCTATGATAGTATGTGTTGTGTGGCCAACGATTGGACGTGCATTGTGGTCCTAAGATATGGCTGCCTCAATATGTAATAGATAGTCATTATGTAATCATGCTGGACAATGTACACACACACCTCATGCATGCTTACAAGCAGTATAGGTTCATGGTGTCTAATGAAAGGGTATGCCCATATGCACTAATGTCTACTACTATGCATATAATATATATGTCCATGAAGTATGTTATGTATTCCCTAACTAGGATGACTTGATAGATGTACTATTATGGAAATGGGCATGGGACCTTGTCTATGCATTACACATGTCTGTCTTAATAGGATAGCTCCTAGGTTTGTTATCTATGTACATGATTATGAATGCATGATTAAGGTATGAATATGTTTTATAAAATATGATGAAGTATGAATATGCATAGTGTGTAAATGTGTTTTTATGAAAGCATTGCTCATATAGTTACACCTATACTGTTATGCATGAATGAAGTACAAGTATGAATATGTCTTGTTTAATGGTGTTTGTGTGAAAGGTTTGCTCAGATATATGTATACACACACATGAAAAGATGTCTATGTTTCTTGTATGATGATCTAGTAATAGAGGGGCTCTTGAAAGGTGTTCTCAAAGTTATCCTAAACTAGATTGTACTTGAATATGCTATGTCCATGTGAAAGGGTTTCTCACATGATTTAGGTTGATGAACTCTCATCTATGACCTATGAGCTAAGCATATGAGGAGTCAGTCTCCTAAATCCTTATTTTATATAGTAATGTTAATAAAGGCTTTTAATAAAAGGAACTTAGCTTAGCACTATGTGAACTTAGATGAAATGTGCCCCTTCCCAATGTGAGAAGGCGTGTTCAACATAATCCTCACGAGGTGGATAACTACAATGCCCCATTTGGAATAAATAAGGTTTCCATATATGACTCCAAGTTCCATAAACTATGCTTCACCTATTGGATCTAGCAAGTGATATCACCTATTATGCTAGAATTATGCTAATGTTCTACTTTGGCTAAGTAAAGACGTTCCCTTTGTGTAATGCTATAAAACACCAAATTCTATGTTTAGCACACATGGTCTTAGTGCCCGTTAAGGCTATAATTTTCATAAAGTAAAATGTACAATGGGAGTAAAGTAGGGACCCTAACTAGGAAAACATAAGGTAAGTTGCTTAGTGTAGGTGGGGGTATGGGACTTCATGTATGCATTGAACAAGTAGCTCTTGAAGGGAGTTCTAGGAAGGTGTTCTAATGTATATGATTATGTTTATGTTCCTTAAGAATGACATTGTAGTGTCCTCTACTTCTTGTGATGAAATGCATGGTATGAGTCCTAATGACTCTATATGATGTGGCCTTAACTTATCTGCATAATGTTAGTCTTATTGACTATATGATGAAATTCCTATTTGGTACGCATGTAGTTGACTATATTATCATAGTTGGTATATGAAGTACAATTTAAGGCTTGTGGTCCCCTTGTAGGTTTACTTGGGTTGTGTGAGGTAATGGGACTTCACATGTATATTCCACTAGTAGCCTTAGAATGAGATTATGAGTAGGGTTCTATTTTGCCCTTGTGAAGTAATGTCCATTATGTGATGTTAATGTTGAGTATTGTCCTAGTATGATGATGTTAGAAGTCTTGACTTGTACGTGGTCTTGTAATGAATCCTTCTATGTGATCAATAAAGAATGTTGGGTAAAAAAGTGAGTTGTATGTCTTGCTACATGAAATGGTTCTATGAATACATGTTATGGATTAATGAAGGTTGTATGCACGTTTTACCTTTTTGCCTTACGGTGGTGCTTGAGTGTGGATAGTGTAATGGGATATTACCTATACATTGCACCAAGAGAGATAAGAAGAAAAAGAGAGTTCACTGTAAAAGGGAAATAATCTTACTGTAACATGAAATGAGCTTACAGTACATTGATTAAAATTATGCCTTAAATACAATGTGTGGTTTTATATGATGTTATGACTATTTTATATGCCTAAATTGAGTATATGAATTGTATGATGCTTATTGTACCAAAGTTTTAACAAGTTTTCACAAATAGGCATGATGCATGGTTTCAATGCAAAATGTCCCTTTTAATTGCATGTTTTTGCATGATTGCCATACTTAGTGCATTCTTGTACTAACATCATTCTTCTTTACTTTTTAAATAAAGTGTAGATTATGGATTCTTAAAGGATGTCTCTATGGTGAAGAGCTTTATATGTGTTTCCCTATCTCAAACAAAGGAATCCTTAAGATTCAAGGATGTCCTATGTCACGTTTATGTTAAAGTCATGTAATAGTTATTTATTATATTATAAGGGTTGTGTCCCTAATGTACTCTAATGATGTTGAGTCTAAGATTGACAAAAGTCTTAAGAGTTTAACTATGTACTTATGTTATTTATATATTAATGGAAGTGAAGTTTCAAACATATGATGTGCTATGAAAAGTTTTAAATTTTCCGCTAAATTTACCTATGATAATGCGATGAATGATAACTATGAGCTTGTATAAGACCTCCGAGAGGTCAAGTACTCCATATTACTTCTAATAGGTGATCTCCGGTCGTGACAATCTTAGTAGAGCCCAGATGAATAAAATAACAGGAACCATAAGCTTTTTTAAGAATCCGGTTTCTCAAATCATCAACATTGGGCACACACAATTTCTCTTTATAGTTCAAAACACCATCCCCCCTAAGGAGAATTACTCATTAAGCTTACCAAGAACAGATTCCTTCAACTCCATCAATAATGGATCAAGGTGTCGCTCAGACTTCACCTGAACCAGCAACGACAATTTGGATTTATGATGGACCATAAAACCACCATTTGGAGAATCTTCTAATCTAACACCCAAATGAGCCAACCTATGAACATCTTTCACTAGGTCTTTCATGTTTTCTTCCACATGAGACACACGAACCATGTTCATACGACTTAGAGCATCCGCGACCATATTGGTATTGCCTATCTTTCAAAAAATTTAAGCTTCTTTCATATGCCTCCAACCACTCAAATTTCACACTCTTTTGGGTAAAGGTAGTCAAAGGAGAAGGAATGGACACAAAACCATCCAAAAACCTCCAATAATACCCAGTAGACCTAAGAAACTCCTAATTTTGGGTGGAGTCAATGGTCTACGTCAATTTTTAACCTCCTCGATTTTCCTTGGATCAACCTCAACTCCCTCCCAAGAAATTATATGACCAAGAAATGCCACCGACCTCAACCAAAACTCACATTTCTGATACTTGGCAAATAATTGTGTTCCGTATGAACTTATAATACCATTCTCAAATGGTCCATGTGCTCTCCATCATTCTTCAAATATACCAGGATGTCGTCAATGAAGACAATAAAAAATGAATCTAGGTAATTTCTAAACACCCTATTCATTAGGTCAATATAAGTTGTTGTGGCATTAGTGAGACCAAAGGACATTACTATGAACTCATAGTGACCATATCTAGTTCGAAATGTCATTTTTTGGTATATCCTTACTCTCACCCTAAGTTGGTGATACCCCGATCTTAAGTAAATCTTAAAAAACTAGCTTTCCCCTTGGAGTTGATCAAATAAGTCTTCAATCCGAGGGAGAGGATACATGTTCTTAAAGGTGACTTTATTGTGTTAGCGACAATTAATGCACATTCTAAGGGACACATCCTTTTTCTTCTCAAACAATACCGGATCACCCCATGGAAAAATACTAGGTGTAATGAAGCCTTTGTCTAGACAGTCTTTGAGTTGAGCCTTCAACAATTTCAATTCGGCCGGAGCAATCCTATAAGGAGGAATTAAAATTGGGTTTGTATCTGGCAGAAAGTCAATACCAAAATCAATTTCCCGTTCGTGAGGGATTCCGGAAAGATCATAATGAAAGACCTTGAGAAATTCTCACACTACGGGGACTGACTTAATGGAAGGATTTTCGGAGTTTAGATTTTTGACTCGTACAATATGGTATAAACACCCTTTAGAGATAATCTTACAAGCCTTTAGACTAACGAAAATACGACCTCTAGGAATTGAATTACCCCCCTTTATGTCATATCCTGAGAGCTCCCCTAGATGCGACCGGCGTCACCGTCCTCTTAGAGGACTCAGACAAGCCCTTAGCATTCGCCATAACATTTTAATAGTTAAAATTGAGGAATAAATAAAAACTTTTGCATTCTATGTGAATTTTACTTATACTTCATACTTAACAATCATGAAACATACGTAGCGATAGTCTAAAAGTTGTCTCATATAAAAAAACTATCTAAATAGTACGAATCTAGACTTAGCCAATAAAAGTCAATATGCCATATTGGCCTTAATATAAAAGAATCCAAAAAACATAAAACTGAATCAATAGTATTCTTAAAAACTATTAAAGTCTTCATGAGCTGGAATAATGAAAAGATAGCATATCCGAACATGAGGACCTACCAACACTTGGAGAAAGAGTTCCAAGATTCTTCAATTAGACCTTCTTAATCTTCAATGGCCGAACCTTACAATTGTAGTAATATAAAGTAATGGGGATAGTAAGCCACATGTACTATGTATGGGCATAAGCACATAACATTTAAGGACATGCATGAAAAAGGATCATTTCGTAGGAAGCATGCTAAGTCATTTGAAAATCTTCAATGCATATACCATAGAGCATATACAACTTAAGGATTTCATTAAAATAATGCATGATCATAATCACAGATATATTATCATAGAGTCATGTTAAAATTTCATATTGAATAGATAATATAAAAATAACATACAAAACACATACCAATGATTCCATCCCCAACGTACAGGTTCAATGGTCATGCGAAGACCCATAACCCCACACAACCAAGTAGATAAGATAGGAGACAATAATTAAAGCTTTTCTTCATATAACTTGTAACATAAGTAGTCATATGATGTACCGTGATTTCACGGCACTTTCAATGTTATTTCCTTAAGTTTAGTGTGTGTCTTGAGCCTTTTTATAGTAATTTTAATGTGTTTTTATCTTTATTTTGCAAGAAAGTTGTCTGAAACTAAAATGCAGAAGGTTGTGAAGAATCAGTGCATAAGTGACCTACGAAGCCATCGACGGCTTGTCGTCGCATTGATGGACCATAGATGGTGACCGTCAATTGGAGGTTCAGGCATCTTGAAGAAACTTGGGGAATTATGACTAAATGTGGTGATACAGAAGGATCAACGGTCCGTCATTTGATCGACGGACCATTCTGGAAAAACGTCGATTTGATCAGAGATATGTCCTAGTACCAGGTGTTGAAGAAAATCTAAGTATAGAACGGCGAGAAGTATCGACAGACCGTAAGTGAATCGATGGACCATGTTGTTGGTCTGTCGATTGGATCAGACAAGATGCAAAAGTAAAGCCTAAAAAAAAGCTAAGTCTGAACTGATGGAGACAATCGATGGTCGTCGTGTCATCGACGAACCGTCTGTGGGGTCGTCGATTGAAGCCGCATTTTTTGGACAAACTTTCCTTATTTGTTTTCCTTTTATTTTAGGACAATATTTTTATAAATAAGGTGTAAAACCTCATTTTAGGGGTTGGATTCTTTATTATTTTACATACTTTTGTTCTTGGAGATTTGATTTTGCAACTTGGACAATTAATTCAAGTTTTCGGAATTGATTTTCAAGTGAATTTTGTTGTTTCAAGTATAATTTTTGGATTTTCTTCAAACTTGTCAAAGTAAGTTCATGAATTATTGTTTATTGACTATGAATTGTGTTCTTCTAGGCATGGGTAACTAAATCCACAACTAGGGTTGTGGGAACCATGGGTGATTAACAAAGTAAAATTAGCTAAATAACAATTCTCGAATAGGTTTTTGCATGCATTAATAATTCTTTCGATTAGAAGTCTTTTAAATGAGTGCACATATGAGAACTCGCCTTATTTATACTTGCCAGACCATGGGGGTTTGGTAATAGGAAAAGAATTATCAACATAGATTTAGTTGGACACTATCTATTAGGCTAGTTTCGATTGGTGCGAAGTAATAACTAAGCCATACATCAAATATGATGCTCAATATGAAGTAAAGGTAAGGGTTAGTAACTTAGACACGCGTAGCCGGACCAAGGTACGGGGTGAAATTCTCTAAATGCCGAAAAAGGGATTTAGACATACCTAACTTATCACTTTGGATGCAAGACACTATAAAAAGGATCATTTCTTAGAAAGCATGCTAAGTCATTTGAAAATCTTCAATGCATATACCATAGAAATATACAAGTTAAGGTTTCCAACAACATTAAGAATGATCATAATCAAAGACATATTATCATAGAGCCATGTCAATATTTCATATTCAATAGATCATATAAACATAACATGCAAAACACTTACCAATGATCCCATCCCCAACCTATAGGTGCAATTTTTCATGTGAAGCTCCATAACCCCACACAACCAAGTAGATAAGATAGGAGACTATAAGTAAAGCTTTGGTTCATACTTATAACATAACTAGTCATCACCTCATTAAGAAATATAGACCAATAACAGGTTTATTAACGTAACAAACTTCATATAAGAGTAACAACATGTATCATAAGCATCATACCTTTCATGTTATTATATTACATAAGAACAATCTCCAAGGACTCCCCTTAGAGTCGACTTGTTCAATGTTTAGGTAGAGTCACATACCCCTACCTATACTAAGTAAACTCTTCAAGTCACCCTAGTCAACACCCAATTACTTGTCTTTCATTTTACTTTAGGGAACATTCGCCTTAACCGACATTAGACCATGTGAGCTAAACATGGAATGTGGTGTCATAAAACCCCACACCGAAAGATGGTGGTTTACCGGCAAAAGTAGAACCTAACATGACATAGCTTTCTAGGTGGATCCACTAGCTACTATCCTATGGTGGCAACATAGTTCACAAACTAGGAGATGTATTAGAGACCTATAGTTCCACATTACATGGCAGCCTCTATCTCATGAGAGTCATTGTGAACCTACCTTCCCACTAGGGAAGGGACACCTCTCATATCTAGTTCACTCGGTGCTAAGCTAAACTCCTTTTTTGATAACCTTTATGCCATCATTTATTCATAAATCTTAGCATAAGTCATAGGAGATTAACTCCTTGTATAAACATAATTATAAGCTCTTTAGGTACATGAGAATTTCCTTTCATTGTAACCCTTCGTTTGTGAGATCAACATATAATAAATCATCTTGTGTAGAGCATACAAGGGAATATCATAAACTTGCATTATCGTATTCTTCTCATGATCTCACAAATTAACATATTCATAGCCCAACATTTTATGCATAGCATCATCATAAATACTTCATTAGCATTGTAACATCATTTATAGGCTAACATAAACATCATAGAGTAATCACGACTTTAGAAGACTTACCTCTTGCTTCTAAGATCCTTATTTAAGAACTTATATTCAATATACCACAAACATCTAACAACATAGTGAAATACTCAATAGAATAACCAATACAAAATCTTCAACTCATAAAAAAGATTAATTCATAAAGTAAAATAAGGTAAAGGGTCATTTAGGAGTTCATTCAGGTCATAGTCCAAATCCCAACAATTACATGTTATCAAGTAGTAGGTATAACCCAATCAAAACCATCATTTATTGAAGGAACATGCTTTACACGAAATTCAAAAATTAAAAGTGAAATATCCAACAATACATACATAATTAGCCATAGCAAATCATTGTTTTTCGACAATAGTCATAGATCTAGAGTTAGGAAGAAAACCCGTTTTGTAGAGTAAAAACCCTAGGAGTTTGAATTCTTGAAAAGGATCTTTGAAAGGACCTCTTGGGGAAAGGAATATCAAGTGTGAAGAACCCATACCTTATTGACGAACAATCCAAGAATTTTGTAAGAAAATCTTGAAGTCTTCGTCTTCTTCCTTAAGCTCTTCTTGTTCTTCAATGGAGTTTGGAAAAGAGAGCATTCTTGAGAGAGATAAGAGAAATGCTTTTGATTTGGTTTAGGTGTGTAAAAAGTGGTCTAAAACTTACCTATAATCAATATATGGTAGTAATATAATATACCCAAACTACCCTTCATTTAAATGGGTTTATTTGAGAAGACAAATTACCAAAAACACTACTTTAACGAATCAGGGAAGTGGCTGCGCACCGCGGGGCCAATTCCCCTATTTTTTTTCTACATTTTGGGTCGAGGCAGTGAGCCTCATGAAAGCTCAGTGTCGCGAGGCTTCCTTCCAATTCTTGAGGCAGTGAACCTCGTGTGGTCTGAACATCGCGCAGCAGCCCCTTGGTTCTTGACTCTCGCAGGCTGCTTTGGCAGCCTGCTTGCCCTTGTTTGGGTCCTCACCAAGGAGCCTACGGGTTGTCCTTGGGGTTTCGTTACCGGACGTTTGGACCCTTTGTACCACATATTGCTTGTTTGAAGTCTTTTTAAAAGTTTTGGACTTTATTTGACACTTCGAAACCTTCACCAAACATAGGGATGACAACTAGTTCAAATTAGCTACTCTCCAAACGTCATGGTCTTTCTTTGTCGTTTTGGCTCTAACCTTTTCTAAATGAGTTTATTGCATTAATATAGGTTTGGGATCATAATTTTAACTATTATTCAATAGTCTAAGCTCTAGTATAAGTCATGGAACTTCCAGAGTGTTACACCTCCACTCTAAAATGGGTTCATTTGGAAAATTGAATTTGACAATTCTTGTTCTACAATCAACGGAAACAAAACAATCATGAAACCAATCCATTCCCAAATTGACATAAAAATAGACCATATTAAGTTCTACTAATTCAACATGAGTAACTCTATTGGGTAACATTATAGGACTATTTCTATATACCCTCTTTGCAACAACCAAATCACCTGTCAGGGTAGTTACCATAAAAGGTTCATTTAGGATATCGGGCAAAATATCAAACTTCCTAGCTACCAAAGGAGTAACAAAAGATAATGCAGCACCCGGATCAAGTAAAGCATAAACATCAATAGAGAAGACCTGTAACATACCGGTTACCACATCGGGAGAACTCTCTTGTTCACCCCTAGAGCGAAGAGCATAAAAGCGATTCGTTCTTAGAGCGTCAACATTAGAACCACCTGCTTCTGCTTGCCCACTGCCATTGTTTTGCCCTTTCACATTAGGGCAATATCTAACCTTGTGACCACTCTTGACACATCCAAAGCAATTTTCCGTCCCAACTAAGCATTATTCCATATGTTTCTTGTCACACTTTCCACAAGTTGGCTTCTTGCTTGGTGAACTAGTACGTCTTCCCTTTTGAGACTTATGGTTAGACACCCTATCATCATGATCCTTGGGTAACCTAGAAGAACTTGATTGGAGAACCTCTTCTTAAATATTGGCTGGTCTTGAATTTCCAACCTTCCATTTATAGAAACACTTTCATAAGACTTGGCCCTCTTGACCTCTCTATTCTTCTTCCTTAGACTACTTTCTTCCACTTGTTGAGAATGAACCATTAGATGAGAGATATTTATATTATCATGAAGCATAGTTAAATGACATTCTTCCAAAAATTCATCGGACAATCCCCTAAGAAATGAGTCATCTCATCCCTTGGTTTAGACACCAAAGATGGAGCATACTTGGACAATTTAGCAAACTTAAAGGAGTAATCAAGTAACCACATACCTCCTTGACGAAGGTTGATTAATTCTTCCACCTTAGCTTCCCTGAACCCTCTACGAAAGAACCTATCAAGGAAGGCCTTCTTGAATATCTCCCAAATCACCGGACCACCTCTTCGCACCCTATTATCCCTCCATTATGTTTACCAAGTTTGGGCCACATCTTTGAGTTGATAGGATGCCAATTCGGCCTTCTCAATTGAAGTCACACCCATAACATAGAGGATATTATAGATCTCATTATGAAAGTCTTGATGGTCTTCATCTTCTTTTGACTTGAAGAACATAGGAGGCTTCATCCTCGTAAAGTCTGTCAAACCAGAAGACATAGTGCTAGCATGTTCAGGCACTCGGGGTCCAACTTCCCGATTCACTTGAGCCGTCATAGCTTGGACTTAAGAAGTTTCGACATTAGCTTTAGAGGTCATGGCTTGGGTCAAATCAAGAAAATCCAACCTTATCTCTCCATCCCTCAAAGGTGGAGGAACAACAGGAACTTGATTACCCATTGGAAATTGCTCAAGTATAGGCACTTGATTGTCTTGTGGAGGATCTTTATTGTCATGAGCTCCTGCATTAGCAATCCCTTCTACGACCCTTCTTGCCGAGACTCTTCTAGTAGTCATGCCTATAACCACAATAAAAGTTTTAGGTTAAAGAACACATAAAGTAGGACTCTAGAGGCACGACATAGGAATAAAAGAATATGAGAGTTTCCTAAGCATCACATAGTCTCTCATTCATAAATGTGGTGTACTCCAACATTATTAATAAGAATCTACATAAATGCGTTTTTAATGAGACATCGATCCTAAAGATATTCAACATCATGCTCTGATACCAAGTTTGTCACATCCGAGGATCACCCCCTATACGTAACCGACATGGTAATCTTTGGAGAGGACTAAGACTAGCCTCTTAGCATTCGTCATTACATTTTCATAGGTTAAAAAGTGCTGAAAATTTTAACTTTTCATATACATCTATATCAGGAGGTATACATAGACCTCTCGCTTACACCTAACATATTCATAGGGAGTTTACTTAGAATCCTTGCATAGGAAGCTTACAACGGCTTCTACTTTTATACCACATATACAATATACAAAACATAGTCTAATAGGGATGTCTCATATAAAACCATCTAAGTCGGAATACCACAATTCAGGTATAGCCCTTACACAAATGTATAATTGTCACTTGTGGCTTGCAACAATGACTTCAGCAATAAGAGTAAAATGAATGTTCTTGGACTATAGCATGTAACACAGGTAGAATGAGAAAGTCATCATCCTTGGATCTTGAGGACATACCCACACTTGGAGAAATGATCCAAGCCTTCCTTTCAAATTTTCCACAAACCATTCAACGAACGGAACCTAAAATGTTGGGGCAAAGGAAAAAATATGGGTTAGTACACCACTTGTACTAAGTATGTGAACATATGCACACATAAACATATAAATCATGCTAAAGGGGACATTTGTTCAAAACCATGTTAAGTTACCTTCAAAACCCATACGCACAACCAGGAACACATATAAGACAATAATAAAATATTTATTAAGGAAATAGCATATTCAACACAAGACCAATATCATCAAGTTAAGTCAAGTCAACATGTGTAGTAGCATATTAAACTCATAGTCAAAGCAACTCCAACATCATGTTATAACAACAATGCATGTCTAAGAGTTCATGACATTACAACATATGCAAGACCCTTACTCATAACCCATTACCAAGCTCACTATTGCAATGGCCAAGTGGAGCCCCATAACCCCACTGAACCAATGTAAACCAACCAAAGGATCACAAATAATGTCTAACTTCATATAACATAGCATCATGAATATTCTTTATCATATTAAGCAATATAGACCAACAACATGTTCACAAGTGCAACCAACATCAAATAGTATCTTCAACATGTAGAGTCAACATATGCATATCATTTACCTTACAAGAACATAAGATCATAAGAACATAAGAACATCCCCTCAAGGCCAAATAGTGCAATGCATAAGTAGAGTCCCATACCCCTACCTAGACTAAGTCAAACCCCTTAAGTATTCCTAGTTAGAGTTCACTTTATTACTTCATTTTACTTTTGAGAACACTTGCCTTAACCGACATAGACCACATAAGCTAAATGTGGAATACGGTGTCATAAAACTCTACACCGAAAAAAGGTGGACTACTTTCCAAAGTAGTACCAAACATGACAATAGCATCTAGGTGGATCCACTAGCTAGTATTCCTATGGAGGCAACATAGTTCAAGAACTAGGAGACATGTTTGAGACCCTCTTTATGACATTGGCATTGTAATCTCTATCTCAAGAGTACAATAATGAACCTACCTTCCCTACATGGGAAGGGACACTCGTCACTAGTAGTTCACTAGGTGCTAAGCTAGAGTCCTTTTTTGAAATGTCATAAAGTCTTTCTTTAACAATCGTAACTTAGTTTAGTTCATTAGAGACTTACCCCTTGTATAGTCATTGTCACGACCGGGGAGCACCTACTAGAAGTAAAATGGCGCACTTGACGTCTCAGAGGTCTTATACAAGCCCATAGTTATCATTCATCGCATTGTCATAGGTAAATTTACCGAAAAATTTAAAACTTTCGTAGCACATCATTTGCTAGAATCATCACTGCCATTATATATAAAATAACATTATAAGTACATAGCTAGACTCTAAGACTCTTTTCCATCATAGACTCAACATCATTAGAGTACATTAGGTACACAACCCTTACAACATAAAATCATAACTAAACTATTACATAACTTTATAAAAACATGAAATAGGAAATCCTTGAACTTAATGATCCATTTCCTTGATCTTGGGAAACACATATCAAGGCCTTAACTTTAGAGACATCCTTTAAGCATCCTTAACCTACACTTTGTGTAAAAAGTTTAAGAAGAATGGTGATAGTACAAGAATGAACTAAGTATGACAACCATGCTAAAACGTTCATTTAAAAGGGACATTTGGTTAGAAAACCATGCATCATGTGTTTTAGTCAAAACTTTATAAAAGTAGATACAATAAGCATCATACAATTAACATACTTCTTTTAGACATATACAATGTTCATAATATTACATAAAGTCATACATTGCATTTAAGGCACTTTTAACATCACTTTACTGTAACTACTTTTCATTTACAATAAGCTCCTTTTCATTCACAGTAACCTCTTTTTATGTTAACTCCCTAACTTTCCAAGTAACCTTCTAGTGATACTTGGTGCTATGTATAGATAATGTCTCATTAGGCTATCCACACTCAATAATCACCTTAAGGCCACAAGGTAATCATACATACAACCTTCATTAATCATCAAACATATATACATATACATATATACTTAGCATATCATAACAATAAAATTTCACATATAACTCAATATAATGCATGAACCTCACATAAGACATATTCCAAGACATCATGTAAGTCAACTCTACCAACAACAACATAAGAGACACTAGTTAAAATTAAATACTTGAATTTCACTTCATAAGACATCATAACACCTTCCTTATAATCCTAATCTAAGCCTACTAGTGCAATGTACATGTGAAGCCCCATAACCTCACGCATACTAAGTAAACTAATAGAGAGACCACAAGCATATCATTTACTTCATACATCGACAAGGCAAGTAAAGGCAAGTAAAGACAACTTCATACATGCCAAGTAAGACCTTCATCATATAGTCAACAAGACCAACATTATGCATATAAAGTGAGACCTCATCATATAGACTCAATAGGACTCACACCATGCATATCACCATAAAAAGTAGACAACACTACAATGTCATGAATAAGGAACATAAACATATGCATATATATATAGAGCACCTTCCTAGAACTCCGTTTAAGAGCTATGTGTGCAATGCATAGGTAAAGTCCCATACCCTCACCTAAACTAAGAAACTTCCCTTAGGTTATCCTAGTTAGGGTTCATTAGTTTACTTTCATTGTCCATTTTACTTTAGCGAAAATATAGTCTTAATTGACACTAAGACCATGGGTACTAAACATGGAATTCGATGTTATATAACCTCACACCGAAAGAAGGTGATCTACTTTGCCAAGGTAGAAATTAACATCATGATAGCTTATTAGGTGATATCACTTGCTAGATTCTATGGGGCAACATAGTTTATGGAAACCCTATTTAGGCCAATTGAGGCATTGTAGTTATCCACCTCGTGAGTACTATAATGAACAAGCTTTCCCACATTGAGAAGCGGAACCCCTCATCTTCATGTTCACTCGGTGCTAAGATAAGTTCCCTTTATTGAAAAGCCTTTATAATTATTACTTTATAAAACAAGGCTTAAGAAGAGTTAACTCGTCATAGCTCATAGGTCATAGATGAGAATGTCCTTTCATCAACCTAAATCATGTGAGAAAACCTTTCACATTGACATAGCATATTCAAGAACCATAAAGATTAGTATAGAATTGAAAACACCGTTCAAGAGACCCTCTACTTACTAGATAATCATGCAAGAATCATAGACATGCTTTCATGTGTGTGTATGTGTATATATATGCCAGAAAACCTTTCACATAAACATCCTTGACTCACACATGATCATGCTTCACATTATTAATGCATAAGTGTATAGCTGTAACTATATGAGCAATCCTTTCATATAAACACATTTAGATACTATTCATAACCATATTTAATAATATCATATACTTGACATCATAGCATACAAGACATGTTCATGTCTTAATCATACATTCATTTTCATGCACATATAGAATCAAACTAGGAATACTATCGAGGCATACATGTGCAATGCATAGACAAGGTTACATACCCTTGTCCATACTAGTTGTAAGACCTTGAAAATAGCTTAGGTGCTCTAGATCCTAATATGTTGTTATTAGTGTTATAAGATCCTAAATATGTTTAATATGTGGTATATTGGCAGTAGCTAAAATATTATAGGTGTTGGAAGTCAAACGTCAAGGGACGACTAAGACGTTTGACGACTAAGTCACCTAATTGTCTCTTATGTGATTTTATGTGTTTATGTGTGTTTAATGGTGTTTTAAGGTTCTTAATAGATTTAATATAGCATGTATAGGCATTGGTTAAAGTTTCGTGGAGTTTGGATTTCAAACGACCAACAACGTCCAAGGCATTCGAAAGATATGCCTTGAGTCGAACTTGTACGTCTAGGCTATTTTCATTGAGTTTTACGTGTTCGTTTTGGATGAAATTCATGTTAGAGGTGATAAACTCATAGATGATAGTATTTCGGTTGTAAACGTCCGGGAATTTATCCCCAAGGACAATCAAAGGGTCCTTGAGGAAAGGACCCAAAACCTGATGGCAGGCTGTCCCAGGCAGCCTTGGCGACGGAGCAGTCGACGGCCAGTCATGGATGTGACGCCCAGTCACAAGGGTTCCGTTGTAGGGGCCTTGTACAAGGGTGTAGGGTAACCCTTAGAAAGCCACTGGAGCTTGCAACGGAGGTCCATGACGGGCCGTTGCACCCGTGATGCCCCGTCACAAGCCAGTCGTCGTGGGCTTAGTCTCCTGCGCAAATTTTTCTGCCAAGTTAGGGGTAAACTTGTAAATTCCTCCCATGTCTAAATAAGAGTTTAGGAGGTTGTTTACGGGTCATATGGGTATTTTAATTAACTATATAAGTAGTTAACACCCTAGAGACTTGATGATTCTTCAAAAATCAAAATCCAAAGTCTCTTAGAAATTCCAAAACCTCCATTGAAGACTCCATTGAAGAGGCAGCTTGGTGAGGGGTTCTTGAGTGGAAATTCTTCATCCAAGTGAAGAATTATCATCCTTGAGGTATGGATATTGATCCTTGAAACTTATTTCATCAAGGAGCCCAATCCTCTAAGTGTTTTCCAAAGTTTTCTAAAGTGAATTGTCCAATTTCGGGATTCTACCATGGGTTCTTGCATAAATGATTTCTAAACATTGAATTATGATCTATTTGATATTGTATTGATGATTTCAACATAAATTACCTATTAACCCATGTGAATTGATGAACCCTAGTTTTGACTACTTTTTTGGGTTACTTGATGTTAAGCTAATGTTGATGAATTGTTGTGTAGTTTTTTATGGGCTTTCTAATGATATAAGAATTGTGTTCAATTGATATATAATTGATCTTAAATTGTTAAACCTAGTTGAATTGATGTAGATTCATTGAGTTTTATGGTTATTGCTTTGAATTATTGTTCATGCCATGGGTAAGGGCCTTGTGATGTTGAATTGGTTGAATTGGCATTGAATTGAACTGTGGATATGGGGATGAAGGTATGCTGCCCCGTTTTCCTTAATTTGATATTAATTATACTTTGATATTATTGTGATTGGTATGGTCCACTTATGGTGAAGGTGTTATGTGTTTTACTTGCAATTGATGTGGCCTTGTCGGCGTTACTTTATGCAATATTATGAGCATGGCCTTGTTGGTAACTACTTGAAGTTATGGGGCTATTTGTGTAGTTGATGATGTGAGTATGACATTACTTATCTACATGTGAATTTATATAGTCATGTATGTATTCTTCTCATTATGTTGACTTAAGTGATCATGTTAAACTTTGACTTGACATTATGAGAGTAGTGTTAGGTTAAGTCTTGGTTATTCATACTTGACTTTATGAGTCTATGTGGAGTATATTAATGGTGTTATGATGATATATAGGATGACTAGAAGATGTTAGGTTGTTTTAGAAGTGTTTCTAGAATGACTTGTATTATGGGTTAAAAGTGAAGTATGTGATGTCTTGTCTTGGTTGACTTGTATCTCTTGCTTGATGTATATAGGTTATGAGTATGTGATATATTGACATAGGGTGTTATAACTCTTAGTCTTGAATAATAATATAAGTGGGACCTTGATGATAAGAAGGTCAATTTATGTGGAACCTTGAACTTAGTGGCGAGGTTATGAATTGTGAAGTAGTTAGCCGTAATGGTATCCTTCATGTTATGAGTGATGGACTTAGGGATGGTTGACTGGAACGGCATCATATCATACCTTAGGAAAATCGCTATGAGCTTCTTGTCGCTAAAGTGAGATATGCCCTGGTGGAACTTGCTTTGGTAGGGTGAATGTAAAGGGGGTCATGAACTAGATAAGGACCTATTTATATGAACCTTAATGTGAACTAATCTATGAGAAAGAAGGCTAGCACTGAGTGAGTATGAGTAGGGTTAAGTGGATTCAGTTAAAGAATAGACTAAATGCTTATTAAGCTCTTCATATTCCTTAACCATGTGCCTACATGGGATGTGTCTAAGTTCTACCATTGGCAAGTAAAACAACCTCATCGAAGTAGGATAGAACTTCGGATTCCATGTCTTGATACCATGGTCTATGTCGGTTATTGCCTATTCTCATCATGTGGAATACCTATTAGCATTAGATAAGTTTATGAGTTTTAGGTGGTGGTTTGGGACGCTATCTAGACATTGCACAATAGACTTTGAAGGTGTTATGCCGAGTTCCTAGGTCTTGTCCAAGACCATTATGTGAGTGTCTTATGTGATGAATGAGTCTTAATGAACTAATTAACTAATGACCTATGTTAGTGACTATGTAAATGAAGGAGTATCTATTCTAAAGTTACTTAAGCATTCCTTAGCTAAAGTATGAGGAGGGCATGAAAGGATGGTCTCTTCATGTCTTTTCTTTGGAAGTCTTGAGGATCACTCTAGTTAGGGAAGTTGGTTACTCTTGTTGACATGATCTAAACCTTAGGAAGTCTTAAGGACTATTTAGTTAATCTTGGAGAGGTCATTGCACTATGGACATATCTTCTTGATTTACTTATGTAGGTCTTTTGATAGGCTTTGGAAAGAGAATGTCTTCTAATCTAAGTGTAGGTGTGTTTAGTGAGAATGATTCTATTTGAGGTAGTATATAGGATCTCTTGTGTGTGTGTGATAGAGATTGTATGGGCGGTCGCTCCACAATCACTCAAGTGAACTTTGGAAATCACCTTTGGTAGATGAATCTTACCTTGATGTTTATGATTGTTTTCTAAGTATGTATGTGACTCATTGTAGGTAATCTTAAGGGTCGTTTAGGCACATCTAGAGAGGGTGTATGGGTGGTATCTCTTTGTGTGACTTAAGTGAATCTTAGGATGACTTTAAGTGAGGGAATTACATGCTAGGAGATGTTAAAAGGAAGGTTTGGACTTCACTGTAACAGTGAAGGGACTTCACTGTACAGTGAAGCGAACTCACTGTAAAGTGAGCCTTTTAAATGATTATTTTTGGTTAATTGTTATCTTATGTGTTTCTTAATTGCTAAATGATGTTCTTATATTTAAACTATGATTTCCAATGAAAAGATGCATATTTCCAATAAAGTCCGTTTTCATGATTTTATGCATATAGCCATACTTAGTACATGTGGTTGTACTAATTGCATGCTTTATTTTCTATCTATAGTCCTTGGTAGGTAAGGAGCTTTGGAGAAGTCAAGTCTTGGGCTTAGAAGGATCGTCCGAGTAGAAGAGTTGAAGTATGTCCTCATTTGACTCGAGGGCATACATATGTCATTTTATGTTTCTTTTATGAAGTATTGTAATAAGACTATGTTATTTCTATTTTCGTATTAAAGTACTCTTGTGTCTTAAGTTGATGAGATTGAGACTTAGCATTTTTATTACTTTTATAGGAAAGAGGTTTTTAAAGACTATATTATGTTTTTGTGAAAAGTTTTAAATCCGCACTACTTTTCACTATGTATATGCAATGAATGATATGAATGAGGCTTGTCTTAGAACTCTGAGAGTTTGACGACGCCGGCCGCAATCCGAGATTGCACCCTATCTTCTAGGGTATGGTCTCTGGTTGTGACAAAGTTGGTATCAGAGCATAGGTTGGTGAAAGTAGTTTTAGGTATCAAAAAGTCTCATCAGGTCACGTCTCATCGGTGTGAATTGCGACACATCTATGGGCGAGAGGCTATAGGATGATAGAGTTTCACTTCTTTTCTACTCCTATATCGTGCGGTAGAGTAAATGTTATGATTATCCTTCTTATGAGTTTCCTTGTGTTTGCTAGGAGATGAATACTAGAAGGATGGCTGCTAGAAGATTGGAAGAGGAGAGGGTGAATGAGGAGGTTCCTCAAGTTGAGCAAGTTGAGCAAGTTGCTCAAGATGAGCAAGGTGTCCAAGGTGTTCAAGGTGTTCAAGGTGCTCAAGATGATGAAGTGCCTCCTCAAGGTGATCATGTTCCTAATGTGAATGGAGGTGTTGAGGTACCGGAGTTGTCTAATAGGGTGATTGGAGAGGCTTTGATGGCTTTAGCTCAAGCCATAACTACTCAAATCAATTTGAGTATGGTGCCTAGGGTTATGGAGAGCACTATGACTTCTAGGTTGAGAGACTTTGTGAGGATGAATCCTCCTATCTTTCTTGGCTCTAAGGTGAATGAGGATCCCCAAGAATTTCTTGATGGTGTGTACAAAGTTTTGAGTGCTATGGGGGTTACATCTTTGGAGAAGGCGGAGTTGTCTTCATACCGATTGAGAGATCTTTCTTAAATTTGGTACACTCAATGGAAGGACAATAGGCCGGAAGATTCGGGTCCTATTGAGTGGGAAGAGTTTAAGGGAGATTTCCTTGGCAAGTACTTTCCCCGAGAGAGAAGAGAAGTCAAGGTGGAGGAGTTTATTAATCTCAAGCAAGGCAATATGAGTGTTGAGGAGTACTCTTTGAAATTCTCGACATTGTCTAGGTATGCTCCTTCTCTTGTGTCTAATCCAAGAGATGAAATGAGTCGCTTTTGTACCGGAGTAGCCGATTTGGTGAAGGAAGAATGTCGTACCGCTATGCTTCATGATAATATGACCCTATCTAGACTCATGGTGTATGCACAATCTATTGAGGAGTCTAAACTTAGAAGGATGGCTAGAAGTTTGAAAAGGGATGTTGCTAGTGACCAAGTGCAACCTAGGTTCAAGAAAAGAGCAATCTCAAGATGGAGCTAGTGTTCCTAATAAGAAGTTTGAGAAAGGAGGTGGTTCTAAGAATAGCAAGCCTACTTGTGCAAATTGTGGCAAGAGTCACTATGGTGAGTGTCTATTGGGTACCGGTAGTTGCTTTGGTTGTGGAAAGGATGGGCACAAAGTGAGAGATTGTCCAAACATTGTTTCTAGGAAGGAGGGCAAGAGGGTTGAGCCTAGTGTTCCAAAGAAAGATGCTTCAACTAAGAGGTGTTTCTATGCTCTCCGTACTAGAATTGAGAAGCCGGGTGATGGTGATGATGATGTTGGTAAGTTCTTGTTTCTCTTTTGATAGTATGAGTTCCTTCTTAGTGGGGGAGTATGTTTTGTAGATGGGATAGAATTCCTTGATTTGTTGCATGTGCATGATATAGGAGTTCGGTTGAAATTGAATTTCATTTACTTCTTGCATTGTGTGTGTTATGAAGCTTTGATCATGTTGTATGATGTGTTTACATCATGTTATCTTGCATATTAGCATGTTTATCTAGAGAATTGCCTAAAGACTGCATTTTTGGAAAAGTTACAAAAATCACTGTTGGCTTATGAACTGCTCACTGTAAAATTTTTGTAAAAATGACTAATTGATTCTTTGGTCTAAAGTTCTTATAATGTGGTCAGAACTGATGTATATGAGTATGATGTTGAATATAAAATGATTTTTTGCTATTTGGATTGAAGCATGTGAGTTTTGTAGCATAACGAGTTATAGAATTGTTTTCTAATTTCTTGTTGTGTTGTGAATCTTTTGATTATGTGAAATTGATGGTTTCTTCTTGATAATGTGTTGTATGGTTTGGTTATGTGCTTCTAGTTGAATCTCTAATCTTGGAAGTGTTCGGAGAGTGGCAAGTGTCATTCGAGGACGAATGTTGTCCAAGTGGGGGAGATTGTAAGACCTTGAAAATAGCTTAGGTGCTCTATAGCCTAATATGTTGTTCTTAGTGTTATAAGGTCCTAAAAATGTTTAATATGTGGAATAGAGGTAGTAGCTAAAATATTATTGGTGTTGGAAGTCAAACGTCAAGGGACGACTAAGACGTTTGACGACTAAGTCACCTAATTGTCTCTTATGTGGTTTTATGTGTTTATGTGTGTTTCATGGTGTTTTAAGTTTCTTAATAGAGTTAATATAGCATGTATAGGCAGTGGTTAAAGTTTCGTGGAGTTTGGAGTTCAAACGACCAAGAACGTCCAAGGCATTCGAATGATATACCTTGAGTTGACCTTGTACGTCTAGGCGAGTTTCATTGAGTTTTACGTGTTCGTTTTGGATTAAATTCATGTGAGAGGTTTTAAACTCATAGATGATCGTATTTGGGTTGTAAACGTCCGGGAATTTATCCCCATGGACCATCAAAGGGTCCTTGAGGAAAGGACCCAAAACCTGATTGCAGGCTGTCCCAGGCAGCCTTGGCGATGGAGCAGTCGACGGCCAGTCATGGCTGTGACGCCCCGTCACAAGGGTTCCGTCGTGGGGGCCTTGTCCAAGGGTGTAGGGGGAACCCTTGTAAATCCACTGGAGCTTGCAACGGAGGTCCATGACGGGCCGTTGCACCCATGACGCCCCGTCACAAGCCAGTCATCGTGGGCTTAGTCTCCTGCGCAGATTTTTCTGCCAAGTTAGGGTTGAACTTGTAAATTAACCCCATGTCTAAATAAGAGTTTAGGAGGTTGTTTAGGGGTCTTATGGATATTTTAATTAACTATATAAGTAGTTAACACCCTAGAGACTTGATGATTCTTCAAAAATCAAAATCCAAAGTCTCTTAGAAATCCCAAAACCTCCATTGAAGACTCCATTGAAGAGGCAGCTTGGTGAGGGGTTCTTGAGTGGAAATTCTTCATCAAAGTGAAGAATTATCATCCTTGAGGTATGGCTTTTGATCCTTGAAACTTATTTCATCAAGGAGCCCAATCCTAAAAGTGTTTTACAAAAATTTCTAAAGTGAATTGTCCAATTTCGGGATTCTACCATGGGTTCTTGCATAAATGATTTCTAAACATTGAATTATGATCTAATTGGTATTTTCTTGATGATTTCAACATAAATTACCTATGAACCCATGTGAATTGATGAACCCTAGTTTTGACTACTTTTTTGGGTTACTTGATGTTAAGCTAATGTTGATGAATTGTTGTGTAGTTTCTTATGGGCTTTCTAATGATATAAGAATTGTGTTCAATTGATATATGATTGATCTTAAATTGTTAAACCTAGATTGAATTGATGTAGATTCATTGAGTTTTATGGTTATTGCTTTGAATTCTTGTTCATGGCCATGGGTAAGGGCCTTGTGATGTTGAATTGGTTGAATTAGCATTGAATTGAAGTGTGGATATGGGGATGAAGGTATGCTGCCCCATTTTCCTTAATTTGATTTTAATAATACTTTGATATTATTGTGATTGGTATGGTCCACATATGGTGGCGGTGTTATGTGTTTTACTTGCAATTGATGTGGCCTTGTCGGCGTTACTTTATGCAATATTATGAGCATGGCCTTGTTTGTAACTACTTGAAGTTATGTGGCTATTTGTGTAGTTGATGATGTGAGTATGACATTACTTATCTACATGTGAAGTTATATAGTCATGTATGTATTCTTCTAGTTATGTTGCCTTAAGTGATCATGTTAGACTTTGACTTGACATTATGAGAGTAGTGTTAGGTTAAGTCTTGGTTATTCATACTTGACTTTATTATTATATGTGGAGTATATTAATGGTGTTATGATGATATATAGGATGACTTGAAGATGTTAGTTTGTTTTAGAAGTGTTTCTAGAATGACTTGTATTATGGGTTAAAAGTGAAGTATGTGATGTCTTGTCTTGGTTGACTTGTATCTCTTTCTTGATGTATATATGGTTATGAGTATGTGATATCTTGACATAGGGTGTTATAACTCTTAGTCTTGAATAATAATATAAGTGGGACCTTGATGATAAGGAGTTCAATTTATGTGGAACCTTGAACTTAGTGGCGAGGTTATGAATTGTGAAGTAGTTAGCCTTAATGGTATCCTTCATGTTATGAGTGATGGACTTAGGGATGGTTGGCTGGAATGGCATCATATCATACCTTAGGAAAATCACTATGATCTTTTTGTCGCTAAAGTGAGATATGCCCTGGTGGAACTTACTTTGGTAGGGTGAATGTAAAGGGGGTAATGAACTAGATAAGGACCTATTTATATGAACCTTAATGTGAACTAATCTATGAGAATGAAGGCTAGTACCGAGTGAGTATGAGTAGGGTTAAGTGGATTCAGTTAAAGAACAGACTGAATGCTTATTAAGCTTTTCATATTCCTTAACCATGTGCCTACATGGGATGTGTCTAAGTTCTACCATTGGCAAGTAGAACAACCTCATCGAAGTAGGATAGAACTTCGGATTCCATGTCTTGATACCATGGTCTATGTCGGTTATAGCCTATTCTCATCATGTGAAATACCTATTAGCATTAGATAAGTTTATGAGGTTTAGGTGGTGGTATGGGACGCTATCTAGATATTGCACAATAGACTTAGAAGGTGTTATGTGGAGTTCCTAGGTCTTGTCCAAGACCATTTTGTGAGTGTATTATGTGATGTATGAGTCTTAATGAACTAATGAACTAATGACCTATGTTAGTGACTATGTAAATGAAGGAGTACCTAATCTAAAGTGACTTAAGCATTCCTTAGGTAAAGTATGAGGAGGGCATGAAAGGATGGTCTCTTCATGTCTTATCTTTGGAAGTCTTGAGGATCACTCTAGTTAGGGAAGTTGGTTAATCTTGTTGACATGATCTAAACCTTAGGAAGTCTTAAAGGACTATTTAGGTAATCTTGGAGAGGTCATTGCACTATGGACATATCTTCTTGATTTACTTAAGTAGGTCTTTTGATAGGCTTTGGAAAGAGAATGTGTTCTAATCTAAGTGTAGGTGTGTTTAGTGAGAATGATTCTATTTGAGGTAGTCTATATGATCTCTTGTGTGTGTGTGATAGAGATTGTATGGGTGATCGCTCCACACTCACTCAAGTGAACCTTGGAAATCACCTTTGGTAGATGAATCTTACCTTGATGTTTATGATTGTTTTCTAAATATGTATCTGACTCATTGTAGGTAATCTTAAGGGTCGTTTAGGCACATCTAGAGAGGGTGTATGGGCGGTCTCTCTTTGTCTGACTTAAGTGAATCTTAGGATGACTTTAAGTGAGGGAATTACATGCTAGGAGATGTTAAAAGGAAGGTTTGGACTTCACTGTCAGTGAGTTCACTATAAAGTGAGCCTTTTAAATGATTATTTTTGGTAATTGTTATCTTATGTGTTTCTTAATTTCTAAATGATGTTCTTATGTTTAAACTATGATTTCCAATGAAAAGATGCATATTTCCAATAAAGTCCATTTTCATGATTTTATGCATATAGCCATACTTAGTACATGTGGTTGTACTAATTCCATGCTTTATTTTCTATCTATAGTCCTTTGTAGGTAAGGAGCTTTGGAGAAGTCAAGTCTTGGGCTTAGAAGGATCGTCTGAGTAGAAGAGTTGAAGTATGTCTTCATTTGACTCGAGGGCATACATATGTCATTTTATGATTCTTTTATGAAGTATTGTAATAAGATTATATTATTTCTATTTTCGTATTAAAGTACTCTTGTGTCTTAAGATGATGAGATTGAGACTTAGCATTTCTATTACTTTTATATGAAAGAGGTTTTTAAAGACTATATTATGTTTTTGTGAAAAGTTTTAATTCCGCACTACTTTTCACTATGTATATGCAATGAATGATATGAATGAGGCTAGTCTTAGAACTCTGAGAGTTCGATGACGCCGGTCGCAATCCGAGATTGCACCCTATCTTCTAGGGTATGGTCTCGGGTTGTGACACTAGTACACCTATTAAGTCATCCGAGTAAATAGATACTTTCATACTTCATGGAGATGTATACTTTACATGCATAGTAGTAGACATTAGTGCATATGAGAATTATCCTTTCATTAGACATCATGAACCTATACTACTTACAAGCATGCATGAGGTGTGAGTGTGTGTACATTGGTCAACATGATCACATAAATGTTATCAACATAACATTGAGGTAGTCTCCCTCTTAAGACCACAATGCACATTCAAACATAGACCACACATCACATACTAGCATAGGAGACAAGAAAACTTCAACACTTGCATTCAAGACTCCTAACATTGGCTAATATCACACATTCATATAGGGTACATAGGTAGGGTTCATTAACCATTTAAGACTGCATCAATGGCAGAACCTAACCCTAACCCTGACAACATCATTCAATTAGAGTAGACATCATCAATACCTAGATCATGATACTAGAATCGAGACTAGGCATGCTACTCCACATTTTGATCATCACAACCACATTCAAAGTTCACAAACATTCCTTCAAGTCCATGATCAACATACATAAGTATTGACAAGAAAGTAAAAACCTCCACCATAAGTGGACCATACCACACAATGCCCTTCAAGGCCAATTTAACTAACAATTCTACAGAGAAATTGAGAGAATAGGGCCAACTAACAATTTCTCCAAGCTTTGATCATCATTTATCAACACTCATAATGCATTCAAAATTCAAATATAGGTCAGTAGATAAAAGTATAAGGACATAATCTAAACCATGCTTCAACCATCATAGGATTAAACATCACATTATATACATTACATCATCAATCTATAGAATATGGAAGAATATAGGTCAACCATACTTAATCTTCAAACCTTGATCCACATTGGTCAATTACACATAATTCATAAGCAATTAACAAGGAAAACAATAGCTATAGATACATTAACATGATCGAAATCACAATGTAACAACATCTTAATAAGATCACACCACCCACATTATAGACTAAATTGAGAAATTGGGAGGATCATGCGTTCATCATGAAATTGTATTGAAATGCACTTTAAAACAGTATCTAATCCATAATGCATCATAACCATGCTTTTGAAATCGTTTGGAGAAGGAACCCATCGCTAGATTGAAGAACATACAATTTGATCATAGAATCTCTTTGAAAAATTTGATGGAACTCTTTATATGAAAGGTTATCTAAATATGAAGGATAACCATTCCTCATTACATGAATAATCCACGAAAACATGATGAAGAATGCTTGAGAATCCATCATCATGGCTGTTCTTCAGCTTCATCTCCAATGGAGGTTTTTAGAGAGGTTTCTTTTGAGAGGAAGAGTTAAATTTAAAGAAAGAACTAATTGGAGTTTTGATATTTTTAACCAACTTAATTTACCCAAAAATAAACAAAATAACTACCTATGGTAAGGTTAGGACGTGGGGTGAATTCCCCATTCACCTCTTAATGAAATAGTGCACAGACAGTTAGAGTTGAAGGCTGCATCGACAAAAGCAGGCGTAGCCTGAACAACGGGCCATCGTGCTTCTCCGTCGATGGTGACTGAGACTCCACTTTTGGGGCTTCATTCTATCATGGCTAATTGTTGAGCTAAGGACCCATCGACGGGGCGTAGACTAGAGTACGGTCCGTTGTCTTGGGCGTAGATTAACACTGCCAAGGCAGTGTCTAGGAAGTGTTTGGGGTCCTCCTTGAGGGCCTTTTGCGGGGCCCTAGGGGTGTTGTGCCCGGATGTTTCCACCGTAAATACGATCATATACAAGTTAGAGACCTTCAATATCAATTTCTACCAAAACAAACACGTAAAACAGGCCAAGGCACACTAAGACACACATGCACGTCTCAAGGATAACATTTGAACGACATCGGGCGTTCTTCGACGTGTGACCTCCAAATGACATAAAATTAAGTATGCATACTGTAAAACATTTAATTAACATATTTTAAACCTTTTTTGAGCACATGTGAGGCTCTAAGCACCCTACTTCATTTTGAGAGACCTTACAATATTCCCCACTTGGGAACATTATTCGTTGAATTACACTTGGGACATTTTAAACACTTCAAGGACTTCAATGAACCATAGAGGGGCTCACAAAATAGAAAACATCATAATATAAAAGTAAATGCACCAAACATACAAGGAACTCCAACTTCAAACCATTTAGCAGTCAATGCAACAGAAGCAAGCAAAACCTTTATTCACTAACTTTTTAATGCATCAAACACATAGGCTCTTGTCATGATCATAGGAGGAACATCCTTCTCTGAATCATAACATAGACTTTCCATTTCATTTAATTAAAAGCTCATTATGCAACAACCTTTAAGTCGCACAACTGAGTGTTCAACATCACTCAAGAAGCAAATAAGCACTCATTCTTCAATGCACATAGACTTGAGTCAAGAAGATAAACAATCCTTATCATTCAGACATAATGCCATGCAGGCCATACTCAAACTTACGATGTTTAGTTATGTCTAAGGAGGTCTTTCTCGTCAACACACTTACATGTCTCATGAGCTCATACACAAGCAATGCACAAAGGTCACTTCACTTAAATGAGAAATTCTCAACTTTTTAACCAAAGCATGAACATACTTCCTTCCTTGTAAGTCAAATGGTAAATCACACCACACACATCACAACAATAGGAAGTCATTTCACCTAGTTTCAATTTCTACCAAAACACTATCTTACACTAAAGAATCATTTAGGGAAAATCTTACAATTTATAGGCGCACACAAAGACACTAGCTAGACATGCCTTAATTTTTGAAGAGTGATCCTACATTCATGCTTCCCAAGTCATAAAAGTCACATAAATTTCAAGACTCGTCATTTTTCATTTTAAGGAGACTCAATTTCTATTAAAAGTAACATCAAACATGTTTCTTACCTTATCTCATGAAGTTAAATGCACAACTAACATATAAAATGTATAATCAACATGAGAAAACATGAATTTGATCAAAATCCTTTTTCATTTAATTTAGAATCTTCAAAACATTCTTAAAATAGTGTCAATTAAGAAATACTAATATAGGGAGAACATACAACTTATACTTTTATGCAACACTCCTATCATGAACAAACTACTAGGAACTCTTTAGTGACAAGCTCTGTAAGAATAGGAGGACCAGATAGGGATATCTACAACCTTAATTCTCACATCATCATCCGCTACTTAGGGTAAACCCATTTAAGAGCAACTTATCTCAACCTTAAGATAACTTTAGCTCACCAACCTTAATCGCTAAGAACATCATCCCTTCCTTGGGATCAAAGATCATGCATGCCATTCATTAATACTAACTTAAAGTGATTTCCAACATAAAGAAGTATAAAGGAACTCAACAAAGAAACATCAAGGGCACTTAAAATCTCACCATCTAGGCACATAATCCCCCACTTGAGGTAAGCCTACTCACATCATGCCCTTAAACACCAAGGTCAACGCATGTCAAAACTAACCTATATGCTCCTCACACAAGAAGGTTTGGCATCATTGAGGGTTTTCACTATGAATCTTTTGTTAAGGAGCCGACTAATTCAAAACATCAAGGGGTAATACCTCAAGTATCATCATTCCTCTAATCTCAACATCTAAAGTTAGCTCATGACATTAAAGTTAGATCATACTATCCAACCACATAAGGTCTCAACTATACCATCAATACCAAGGGTCATGAAAATCTTAGGAGAAACAATAGAGGAGACTTAGTCATAAGGCCTCTTTCTTTTCTTTAAACACTAGGGCAAGTTAACTTCTAGGTCATTCCAACCCACATCATCATCCTACAAGTTAAGCACACTACCTTCACTTGTAGGATCAAGCCTATACCAAAAGACTCCAATCCATACAAGGCAACTATGAAGCACTTCTAAAATACCAAGGCAACAATGAAATATTTACACATATACAAGGGCAATATTTGAATCATTACACCTATATAAAGGCAACATGCCTCTTTAGATATTTATCACACTTCTTCAAAGCATTTCAAGTGTAAACCATATCATTAGATTATCATCATGCAAAACCATGTAAAAACTCATCATCCAAAAAGTAAACTCATTTTAACCATAACAACTTTTTAACAAGTTATAACCATATCATGACATAAATCCTCATATAACATGTCATTTCACATAGATCACATATATATCCATAAATGGCATCACATCAACACATGTAAAAATGCACCTTCACACATACTCATCAAGCCAAAAACCGAGTAAGCATCAAAATTCACCTTTTCTCTCTCAATCATAGAGATACCATCTCATCAAGCAATCACATCTAAAAGACCAATAGATAAGAAAACATAAGAGAGAGATCTTATAGTGTTAAGTTCTATGGCACGACATGAGAATAGTGAAGAAGGTAAAACTCTATCGTCCTATAGCCTCTCGCTAATAGATGTGTCGCGACTCACCACAGATGAACCAGACTCTACTAGACGGGTCAATATGAGACATTGGACCCTAAAACCCACTTTTATAACCTCATGCTTTGATACCACGTTTGTCACTATCGGGGAGCCCACCCTAGAAGTAACATGGCGTGTTTGACCTCTCAGAGGTCTTATACAAGCGCTTAGTTATAATTCATCGCATTTTCATAGATAAATTTAGGGAAAATTTTAAAACATTCATAGCACATCATATGCTAGAATCATCACTTCCATTATATATAGAATAACATAAGTACATGGCTAGACTCTAAGTCTCTTTGTCATCTTAGACTCAACATAATTAGAGTACATTAGAGACAGGACCCTTACAACATAAAATATTAACAAAACTATTACATAACTTTATAAAAACATAACATAGGAAATCGTTGAACTTAAGGATCCCTTTCCTTGATCTTGGAAAACACATATCAAGCCCTTCACTTTATATACACCCTTTAAGCATCCATAACCTACACTTTGTGTAAAAAGGTGAAGAAGAATGGTGTTAGTAAAAGAATGCACTGAGTATGACAACCATGCAAAAACATGCATTTAAAAGGGACATTTGATTAGAAAACCATGCATCATGCTTTTTAGTCAAAACTTCATAAAAGTTGATACAATAAGCATCATACAATTCACATACTTCATTTAGACATATACAATGGTCATAATATTACATAAAGCTATACATTGCATTTAAGGAACATTTAGCATCACTTTACGGTAACTACTTTTTATTTAAAGTAAGCTCCTTTTGATTCACAGTAACAGCTTTTTACTTTAACTCCCTAACTTCCCAAGTAACCCTCTAGTGATACTTGGTAAAATGTATATATAATGTCCCATTAGGCTATCCACACTCAAGCATCACCTTAAGGCCACAAGGTAATCATACATACAACCTTCATTAATCATCCAACATGTATACATATACATGGAGACTAGCGTATCATGACATTACAAGTTTCACATATAACTCAACATAATTCATGAACCTCACATAAGTAGTATTCAAAGACATCATGTAAGTCAACTCTACCAACAACAACATCAAAGAGACATTAGTTAACATTACATACTTGAACTTCACTTCATAAGACATCATAAGACCTTACTCATAATCCTAATCTAAGCCAACTAGTGCAATGTACATGTGAAGCCCCATAACCTCACACCTACTAAGTAAACTCATTGATAGACCATAAGAATATCATTTACTTTATACATCAATAAGGCAAGTAAAGACAACTTCATACATGCCAAGTAAGACCTTCATCATATAGTCAAAAAGACCAACATTGTGCATATAAAGTGAGACCTCATCATATAGAATGAATAGGACTCACCATTCATATAACCATAACAAGTAGACAACACTAGAATGTCATGCAAAAGGAACATAAACATATATATATAAATATAGAGAACTTTCCTAGAACTCCCTTCAAGAGATACTTGTGCAATGCATAGGTAGAGTCTCATACCCTCACCTACACTAAGAAACTTCACTTAGGTTATCCTAGTTAGGGTTCATTACTTTACTTCCATTGTCCATTTTACTTTAGCAAAACTATAGCCTTGACCGACACTAAGACCATGGGTACTAAATATGGAATCCGGTTTGGTATAACCTCATACAGAAAGAAGGTTCTCTACCTTTCCAAGGTCGAAAATTAAAATCATGCTAGCTTATTAGGTGATATCACTTGCTATATCCTATGGGTCAACATAGTTTATGGAACTTGGAGGCATATATGGAAACCCACTTTATGCCTATTGAGAATTGTAGTTATCCACCTCGTTAGGACTATGGTGAATAAGCTTTACCATATTAGTAATGGTCACCCCTTATCTTCAAGTTCACTCGGTGATAAGCTAAGTTCCTTTTATTGAAAAGCCTTTATTATTATTACTTTATAATTCATAGGCTTTAGGAGGGTTAAATACTCATATGCTTAGGTCATAGGTCATAGATGAGAATGTCCTTTCATCAACCTAAATCATGTGAGAAAACCTTTCACATGGACATAGAATATTCAAGCACCATCTAGTTTAGGATACATTTGATAACACCTTTAAAGAAGACCCTCTATTTACTAAATCATCATACAAGCATCATATACATGCTTTCATGTGTGTTTATGTGTATATATTTGCGAGAAAACCTTTCACATAAACACCCTTGACCCACACATGTTCATACATCACTTCATTCATGCATAAGTGTATAGGTGTAACTATATGATCAATCCTTTCATATAAACATATTTAAACACTATTAATATTCATACTTGATCATATCAAGTACTTGACATCATAGAATACAAGACATGTTCATGGCTTAATCATACATTCATTTTCATTCACATATAGAATCAACCTAGGAACTATCCTATCAAGGCACACATGTGCAATGCGTAGAAAAGGTTCCATAATGTCACGACCAGAATCTAGACCCCAGACGATACCGGCGTCGTTGACCTCTCAGACATCGCAGACAAGCCTACTTACGTCATTCTTACTTCATCTAGGTTAATTTTAGCGGAAAATTTGAAACTCTTTGTTTCTTAACATACTTGTTAAACATTCTTATCATTTCATAATTGTTCTCTATCAACCATCTAATATTAAGAGATAAGCAACTGAAAGAAATAGTTCAATAAGTAAGAGGTGTATAATTGCCAAAATGGCACCAATACAAAGTCTGAATAAAAACAGGAAAGAAACGCTAGTGGAACATGCTCCACTAGCTCAACTCTAAAACTAAGCTAGAATATAAAACAGTAGATTCCTCGAAAGCATGAAGAACTACCAACTCCGAGTGAATGTTGGACGTCCGGATAACTGTAACAATGATCTTGTAGCTCTATCGTCCACTTGTGCCTACACCTAAAATAGTATAGTTGTATAGGGTTAGTACACACTTGTACTAAGTATGGGTATATGCAAGCACACACCAAGGACATGCATGAGAAAGAATAGATCTTCCCTAACAACATGATTATGGGAAGTCAAGTAAGTGGACTTGCCAAATTTGGATTAGGAAAGTCAGTGAGCTTTCCCAACTTGGATTAGGAAAGTCAATGAGCTTTTCAAATTTGGATTAGGAAAGTCATGCCATGAGAGTAACATGTATCATCATAAATATCATATTGCACACAGCGCATAACATCTTACATATAGCACATATCATAGCACATAACATAGAACACATAGCTTCTTTCATATCATTCATTCATATGCCATGAGACTTTGGAATCATGGACTTGACATTAAGACTTTCCAAAAAAAGGGCTCAACATATGGGACCTCAACTAGGAAGTCTTCATTAGCAAACACAGAGTCTGTTTCATTCATTCATACGTACTTCATTTCATTTCGTTCATAGGCCAGTGTGAACACCAGCTATACCTAGGGTGTAGTTTAACACTTTCATCGGGTTTGCTGTGCAATGATAAAGCATAACCTAATGTCATTACCTGAGTCTAGCTCACCTCTTGATTATCCTATCCTAACACCTTTGGTATCATTCATTTCATTATGTGCTTCATTTGAGGCTGGCCTCATTCATTCATTGGGAACTTGAACTTTAACTGACATAGATCATGTGAGCATCATGAAATCCAGTATCTCCCCCACACCGAAAAGAAGTGGAATCACCGGCCAAGGTGACCCAAAACATGCTAGCGTACATGGGAATTTAACCCCGCCAGATCCCTATATTGGCAGTATAGGTTCAAACACTAGGAGATATAAGGAGACCCATACCCGGCAAGCCGGACAGTCTCATCTCATGAGAGTTACGTGAAACTCCGCCCTTCTCGAAAGAAGGCATCACCGCTCATAGCTAGTCTATCGGTGCTCAGTATAAAGTTCCATTACATTTAACTCATACTTAATGGAAGTTGGCTTTTAGTATGAGGACATCATAGCTCAATAGATGATTTCTCATCTCATAATTATTATTAAGTGTGTTAATCTCAATACTTTCATCAGAGTGTTCATAGAGACTGGTCTCTTCATTAACTTTACACTCTCATAGGTGAGTACGTTTTGGTAACATTTACTTAGGCTCGTTTGAGGTTTCTCTCATCATTTGCATTAGCCTCATATCATGTTGTCACCACATTCATTGTCATTAGCACATTTACTCTTCATAATTACTCACCTCAATTTACGTGAATGTTCATTTCATCATATGCCAATATACTTTACCATTGGTGTGTTTCATACCCTTACTTGACCCTTCATAGGGTTTCATCATTCAGTACATACATCTTAGGTTCACTTACTTTTAAACGTATACTAGACTTATGAGTCTATACACACTAGCCATGAGGCTTCATTCATAATTCGTTAAGTGATTCATATATTCCTAAGATTATGTAGTACAAGACTTATGTATTTTGTATATATGCCAAGATCTTGATTTCGATCTAAGTAGGTGGAATTATTCTTGGATATTTTTCTCACATATGACTTATGTATCAATACGGAAGTTTGGGCAAGGAAACCCAAGTTTGAATCACATGGTTATCATTTACCTTTTTTATTGATTTAATTTTTAATATTCATAACATTAGAACTCTAGATTAAATTCCACCATTAACATTGTATCATTAATTTTCTACTTAATTTTTCCCTTAAGATTGCCGAAGGGTTGTGGGTTTGAACCCCCACAACCCCTTTTATTTTTAATTAACATCTCATTGCCCTTTTCGCCCAAACCAAGAGGTTGTGGGATCAAACCCCCATAGCCTCTTCTATTTTTGTTATTTATTCGCTGAAATAGGGGTGTTGTGGGTTTGAACCCCCATAGCCTCCTTATTTATACTTTAATTTCGCTGAGGCTATGAGGTGTTGGTTTCGAACCCCCACAGCCTCCTAACTTTATTTTTTATTATGTTAGGCGAGTGGCAGTGAGGTTGTGGGATCGAACCCCCACAGCCTCACTTTATTTCTTTAGTTAATTTCGCCTTCTCCTTTTCAACCTTGAGGTCGTGTGTTCGATTCCCACGCCTCACGTTTTCTTTTGTTTATTTTCTCCTCTTTCACTTGCTGCCTGGAGGTCGTGGGTTCGAATCCCACGCCTCCCATCTATTTATTTAATTTATTTTTCTCTTATTTCTTCTCCAGTGTCGCGAGTTCGATTCCCCCAGCCCCATTTTCTTTTTCTTTGTCGCGAATTCTAGTAGCCAGGTTTGATTCCCCCTCAGCCCCATTTTCTTTTCCTTTTCTCGCGAAACCAGTAGCTAAAGGGTTCGATTCCCCTTAACCCCCTTCACGTTTTTAGCCTCTTTAACATGTGAGGTCTTGGGTTCATTTCCCATTGACCTCAGTTATTTTATTTTCACTTTAAAAACCCAGATTTTAACCTCATTGTTGACCGAAACTAGAGTACACAATCTGGAAATTTAATCCCAACTTTAGCTTCCTTTCATCAACCTTTTCATGCTAGTTTCTTAGGGCAATTCACCAAGCATTTAGTGTATAGTTAGGTGTAGTTTAGGGGTTACATAAATCAAGTGTTTTCACTCAAAATTTGTAACTTCACACACCATATGAACATCACATTATGCACAACTTTAGCACATAAAATACAAGAAATAACATGCCTTTTTACTTCTCCAAAACAGTGGCTAAAACTCACTGCCAACGTGCACACACACACACTTTTTTTTTTCCGATTACACATTGGTTGTCATTTTCGTGATTTCACTCACATAAACATATTCACATTCAACATAAAAACATCACACATACCTAAATCTACCAGTAAACAAACCCAACCTATGAAATCATTGGGAGCTAGTGACAAGGACATGCAATGGGGAACAACCCTAGTTTCGGAGTGAATATCTTGAATCGTAAGGGGCTTCTTGGGAAAGGGACCAAGAGAGAAGAAACCCATACCTTAATTTGCTTGTTTAAACGTGAACTTGCTGCCCAAAACCTTCTCCAAAATCAGTCCAAACCTCCTCAACGTACACACCACTCGACGAACAACCTCTTTTTGCCTTGACGTTTTTGGTTACTTTGTTTTTCTCAAATTTTCATGTGAGTTCTTCAAGTGTGAATAACTCTTGATGTATTTTCAGTTCTTTGTTGTTTTTGGCAGAAACCAATCGTGAGAGAGAGTGATGAAACGTGAGAGACAAATCGTGAGAGAGTAGACAAATAATAGAAGTTTTAGTTTAGGAATTAGTCAAACTATGACTCCTTATTAATTTAAATAAAATCCTGATTTAATTAGCTTAGTGAAAGGACCATTATGCCCTTGAAAAATCAGATTTTTAATCATCAATTAAATCATTAATTTGATGCTTCCAATGGGGTTCGAACTCGGGTAGAGTGCCCCTTTTGTGAGATGGATCATTCCGGGTCAACCCAACCCGGATTGATTTTTTTTAAATTAAATTAATTAATTAATTAATTGATTCCTTAGGATATTTACAATATTACCCTTGGCCTGGAAAAGACCATTTTACCCCTGGACCCTCAAAACTCAAGATTTCTTCTTTTTAATTCCGATAAAGACTCCTTCGATTAAATCTTCATTTTCGAGAGCCTCACATGGTTGTTTCCAACCTTTCCAAGCTCAATTAACTCCCCAAGTTAGTTGGCTTGGCCGTAGTAAGGGTTCTGAGGTCTGGTTCTACGTGTATCAATCCGTGTGAACCTTGATCTAATCGCAAGCATTCTTGACACCTTAAGCATTTATCTTATTCATTTTTAGGGTTGTTACACTATCCCCCCCTTAGGAATATTCGTCCCCGAATGACAATACCACTACATAACGTAATGCAGTCAGATCATAACAAAATCACTATGCACAGTCAAGCAATAGCAACAAAATACGGAGAGATAAGGAAACATAGACTTAAGAGTAGGAAGTCTAACCTCAAGAGCTGAAAAGATGAGGGTAGCGGGATCTCATGTTGGCCTCAGCCTCCCACGTAGCACCCTCAACAAGATAATTTCTCCACAATACCTTCACTGTGGCAATCTCCTTGTTCCTCAGCCGCTTGACCTGTCTGTCTAAGATCTCAACAGGTACCTCCTCATAAGACAAGTCTGCACGAACCCCCAAACCTTCAACAGGTAGAATCGATGCTGGATCACCTAGAAATTTCTTCAACATAGAAACATGGAAGACTGGATGAACAGAAGCTAGCTCCGCAGGCAATGCTAACTCATAGGCCATCTCACCCACACGTTGTAGGATCTCATATGGCCCAACATACCTCAGACTCAGCTTCCCTTTTCTACCAAATCTCATCACCCCTTTCATAGGTGATATCTTCAAGTAAACCTGGTCACCAACATCAAACTCTAAGGGTCGTTTTCTGTTGTCTGCATATGACTTCTGCCGACTGTAAGCAGTAGCCAACCTGTCCCTAATCACTCTAACCTTCTCTAAGGCCTCATGAATGATCTCTAGACCCAGAATGGATGACTATCCAACCTCGAACCACCCAACTGGAGATCTACACCTCTTACCATATAGTGCCTCAAACGGTGTCATCCCAATGCTGGAGTGATAGCCATTATTATACGAGAACTCTATCAAAGGCAGATGGTAATCCCAGCTACCTCTGAAGTCAATCACACAAGCTTTAAACATGTCCTCCAATGTCTGAATGGTCCACTCCGCCTGCCCATCTGTCTGAGGATGAAAGGCAGTGCTAAGCTTTACCTGCTTGTCCAAGCTCTTCTGGAAAGATCTCCAGAAATGTGAAGTAAACGGAGCTCCTCAATCTGAAATGATAGACAAAGAAATCCCATGCCATCTCACAATCTCATCAATGTAGAGTCTCGCATAATCCTCGGCTCTATAAGTAGACTTCACAGGGATAAAGTGGGCAGACTTAGTCAATCTGTCCACAATAACCCATATGGAGTCATGCTACCTCCTTGTCCTCAGAAGACCAACCACTAAGTCCATATTAATGGCCTCCCACTTCCAAGTCGGAACCTCAATAATCTGAGTCAGACCGCCAGGCTTAAGATGCTCTGCCTTAACCTGCTGACAATTAGGACACTTGGCCACATATTCTGCAATGTCCTTCTTCATGCCATCCCACCAATAAATTTGCTTAAGATCATGATACATCTTGGTGGAACCTGGATGTATGGAAGATCTGGCACCATGGGCCTCTGCAACAATCCTGGTCCACAAATCATCCATATTTGGTACACACAGCCTGTCCTAATAAATAAGTATGCCATCATCTCCCAAAGCGAAAGACTCATTCATCTTCATCAGCACTGAGTCCTTCAACTCCATCAACACAGGATCTAGATGCTGACCCTACTTGACTTCAACTACCAAGGATGATTCAGAACTAGGATGAACTGAAACATCCCCACTAGTAGAGTCAACCAATCGCACACCCAGTCTGGCCAGTCTGTGTACATCTTTCACCAGCTCCTTATTCTCATCCTCAATGTGGGTTGTACTTCCCATGCTCATCCTGCTCAAAGCATCAGCTACAACATTAGCCTTACCTGGATGGTAGTGAACATTCATGTCATAATCCTTCAACAGCTACAACCATCTTCACTGACGTAGGTTCAACTCCCTCTGAGTGAACACATACTGGAGACTCTTGTGGTGTGTGAATACATCCACATGCACTCCATACAAGTAGTGCCTCCACAGCTTCAGTGCAAACACCACAACTGCTAAATCCAGGTCATGAGTGGAATAATTCTTCTCATGAACCTTGAGCTGTCTGGACGCATAGGCTATCACCTTACCAACCTGCATAAGAACACAACCCAAACTAACCCTATATACATCACAGTAAATAGTATAATTCTCACCACACTTAGGCAAAGTAAGCACCGGGGCTGAAGTGAGTATGTCATTGAGCTCCTGGAAACTCCTCTCATAAGTCTCCGTCCACTCAAACTTGGCTTTCTTCTTAGTCAAAGTTGTCAATGGAGCAGCAATGGAAGAATAGCCCTCCACAAACCTGTAGTAGTAACCAGCCAATCCCAAAAAGCTACGGATGTCAGTGGGAGTAAGAGGCTTTGGCCAGTTCTTCACAGCCTCAGTCTTCCTGGGATCCACCTCCATGCCCTGATCGCACACAACATAACCCAGAAAGGTCACTGATCTCAGCTAGAATTCACATTTGCTGAATTTGGCATACAACTGATGCTGTCTAAGTACCTGCAAGGTTAGTCTCAAATTCTGTTCATGCTCTTCCTTGGTCTTAGAGTAGATGAGAATGTCATCAATGAATATTATGACGAAAGAGTTAAGGTATTCACGGAAGACTCTTTTCATGAGATCCATAAATGCAGCAGGTGCATTTGTGAGACCAAATGACATGACTAGAAACTCATAGTGACCATAGCGGGTACGAAAGGCTGTCTTTGGGATATCTCCATCCCTAACCCTAAGCTGATGATACCCTGAACGAAGATCAATCTTAGAGAAGAAACTAGACCCTTAGAGTTGATCGAACAAATCCTCTATTCTGGTAAGTGGATACTTATTCTTTGTAGTGAATTTTTTGAGCTGCCGATAATTGATACACATTCTAAGGGTTCCATCTTTCTTTTTCACAAACAACACTGGAGCGCCCCAAGGGGATATGCTCGGCTGAATGAAACCCTTGTCAGTGAGATCTTTTAACTGCAGCTTCAACTCTTTGAGTTCAGCTGGAGCAAATTTGTAAGGAGGAATGGAAATTGGTTTAGTATCCGGTTCTAAGTCGATACAAAAATCAATCTCTCGAGGGGGAGGGACTCCAGGCAAATCATCAGGAAACACATCGAAGAACTCATTCACTACAGGCACTGAGTCTATGGAAGGAATGTCATGATCCAAATCAGTAACACTCACAAGATGACACAATAACCCCTTGGACATCATTATATTGGCCTTAAGGTTCGAAATCAAGAGGTTAGGCCGACTCGAGTTATACCCCTCCTAGACTAGCTCCACTTCATTAGGGAAACGAAATCTCACCACTCTACTACGACAGTCCAAGCAAGCATAAAAACTGTGAAGCCAGTCCATGCCAAGAATAACATCAAAATCATGCATGGGTAACTCAACCAAGTCTGCACACATAGTTTACCACTTATCACTATTGGCCAACCCTTGTATACTCTATCAGTTCTTACATTTTCTCCTAAAGTTGTACTAACCACTATAGGATCATGCAGAACTTCAGGCAATATCTCAAAAGTGAGAGCAAGCAAAGGAGTTACAAAGGAAAGAGTAGACCCTGGATCAAGTAAAGCATAAACAGAAGTTGAGAATACTTGCAGCATACCTGTGACCACATCAGCGGACTTCTCCTGCTCCTCCCTGCCCTTTAGGGCATAGAACCTGTTTCTCTTAGGAGGCTCGGCTGCTGCTGTACCCTGTGGATTAGGCCTAGGCTGAGCATTACCTCTAGCCTGACCTCTATTCTATGGGCAGTCTCTAACCATGTGCCCACTCTTACCACAACCGAAGCAGGCATTAGTGCCCTGTCTGCACTCTCCACTGTGAGCTCGGCCACACTTAGCACAATTCTTTTTAGGACGCTGCATCTCACCTCCATTACCCTTCTTGGGCTCAGGTCTGCCTCCTCTAGGTGCTGTACTCCTCTGAAAATTTGAGTTCCCAGAACTCTGTTTCCCCTTCTTGAACCTAGGCTGCTCACCGGCGCCAAAATTGTTTTTGTTGCCTCCATGGCTGGGACCTGCCTGATATTGAGGTTTAGGCCTCCTAGTATCACGAATACTCCTCTTTTTACGGCTGTCCTCTACCTGCTGGACATGCACCATCAACCTGGAGATGTCCATATTTTCATGGAGCATCGCAGACCGACACTCCTCCTCCAGATCTCCATTGATTCCTGTGAGGAACCTGCTCATCTCATCCCTGCTGTTAGACACAAGGGAAGTAGCATACCTGGATAATTTAACAAACTTCAGTACTCACCTTATCCTTGCTATTAGATACTAAGGAAAGTAGCATACCTGGATATCTTAACTATAACGCCCCAAAATGAACTAAGGTGAACTAGAACCTCATGGTTGTTTCTTGAGTTAATTTTAAGTTAAATGGAGTTAGTTTGCTGTCCTTGGGCAGTGTGCAAAGTTTGGAGTTCAATTGACCAAAAACGTCCATGACGTTCGGATGGTATGCCTTAGAATGTACTTGTATGTCTTGGCGAGTTTGGATGAGTTTTATGTGTTCGTTTTACTTGAAACATGCGTCGGATGTTACTTAGACCTAGACGACTTAGTTTAGGGGTTTGATGTCCGGGGACGACCCCACCTAGGACCCACAAGGGGCCCTAGATGAAGGGCCCAAGACTTTGGCAAAGTCTGCCCATCAGTGGCTCACGACGACCATGGCAACGGTCCGTTGCACTCAGGACGGTCCGTCGATCCAGGGCGTCGCGAGTGACAGAGAGTGGAAACTTGGACAGGCTCCAGTTGGAGCCAAGTGTTCCTCTACGGGACCCCATGACGGTCCATCGAGGAGGTCTCGTCGACGAGGCCTGCCAGTGCACGACTTAAGGCTGCCAACTTGGGGTGTTTTATGTAAATACACCCCAAGTCTTATAAGACCCTAGGTGTATAATTTTGGTGTTTTTAGGTTATATTAAATTAGTTTTAAACCCTAGACCTAGACAAGACCCTCTCACTTCAAGATCCAACTCTCTCTTTCTCTCAAGAAAACTCTCTCAACTCTCTTGGAAGCTAGAAGTCAAGAAAGGATAGGAGGACGGATTGGGACTTGTTTCTTCATCAAATTCGTGGGTTTCTTTCTAATAAAGGTATGGTATCCATTCTTGAATATCTTTCCATTCAAGAAGCCAACTTCCAAAATGGTTTTCAAAAAGGGGTTTTAAACTCAACTTCTTCTAAACTTTGATTTCTATTATGGGTCTTCTTGTAACTAAGTTCTAATGGTTTAAATGTATTTATCTTGGTTTGAATAGATAATTTTGATGTTAAAGCTCCATGAAACTCTTGTTTATGCATACTACAATTTTTGACTTGAAAATGGGTTATGTGAGCATGATTTGAGTAGGGTATGAACTTGGGTCTCCTTGAATTTGTCGTGTTGGTGTAGCTACTGCCCTAAGGGCCTTAATATGGTGAAATATTGATAAATTGCTTATGGGTAATGATGGTTTGATTTGTTGATGAGTTGCTCTCATTGTATAATTCTTATTATGAATTGCTATTTGAGTGGTATGGTCCACCTTATGGGTGGCGGTGCTAATTGATGAACTTGATGTTACTTAGTATGATTTGAGTATGTGATCTTGAAGGTCTAATATGTGAAATGAAGATATATTTTGGAAATGGGTCTTGTGTTGTGTTTGATGTAGCTTGAATTGCATATTTGACCTAGTTTATGTCTAAATGAAGTATATGATTATGAGAAGTATGTAGAGTGTGTAGCTTGATGAATCAAGGTTAAAGTATGAGTAGAATTTTATGATAATGAAATGATGCTTATATGCAAGGTGTGCACATGTACACACACACTCTTTTCAGATTTGTATTATGTCAAGTTGAGCAAAAAGGGGAAATCTTGAGGTGGACACACTTCGTGAGTTGAGATGTAGTGTCTAGTAACAACCTCTCCATTTCCTAGTGAGCTTTATAAGATAGACTATTATGTTGATAAATCCGTGTGGAGTTATGCCTAGCACCGAGAGGATATGAAGGGGAGGTGGATTGCACTTCGTTAGGTGAGATGTTGTAATCCAAAGTACCTCTTGAGATGAGTACTCCTCGTTAGTAGAGAGTGAGTTACTTAGTAACAATCTCCTTATCCCTTAACTATGTGCCCGCATAGGTGTAGCTATTCGAAAAGCCATGTAAACGCTAAGAAGCATGACCTTACACTAGGCAAGTAAGGATCCCTCATCCGATAGGGGTTAATATCGGGATTCCATGTCTAGCTCTCATGGTCTTTGTCGGTTAAGCTAACTCCCACAAAAGAATTGATTTGAAACTAATTATCTTGTGTATTGTTGAAATTGTGTATGTATGTCGTGAAGTGCTCAATCCACATTAGTTACCAAGTAGGAGCATTGAGTGGGAGTAGTAGTATGGGATGCTATTCTCACATTGCACTTGGTGTGACCTATACCTACTATGGGAAAAGAGTACCTTCATGAAATCCGTGTGAATGAGTACCATGGTGTAGTGTTATGGAGGATTATTGTGGAGTACTTGAGTAAATGGAATCCATTAGGAGTACTAAGTGGGAGTGGTAGTATGGGATGCTACTCTCACATTGCACTTGGTATGACCTATATTTCCATGAGTGTTTTGCATATGTTAGCCAAGGGCGTGGATTTGATTTCTAACGAAGTACGCCTAAGATTAGTTAGTTTTAAGGGTCGCTTTGGTGTGCTTTGAAGGGAGGTGTAATGAGAGTCCCTCCTTGGCTCACCTTAGGGAGTCTTAGAATAACCTTGGGTTAGGGCAACTTCAAAGAAAAAGGGTTCATATTACTTGGACCGTGCCTTTCACTGTAAGGTCTTCATTGTAAGAATTCAAAATGTTCACTATGATGCTTTATTCAATTTTATTGCAAGTTTAGCAAAGTTAATTGAAATGTTCCTTTTGTTTACTTTAAGTTTGGATAAGATAGCCATAAAGTGTTAATTGTTGATTCTTATGTGGGTTTGCTTCTAGATTCATGAAGGTTATATTTGAATTGCATAAAAAGTTATCTTTACTAAAATGTCCCTTTTGCATGTTTTTGCATATGCCATACTTAGTACATTGTTGTACTAACCCCATACTTTTTATACCTTATGAGTATAGGTTGGAAGACCTTTTGGGAGGATCGGAGTCGAAGCTTGGGAACTTTATCTCTCAAGAATTTGGTATGTCCTCATATATTCGAGGACATAGTTTTATGTTTCTTAGTTTCTTTATTAATACTTAAAAATGTATTTACTTTTATCGTAAAGGGCCGTGCCCCTAAGATTCCAAGTTGTGTCTTTAAGTTGGCTTGTGACGATAAGATTTCTTAGTATTTATGAAAAGACTCCTTTTATTATTATTATCGTGAAAAGTTTTAAATTCTGCACTACTTTTCATGCTTTATGTTATGAATGCTAGTTAGAGGGCTTGTACGAGACCCCAAAGGGGTCAAGTATGCCCGGTCACGATTCAAAAGTTTTCCCTAACTTCTAGGGGGTGCTTTCGGGTCGTGACATTAACAAACTTCAGGGAATACTCCCTGACTGTCATAGATCCCTCCTTATGGTTGATGAACTCCTCAACCTTGGCCTCCCTCATTTCTCTGGGAAAGAATCTCTCCCGAAAGGCTGTCTTAAACAGCTCCCAAGTGACTGGAACTCCTCCCAAAGCTCGGCTATCCTGCCACATCTTGCACCAAGTCTGTGCAACATCCTTGAGCTTATAGGAAGCCAGCTCAGCCTTCTCAGTATCTGTGGCCCCCATAGCCACCAGAATCTTATGCACCTCATCCAAAAACTCCTGGGGGTCCTCTGAAGTCTTAGACCCTGTGAAAATAGGAGGATTCATCCTCGTGAAGTCTCTCAGTCTGTCAGCCATGCTACGAACCGGTGGGTTCTCCCTCTGAACATCCTGCCGGTTGACCTGGGCAGTCATAGCCTAGGCCTGCATAGTAATTACCTGTGCCATCTGGGCCAGAGATGCCCTCAACTCAGCATCAGTCAACCCAGCTGGGTTAACTGGCATAGCCACTCCTTCAGCTGGAGCCTGGGGTGGAACCTGATTGCCCCCAGCAGCTGCACCTCCTCTCCTCTGACAAATAGTCGTCCTAGTATTCATTCTTCGAAAACAACAAAGATTGATCTTAGACACGCTCATAACACCAAGAAATTAAACTTTAGGAGAAGCACGATAAGATCAGAAAAAGGGAAGTTTTCCTATGCATCATGCAGTCTCTAATCCAGGATAGTGGTGCACTTCACTACCTTGACTTAGAAACTACTCAATGTGGTTGATGTGAACTCATTATTATCGGAATTTTACCTAGTGCTCTGATACTAACTTTGTCACGACCAGAATCTAGACCCCAGACGAGATCGGCGTCGTTGACCTTTGAGAGGTCGCAGACAAGCCTACTTATGTCATTCTTACTTCATCTAGGTTAATTTTAGCGGAAAATTTGAAACTTTTTATTTCTTAACATACTTGTTAAACATTCTTATCATTTCATAATTGTTCACCATCAAGCATCTTACATTAAGAGATAAACAACTGAAAGAAATAGTTCAATAAGTAATAGGTGTATAATTGCAAAAATGGCACCAATACAAATTCTGAATAAAAACAGGAAAGAAACGCTAGTGGAACATGCTCCACTAGCTCAACTCTAAAACTAAGCTAGAATATAAAACAGTAGCTTCCTCGAAAGCATGAGGACCTACCAACTCTAGATGAATGTTGGACGTCCGGATAACTGCAACAATGATCCTGTATCTCTATTGTCCACCTGTGCCTGCACCTAAAATAGTATAGTTGTATAGGGTTAGTACACACTTGTACTAAGTATGGGTATATGCAAACACACACCAAGGACATGCATGAGAAAGAATAGATCTTCCCTAACAACATTATTATGGGAAGTCAAGTCAGTGAACTTGCCAAATTTGTATTAGGAAAAGCAGTGAGCTTTCTAAATTTGGATTAGGAAAGTCAATGAACTTTCAAAATTTGGATTACGAAAGTCATGCCATGAGAGTAACATGTATCATCATAAATATCATATTGCACACATCACATAACATCTTACATATAGCACATATCATAGCACATAACATAGAACACATAGCTTCTTTCATATCATTCATTCATATGCCATGAGACCTTGGAATCATGTACTTGACATTAAGACTTTCCAAAATGAGGGCTCAACATATGGGACCTCAACTAGGGAGTCTTCATTAGCAAACACAGAGTCTGCTTCATTCATTCATACATACTCATTTCATTTCGTTCATGGGCCAGTGTGAACACCAGCTATACCTAGGGTGTAGTTTAAGACTTTCATCGGGTTTAATATTCATAACATTAGAACTCTAGATTAAATTCCACCATTAACATTGTATCATTAATTTTCTACTTAATTAACATCTCATTGCCCTTTTCGCCCAAACCAAGAGGTTGTGGGATCAAACCCCCACAACCTCTTCTATTTTTGTTATTTATTCGCTGGTATAGGGAGGTTGTGGGTTCGAACCCCCACAACCTCCTTATTTAAACTTTAATTTCGCTGAGGTTGTGAGGTGGTGGGTTCGAACCCCCACATCCTCCTAACTTTATTTTTAATTTTAGGCGAGTGGCAGTGAGGTTGTGGGATCGAACCCCCACAGCCTCACTTTATTTCTTTAGTTAATTTCGCCTTCTCCTTTTCAGCCTTGAGGTCGTGGGTTCGATTCCCACGCCTCACGTTTTCTTTTATTTATTTTCTCCTCTTTCACTCGCTGCCTGGAGGTCGTGGGTTCGAATCCTATGCCTCCCATCTATTTATTTAATTTATTTTTCTCTTCTTTCTCCTCCAGTGTCGCTAGTTCGATTCCCCCCAGCCCCATTTTCTTTGTCTTTGTCGCGAATTCCAGTAGCTAAGTTCGATTCCCCAGACCCATTTTCTTTTCCTTTTCTTGCGAATCTAGTAGCTAAAGGGTTCGATTCCCTTAACCCCCTTCACGTTTTTAGCCTCTTTTACATGTGAGGTCTTGGGTTCAATTCCCATTGACGTTACTTATTTTATTTTCACTTTAAAAACCTAGATTTTAACCTCATTGTTGACCGAAACTAGAGTACACAATCTGGAAATTTAATCCCAACTTTAGCTTCCTTTCATCAACCTTTTCTTGCTAGTTTCTTAGGGCAATTCACCAAGCATTTAGTGTATAGTTAGGTGTAGTTTAGGGGTTACATTAGTCAAGCGTTTTCACTCAAAATTTGTTACTTCACACACCATATGAACATCACATTATGCACAACTTTAGCACATAAAATACAAGAAATAACATGCCTTTTTACTTCTCCAAAACAGTGGCTAAAACTCACTGCCAATGTGCACACACACACATTTTTTTCCCGATTACACATTGGTTGTCATTTTCATGATTTCACTCACATAAACATATTCACATTCAACATAAAAACATCACACATACCTAAATCTGCCAGCAAACAAACCCAACCTACGAAATCATTGGGAGCTAGTGACAAGGACATGCAACGGGGAACAACCCTAGTTTCGGAGTGAATATCTTGAATTGTAAGGGGCCTCTTGGGAAAGGTACCAAGAGAGAAGAAACTCATACCTTAATTTGCTTGTTTAAGCGTGAATTTGATGCCCAAAACCTTCTCCAAAATAAGTCCAAACCTCCTCAACGTACACACCACTCGACGAACAACCTCTTTTTGCCTTGACGTTTTTTGTTACTTTGTTTTTATCAAATTTTCATGTGAGTTCTTCAAGTGTGAAGAACTCTTGATGTATTTTAAGTTCTTTGTTCTTTTTGGCAGAAACCAATCGTGAGAGAGAGTGATGAAACGTGAGAGAGAGATCGTGAGAGAGTAGACAAATATTAGGAGTTTTAGTTTGGGAATTAGTCAAACTAGGACTCCTTATTAATTTAAATAAAAACCTGATTTAATTAGCTTAGTGAAAGGACCATTATGCCCTTGAAAAAATCAGATTTTTAATCATCAATTAAATCATTAATTTGATGCTTCCAATGGGGTTCGAACTCGGGTAGAGTGCCCCTTTTGCGAGATGGATCATTCCGAGTCGACCCAACCCGGATTGATTTTTTTTAATTATTTAATTAATTCCTTAGGGTAATTCCAATATTACCCTTGGTGTGGAAAAGACCATTTTATCCATGGACCCTCAAAACTCAAGTTTTCTTCTTTTTAATTCCGGTAAAGACTCCTTCGATTAAATCTTCGTTTTCGAGAGCCTCACATGGTTGTTTCCAACCTTTCCAAGCTCAATTAATCCCCAAGTTAGTTGGCTTGGCCGTAGTAAGGGTTCTGAGGTCTGGTTCTACGCGTATCAATCCGTGTGAACCTTGATCTAATCGCAAGCATTCTTGACACCTTAAGCATTTATCTTATTCATTTCTAGGGTTGTTACACATAACCTTGTCCATACTAGTACACCTATAAAGTCATCCTAGTTAAGAGATACTTTCATACGTCATGGACATATATACTTTACATGCATAGTACTAGACATTAGTGCATATGAGAATTATCATTTCATTAGACATCATGAACCTATACTACCTATAAGCATGTATGAGGTGTGAGTGTTGTACATTAGTCAACATGATCACATAATGGCTATCAACATCACATTGAGGCAGCCACCCTCTTGAGACCACAATGCACATTCAAGCATAGACCACACATCACATACTAGCATAGGAAGACAACTTCAACACTTGCATTCAAGACTCCTTAAATTGGCTAATATCACACATTCATATAGGATACATAGGTAGGGTTCATTAAGAATTTAAGACATCATCGATGGAAGCACCTAAACCTAACTGTAACAACATCATTCAATTAGAGTAGACATCATCAATACATAGATCATGATACTAGAATAGAAGACTAGGCATGCTACTCCACATTGTGATCATCACACACACATTCATAGTTCACAAACTTGCCTTCAAGTCCATGATTAACACACATAAGGTTTTACAAGGAAGTAAACACCGCCACCATAAGTGGACCATACCACACAATGCCCTTTAAGGCCAATTCAACTAGCAATTTTTTAGAGAAGTAGAGAGAATAGGGACAACTTATAATTTCTCCAAGATTTGTTCATCATTGATCAACACTCATAATTCATTCACAATTCAAATATAGGGCAGTATCTAAGAGTATAAGGACATAATCGAAATCATGCTTGAACCATAATAGGATTCAAGATCACATTATATACACTACATCATCAATCTATAGAATATGGAGGAATATAGGTCAACCTTACCAAACCTTCAAACCTTGATCCACATTGGTAAATTACACATAATTCATAAGCAAATCACAAGGAAAACAGTAGCTATAGATAAATTAACATGATGGAAAACACAATCTAACTACATCTTAACTAGATCACCTTACCCACATTATAGGCTAAATTGAGAAATTGGGAGGATTATATGTTCATCATGAAATTGGATTTAAATAAACGTTAAAAACAGTAGCTAATCCATAATTCATCATATGCATGCTTTAGAACTCGTTTGGAGAAGGACCCATGGCTAGATTGAAGAAAATATAATTTGATCATAGAATGTCTTTGAAAACATTGGAAGGAGTTCTTTAGATTAAAAGTTATCTAAATATGAAGAATCACCATACCTCATTAAATAAAGATGACACAAAATCATGATGAATAAAGCTTGAGAATCCATCACCATGGCTATTCTTGAGCTTCATCTCCAATGGAGATTTCTAGAGAGGTTTCTTTTGAGAAGGAAGAGTGAAATTTGAAGAATGAATTCTAATTGGGGTTTTGATATTTTTAACCAACTTAATATACCCAAAAATACATAAAATAACTACCTATGGTCAGGTTAAGACGTGGGGTGAATTTCCAATTCACCTCTTAATGAAGAGTACACAGATAGTTAGAGTTGCAGGTTGCATCGACGGGGCGTAGCCTGAACGACGGGCAGTTGTGCTACTCCGTCGATGGTGACTGAGACTACACATTTAGGGCTTAGTTCTCTCATGGCTAAGTGTTGAGCTACAGACCCATCGACGGGGTGTAGACTAGAGTGCGGTCTGTTGTCTTGGGCGTAGATTGACACTGCCAAGGCAATGTCTAGGAAGTGTTTGGGGTCCTCATTGAGGGCCTTTTGCGGGGCTCTAGGGGAGTCGATCCCCGATGTTTTCACTATTAACACGATCATATACAAGTTAGGGACCTTCCATATCAATTTCAACCAAAAATAACATGTAAAACATGCCAAGGCACACCAAGACACACATGCATGTCTCAAGGCTAACTTTGGAACGTCATGGGGCGTTCTTGGACGTTTGACCTCCAAATTATATCAAATCAAGTATGCATACTGTAAAACACTTAATTAACATATTTTAAACCTTTTTTCAGCACATGTTAGGCTCCAAGCACCCTACTTCATTTTGTGAGACCTTACAACCATAGTCATTAGCTCATAAGAAATTGCATGAGAATATCCATTCAATACAACCCTCATATGTGAGATTAACACATTATCATCATCATGTCACATTTCATAGTAAGTCAAATGGCTAATTCATAACCAACCTTATATCATTACATCTTAATCATAATCTCACAATTCACATGATTATGACATTTCAAGTGCATCATCATACCAACACCTACTTAATCTAATCACAAGATATGATTCAATTGAACTTCATCATCAAGTACAAACCATCACAATTGAAGTAAAGGGTTGATATCATAAGGTCTTACAAAATCTCCTTCAAAATCCATCATCCACGGTCTTACAATCGACCCTCCAATTTCATCCACCAATAGGTTTCACAACATCATACAATAGTAATCTATACAATAAATAAGCCAAGTGTATTATCACTATCCAAATTAACTTCAATTCATGATCTAGGGTTAGGGGAGAAGAGTTCTTCATGAACTCTTCAAGAAATAAATTTAATCTCAACAATACCTTACCCTATGAAGTTCATGAATTAATTAGAATAGTTAAGACAAGTCTAACAATCAAAATACATTCTTTAATTCCCATCAATTCACAAGCAAGATCCAAGATTTAGCGGAATTTTTATAGGACATGAATCAAATAAAATTACCATTATTCATCATCAACTACTTAACAATATATACTTAATTAGTCACAGGTAATCACAACTAATCATAATCAATCATCACTTTGAGGTTTAGAAGAAAACCCATTAGTAGAGAAAATCTTAAGAATTGGGTAATTCAAAAATCAACTTTGAGATGACCTCTTGGGGAAGGGAATCCCAAGAGTAAAGAACTCATACCTTAATTAAGCTTTTTCCACAAAAATTGAGTGATAAACTTGGAGTCTTTGTCTTCTTTTCAAATCTTCTTTGCTTCTTCAATGGAGGATGAAGGGAAAGAGAAAACAGAGAAAGCTGAGAGCCTTTGGGTTCTGATTTTGAGATTTGATTTGAGTGAGTGAAATTGACTTTAAACTGACCTAAAACCAATATATACTATTCCTATAAATTACCCAAAAGACCCCTCACTTAATTGAGTATTTTTATGAAGTCAAATTGACTTAAAATCGATGTGAGTGAATCTGGAAAGTGGTTGCGCATCGCGGGGGCAATTTCAATTCTTTTTTTTGAAATCCAGGTTAAGGCAGTGAGCCTCGTGAAGTCCCCGTATTGCTAGGGAAACATTTCCTAGCCAGAACTGGCTGCACGATGTGCAATGGGCTCCTTATATTTGCTGCACGCAGGCGGCTTTGGCAGCCTACTCGCCAAAGTTCGGGTCCTCCTCAAAGACCATTCGAGTGTTCCTTTGGGAGTCATGACTGGACGTTTGGACCCTTTATACTATATTTTACCTATTTAAATTCCTTTTACAGCTTTTCAATTTCATATGACATTCCCAAACCTTCACCAAACATAGGGACGTCTACTAGTTCAATTTAGCTAGTTTCCTGAAAACAAGGTCTTTCTTTGCCATTTTAGATCTAATTTTTTCTAATTGAGCTTATTACACTAATATAGGTCTTTAAACATCATTTCAACCATTATTTAATGGGTGAGGCTCGAGTCTAAGTCTTGGAATTTCCGGATAGTTACAATCAACGACTAAGAACTATAAAAAATACCCATTAATCAATCATAATCTATCAATAATAATAAATATAACATCATAAGAAATCAAATTTAAAGACAAATTAAGAAATTGGAATGAAACCCATCTTTGAAGAACATAGAAATCATATTCTTAAAGAGCCTCTTGGGTAAACGGTTCCAAAGAGTGAATAGATCCATACCTTGTTAATTCTTAGAGAATTGTAGAAGAAAGCTTGAATCTTGATTCTTTAGTGAAGCTTGACCTTGGTGTTCAATGGTTTCTTTGGGAAAGAGAGAGAAGGTAGAGGAAAGGTAGAGATAATATAGTTTGGGTATTGTAGAGTGTTAGTTTAGTTTAATGAGGTTTAGGTCTTATATAGTCCCTCAACTAACTTAATTAACCCTCCCTTAAACCCTAACTAACCATCTAACTAATTAATTAATTTACTTAACTAAAAACTACGCAGCAAAACAGACACCCAACCTATGATTCCCCGACCTACGCCCCGTAGGTCCATCCACAGCCCATGCTTGCAAGTCGTGGTTTCGATCAGAAACTAGTCTTTTGGACAATTTTGTCCATCATAGACTCTAGACTATGTCATGGACTTTCGGAGTGTTACATAAGGGTTTTATGAAACCAAGCATATCTCCATAGGGTGCTCCGGTATTGTTTGTGAAGAACAAGGATGGGTCTTTGAGAATGTGTATTGACTACCACCAATTGAACAAGGTCACTATAATGAATATGTACTCACTCCCTAGAATTGATGATTTGTTTGACCAACTCCAAGGAGCGAGTTACTTTTCAAAAATTGACTTTAGTTCGAGTTATCACCAACTTCAAGTGAGGGGTGTTGACATTCCAAAAACTTCATTTCGAACAAGATGTGGTAATTTTGAATTACTAGTTATGTCTTTTTGTCTAACAAATGCCCCGGCAGCATTCATGGACCTTATGAATTGAGCTTTTAGAAGTTATCTTGATTTGTTTGTGAAAGTCTTTATTGACGATATCTTGATATACTCTATGAGTGAGGATTATCATATCAGACATTTGAGGATAGTTTTGCAAGTCCTAAAGGATAACAAACTTTTTGCTATGCTTACTAAATGCGAATTTTTATTGAGATCGGTTGCTTTTCTTGGTGACATTATCTCTAGTGAAGGGGTAGAGGTCAATTTGAGAAAGACGGAAGTGGTCAAAATGGCCTAGACCTTTGAACCCTACCGACATCTGAAATTTTTTAGGGTTGGCTGGTTACTATAGGAGGTTTGTTGAGGGATTTTCATCTATCGCATATCCATTAACGACCTTGAGCCAATAGAAGTCCAAGTTCGAATGGTCTGATTCATGTGAAAAGATCTTCCAATTATTTAAATATAGACTCACCTCCGCTCTGGTGGTGACCTTATCGGAGGGTACCAAAGGGTTTGTGGTTTATTGTGACATCTTTCGATTAACTTAGGGTTGTGTCCTCATTCAACATGGTAAGGTTATAGCATATGCCTCTAGGCAAGTCAAGGTTCATGAGAAGAACTACCCAACTCATGACCTTGAACTAGTGGTCGTAGTGTTTGGTTGGAAAATTTGGATACAACATCTTTATGGGCTAAATGTTGATGTGTTCATCTATCAGAGGAGTTAAAATATGTCTTTGCTCAAATAGACTTGAATCTACGCAAAATAAGGTTGTTAGAGCTTTTAAAGGATTATGACATGAGTGTGCTTTACCACCCTGGGAAAGCATATGTTGTTGCTGATGCTTTGAGTCGAATGTCCATGGGTACTGTGACTCATGTGGTTGATGATAAGAAAGAGCTAGTAAAAGAGGTTCATAGGTTTGCATGGTTGGGTGTTCGACTAGAAGAATCCTCAAATAGTGTCTTCAGAGTCCTTCATAACTCCAAATCGTCTTTAGTGGTTGATGTGAAGTCTAAGAAACATCTTAATCCTCTATTGATGTTGTTGAAGGAATTGTTCCTTAAAATGAATAATGAATATTTCTCCAAAGGGGAGGATGGAGTACTTAGGTACCAAGGAAGGTTATGTGTACCGTATGTGGATATCTTATGGGAGGAAATCATGGAAGAGGATCATGGCTCCCAATAATCCATTCATCCGGGTGCCATTAAAATGTATCATGACCTGCGCAAAATTTATTGGTGGAATGGGATCAAAAAGGAATTGGCAAACTTTGTGGCTAAGTGCTCAAATTGCCAACAATTCAAAGACGAAAATCAAGGACCGGGAGGTCTAACTCAAGATATTGATTTTCCCACTTGGAAGTGAGAAGATGTCAACATGGACTTTGTGGTAGGGTTTCCTCGTATGTGTAGACAACATTACTCTATTAGTGTTATAGTGGATAGGTTGACCAAATCAGCCCATTTCCTCCCTGTCAAAGTCTCTTATTCGGTGGAGGAGTATGTTAGATTGTACATTAAGGGGATCATAAATTTGCATGTGGCTGCTTTGTCGATCATTTTATACAGAGGTGCCTAATTCACTTCTCATTTTTTTATCTTTCCAAAGTGGGCTTGGGACTCAAGTGAAACTTAGTACCGCTTTCCACCCACAAACCGATGGTCAAGTGGAGAGCACCATTAAAACATTGGAGGACATGTTGAGAGCTTGTGTTATATATTTGAAAGGAAATTAAGATGATGACCTACCTTTGATATAGTTTTCCTACAACAATAGCTACCATTCAAGTATCTCCATGTCACCTTTTGAAGCACTCTATGGTAGGAGGTGTCCGTCTTCAGTTGGATGGTTTGAAGTGGGTGAGTTTTCTTTGTTTTGTCCCAAAGTAGTATATGAGTCCACGTAGAAAGTTCAACTCATGAGGGAGAGATTGAAAATGGCTTATAGTCGGCAAAAATCTTATGCCAACAATATAAAAGGGACCTTGAATTTGAAGTAGGAGATAGGGTCTACTTGAAAATTCCAAATTTCACCCATGAAAGGGGTAATGAGGTATCGCAAGAAAGGGAAATTTAGCCCTTGCTATGTGGGTCATGAAATTTTGAAGAGAGTCAGGGAAGTTGCTTATGAGCTAAAATTGCCAATTGAATTGGCCCCGGTTCATCCGGTGTTCCATGTGCCTATGCTAATTAACTGTATAGGTGATCCAGTTTCTATTCTCCCTCTACAAGGTTTACGGGTAAAACAGAACCTTTCTTATGAAGAAGTTCCGATTGATATCTTGTATCGTCAAGTTATGAAATTGAGAAATAAAGAGGTTGCCTCCGTAAAGGTTCTATGGAGGAACCATCTTGTTGAGGGTGCAACATGGGAGGCTGAGGCCGACATCAAGTCCCGCTGTCCTCAACTTTTCCCTTCTACTCCTAGCCAAGTTAAGGTTAGTAGTTTCTCTTAAATGAGTGCTATAAATAATATTGCATTTATCATGTTTTCCGAATATTTGCATGTTCTTGTAGAAAATGATTCTTGAATTTAGTTTCATGAAACACGTTCATATGGTTAACATGAACTTATATGTAGTGTGCCTTACTGTCTTCATGAGAGTTGTACTGAACATATTTGGTGTTGTTTTGATAAGAAGGCAGCATCGCAAACTCTATAGAAGTTCAGATTGAGCTCATATTGTTAAGGAGAAGGTAGTTCCTCCTTATGTGATATCAAAGGGTGAGCTCTTATGTGTTATGAATTGTGGATTAAGTTCCTATGTTCAAATGTTAAGTTGTATGTTGAAAGGAGTTGAAAATTTCTCCTATGAGCTATGACTCACTAGGTTGTTGCTTGTTGTTGAACTGATAGTCTACAGTCTCCCTTCTCTTCCCATATACACGGTTTAAAGTGACACTTAAGGACGAATGTTCCTAAGGGGTGTGTTATGACCCAAAGTACTCACTAGGAGTAACCAGTGGCGTCGTCCTATAAGAGGACTATGAAAAGCCCTTAGAATACATCATAGCACATCATAGGTCAAAAATGCAGAAAAATTTAAAACTTTTCTATATAGTGAAGTAAACTTCGACTTCTCGCATATCGTATACGGGGTTTACATAGACTCCTCGCTTATGAAGCTTACATAGAATTCTCACTTAACATTTTACAACAATATAGTCTAATAGTTCGTCTCACAGTCAACCATCTAACAAATGAATCACAATAGTTTGGGCATAGCCATTAGTCTATTACAAAATGCCCATATAGGTTACAATGAAGTCTCAACATGAGAATGGAATAATTTTCTCAAAACATAGACAAAGATAACAAGTCTTGATGAGTGTCTCTATCCTCGAAACTCATGAGGACACACCAATTGACTTAGGAAAGATCCCAGTCTTCTTATCCAATAGCCACGAATCTCCTCAATGGCCCGAACCTAAAATGTTTGGGGAAAAGAGGGAGAAATATGGGTTAGTACAAAGCACATGTACTAAATTGGTCAGTTCTGTAATTTCGCTAATGAGCTTTAATTGATTCATTTCATTAAGTTAGTTATTTAGGGGATTATTTAGGGATTAGGTGTGGTTAATGAGGTTAGTTAATTAACTATATAACCTAGCATAAGTCTAAACCCAACTTAACACCTCCCAATTCCCAAACTTCACTTTGCTCTTCCTTCTCTCTACTTTCTCTCTCCCAGAGAAGAACTCCCAAAGAAGAACTCCATTGGAGGGATAGGTCAATATCATAAAGTCAGAAAGAAGATCACTTTTCTCTATCAATCTTCAACAAATATCAAGGTATGAGAACTCTTCACCTTTTGGATTCCTTTCCCAAAGCGTTCTTCCAAAAAATGACTTTCATAAAGATGATTTCATATGGGTTTCTTCCTAATACAAATTGGATCTTCGAAATTGTTTTGTATATGGTTTCTATTTGTTATTATGATTAGATTATGATACATTATTGATTAATTGAGTTGGTTATGGTAGGGATGATGAATTTGACCCAATTACCTGACCCTAGATTATGAAATCTTGATTGAATTATTTAGGATGGTTTAAATTGACTTAGACATTATGTTATATACTATTGTGTGATGATATTACACCCATTGTTGGGCGGAATCGGATGGTTGATGGTAAAACCTTGGATAATGGATTGTGAAGGAGATTGGGTAAGTCTTTGTAATCTCAAACCTTTAATTCAATTATGACGACTTCTGATTGGTGATGAAACTCATTTGAGGTGTATCTTGTGAGTAGATTGAATAGGGTTTGTATGATGATTTAATTTAAATGTATTGATGATATGGCTTGTGAGATTTAGGCTAAGATGTAATGATGTAAGGTTGGTTATGAATTTGCTATGTGCCTTATTATAGTATGATGATGTTAATGTGTTAATCTCACTTGTGAGGGTTGTATTGAAAGGATGTTCTCATGCAATTTGTATGACCCCCAAAATTAGTTAGGGTGTCTAGAGCCTCACATGTGCCTATAATCTTGTTAATGTGTTAATTAAGTGTTTTAAAGTATGCATGTAAGATTTTAAGTCATTTGGAAGTTAAACGTCCAAGAATGTCCAAAACGTTCGAAAGATAGCCCTTGAGACGTGCATGTATGTCTTTAGTGTGCCTAGCATGTTTGAAGGTGTTGTGAATGTTCTTTTGGATGAAACTGATGTGGAAGGTCCTTTACCTGTTAAGGTATATATTTACGTTGGAAACGTTTGGGCAAGACTCCCCAAGGGCCCCGCAAGCGGACCTCAAGGAGGACCCAAAGGCTGTCGAGACACTGCCTTGGCAGTGTTAATCGATGGAGACAAAGGACGCCCCGTCGATGGGGGGGGGCGTCCAAGACATAGCCTGGTGAAGGCTCAAGTCAATTGGCAAGACCCAGACCCAAACGAAGGCCTGCATTCTGATCCGTCGATGGACCTACTGGGCGGCGTTCGAGACCGTCGATGCTGGCTGCAATTAACTGCCATGCACGTTGTCTCAATATGGAGTGAATGGAAAATTCACCCCTCGTCCTAACCTGACCCTATTTTGTTTATTTGGTTAATTTTGGGTGTATTTAGTTGATTAAAAACGTGACATCCCCATTCCCAATCCTCAAATCAAAATTAGACTTCCCTCTCCCAAAAATATCCTCTCTAGAAATTTCCATTGGAAATGAAGCTCAAGAACAGCTCATAGATTTTATTGTGATGGTTTATTCATAAAGTTTTCGTGGCTTTCTTCTATAATAAGGTATGGTGATCCTTCATCTCTAGATAACCTTTCACCTAGAGAGTTCCTTTCAATATTTTCAATGCAAGTTCATGATAAAAACTTCTTCTTCTTCAATCTAGCCATGGGTTCTTTCTCTAATTAATTTCAAAAGAATAATGTTAATCAATTAATGATTATCTACTTATTTTAATTATATTTTCAATCTAATTCCATGTTGAACCCATGATCTCTTCCAAACTATCGATTTAGCTTATGTATGGGCTTTGTGATCTTGAATTTATGTTGATTGAATTATGATTCTAGCATGTTGAATTTCTTATATATACTGCCCATGATGTGATATGATGTTGAATTATGTGTTTTTTGTCCAATGTGGATTGATGCTTGAAGACTTGATCTCAACTTCCTATATATTGTTAATATATGGTTTTCACTGTAATCTCTATTGTATAGTGCATGAATGTATGATTTGTTTATGTAAAGATAATTGTAGATACTGCCTTATATTGATATTATTGAGGAATTTTGGGTATGAATCCTTGATGATCAAATCAAAAGGAGTTTTGGTAAGGATTTATCTATACTCTTCTAGCCTATAGATTGATAATGTTATGTACATGATGTGATCTAAATTCTAGGGTAGATGAAGCATGATTTAGCTTAGATTTATGTCTCTTTAGATACTGCCCTACATGTATATTATTGATTAATTGTGATTGATGATCAAGGCAAGGGAAATTGGTGAGTGATCTATGTCTCTCTACTTTCTAGTGAATGCTGATGTAGTGTACTAGTTTGTAGCATGATCTTGCAGTTCAATTATGTTAAAGTACATTTCTATACTGCCTATACATGATTTTTTGATGAAAAAGTTGTATTGATCAATGATGATCAAAGGTTGATATTGGTAAGAATGGATCTTCCCCTCTACTTTTCTATAGAATTGGTAGTTGATGAAGCCTTGTATGGAATTGTGTGGTGTGGTCCACTTATGGTGGCGGTGTTTAGTTTATTGCCAATATATATGTGATGTGATCATGGCCTTGAAGGCAATTGTATTATGAATGTGTGGTGGTGATGATCACCCTATATGAAGCCTTTGCCTAGTTTCCTATTCTAGCTATGATCTAGGTTGGATTGCTAATGTTATAAGCATATGAATGGTTATGTTAGGGTCTTGTATATGTTTTGCCTATGATAAAGGTCGTATAATGTTCGATGTGAAGTAAAGTTAATATAGGTGCATAATGACCAGAGCTTACTGTAATGATATTGTAAGTCTTGAATAAATGAGTCTTATGGTATGTTACCATTCTATGATGTTATGTGATGTATCATTCACTAGGAGGACTTTATAGGTGTTCTCGTATGGGCAAGGGTAAGGAACCTTGTCCATGCATTGCACATGTGTGCCTTTATAGGATAGTTCCTAGGTTTGGTTTCCTATGTACATGAATATGAGTGCATGAGTATGTTATGAACATGTATTATTTGCTATAATGTGAAGTATATGGTATGATGAAGTATGATTATACTTAGTATCTAAATGTGTTTATTGGAAAGGATTACACATATAGTTACACTTGTACACTTATGCATGAATGAAATGAAGTATGAATATGTGTGGTCTAAAGGTGTTATGTGACAGGGTTGCTCACATGTATATGCACACACACATGAATGATTATCTAGTTAATAGAGAGGCACTTGAAAGGTGTTCTCAAGAGTACCCTAAACTAGATAGGTGCTTGAATATGTTATGTCCATGTGAAAGGGTTTCTCACATGATATAAGTTGATGAACTCTCATCTATAACCTATGAGATAAGCATATGAGGAGTCAATCTTCTAAGGCATATGTTTTATAAACTAATGTAATAAAGGCTTTCAATAAAAGGGAACTTAGCTTACCACCGAGTGTACTTGAAGATGAGGGGTCTCCCTTCGCATTGTATGAAGGTATGTCACCATAGTCCTCACGAGGTCGTTAGCCTCATAGATAAATGGAATAGACTGATATTTTGATAAGTGGATAACTACAATGCCTCTATAGGCATAAAGATTGTTTCTACACATACCGCCAAGTTCCATAAACTATGCTTGCCACATAGGATCTAGCAAAAGATTTCACTTAGTGTGCTAGAATGTGTTAATTTTCTACTTTTGATATGTATGGCACCTTTCATTGGTGTAACGCTCTACAACACGAAATTCCATGTTTAGCACCCATGGTCTTAGTGTCGGTTAATGCTATAGTTTCCCTAATGTATAATTAAAAATGGAAGTAAATGACTAGGACCCTAATTAGGATAACCTAAGGGTAGTTGCTTAGTGTATGTCGGGGTATGGGAATTCACCTACGCATAGCACAAGTTGGTCTTGAAGGGAGTTCTAGGAAGGTGTTATAATATATATGTATAGGTTTATGTTCCTTATGCATAACATTGAAGTATTGTCTACATAGTATGAATCCAAATGGATCTATATGAAGTGGTCTTATCCTTATGTTCATAAAGTTGGTCTTAATGACTATATAATAAAGGTCTTGCTTGGCATGAATGAAGTTGTCTATGCTTGACATGTTAGTATATGAAGTGAATGTTATGATGCTTGTGGTCTTATGATAGGTTTACTCAGTATGTGTGAGGTTATGGGGATTCACATTTACATTGCACTAGTATACTTTGATTAGGATTTTAAGTAAGGTATTATGTTGTGTCTAATGTGAATTATGTGCCTTGTTATGTGAAAAGGTCCTATATAAATGTATGTGTTGACTTAAAAGGTTGTAGGTATGGTTTACAAGTGTCCTTAAGGTGATACTTGAGTGTGGATGGTGTTATAGGACATTATCTATACATTTCACCAAGTTTCAAGAAGTTAGAATAAGAAGTTCACTGTAAAGAGAAAAAGAAAGTTAGTGTGAAATGGGGGTGCTTACTGTAATGTGACTCTAAAATGCCTTAAATGCAATGTATGATTTTATATGATTGATGACCATTGAATATGCCTATATGAAGTATGTGAATTGTATAAATGATATTGTATCAAAGTTTTATGAAAATTTCACAAAAAGGCATGATGCATGGTTTCAAGTAAAATGTCCCTTTTAAATGCATGTTTTTGCATAGTTGCCATACTAAGTGCATTCTTGTAGTAACTCCATTCTTCTCCACCTTTTTACACAAAGTGTAGTTTATGGATACTTAAAGGATGTCTTTAATGGTGAGGAGCTTGATTAGTGATTCTCAAGCTCAAGGAAAGGAATCCTTAAGTTCAAGGATTTTCTAAGTTGTGTGTTTACTGTAAAGTCTTTTAATATTGTACTTATGATTTATGTTGTATGGGTCGTGTCTCTAATGTACTCTAATAATAATGAGTCTAGGATGACAAAAAGAGACTAGAGTTTTTAACTATGTATTATTATATTTGCTATATAATGGAAGTGATATTCTAGCATACGATGTGCTAAGAAAGTTTTAAATTTTCCGCTAAATTTACCTATGAGAATGCGATGAATGATAACTATTGGCTTGTTTAAGACCTTTGAGAGGTCAAATACGCCATGTTACTTCTAGGGGTGCTCCCCGGTCGTCACAAAATTCCTATGGAGCTAATGCCTATGACTATGACTATACAATGAGTTAGTCTACTATGACCTAAACTAAGTTATGATTGATAAAGAAAGATAGTTCAAAATGGACTCTATCTTAGCACCGAGTGAACTAGCAGTGAGGAGTGTCCCTTCCAAATAGGGGAGGTAGGTTCACTATTGTACTCATGAGATTGGAGTCTATAATGCATATTGCATAAAGAGCATCAAAAGTACATCTCCTACTTCTTGAACTATGTTGCCCACATAGAAATACTAGCTAGTGGATTCACCTAGATACTATGTTCATGTTTTGGTAATACCTTGGAAAGTAGTCCAACTTCTTTTGGTGTAGGGTTCCATGACACCGGATTCAACATGAGCTCATGTGGTCTATATCTGCTAAGGCAAGATATTCTCGAAAGTAAATATGAAGTAATAAAGTTAATTTAATAGGAGGACTTAAGGGGATTGACTTAGTCTAGATAGGGGTATGGGACTCTACCAATACATGGCTCTAGTTGGCCTTGAGGGAAATCCTAGAAAGATATTCTTATATTCTTATACTCTTATAAAGTAAATGATATTCATATGTGGACTTTACATGTTAATGATACTATATGATGTAGTTTTGACTTATGAACATGTAGTTGATATATATTGCTAAATATGATTATGAATACTTATGATGATATGTGATGTGGAGTTAGACATTATTTATGATCCTTTGGTTGGTTTGCTAGGTTGAGTTGGGTTATGAGGCTTCACTTGACTATTGCACAAGTATGCTTGGTGAGGGGTTATGAGTAAGGGTTAGACTTGTATTGTAATGATATTAACTCTTGAACATGTTTTGATGTGAAGTCATGATATTGGAGTTGCTTTGGTACGAGTTCTAATATGCTATACATATGTTGACTTTACTTTACTTGATGATGTTGGTCTTGTGTTGAATATGCTATTGTCTTAAGGGATATGTGATTATTGTCTTATATGTGTTTTTTGATGTGCATAAGGGTTTTGAAAGTAACTTGGCATGATTTGAACAAATGCCCCTTTTAGCATGATTTCTATGTTGGGTGTGCATATGTTTCCATACTTAGTACAAGTGATGTGCTAACCCCTATTTCTCCGTTTTTCCCTAACATTTTAGGTTCCGGTTGTTGAAGTTTTCGTGTCCAATTTACAAGAAGCCTTGTATCATTTGTCCAAGTGTTGGTATGTCCTCAAGATCCGAGGATGATGCCTTTTTCCTTATTCTACCTATGTGACTTGCTATAGTCGAATGACATTCAGTTCACTCTTATTGTTCAAGACATTGTCGTAATCCCTAAGTGGCATTTATACATTTGTGTAAGGGCTATGCACATATTTTTCTATTATGTTTAGATGGTTTTATATGATACATCCATATTAAGACTATACTATGTATATTATATATATGTGACATAAAAGTAGAAGACTAAGTAAGCTTCTTACTGCGAGGTGTCTAAGTAAACTCCCTATGTATATATTAAGTGTAAGCGAGAGGTCTATGTAAGCCTCATAATGTAGATGTAGATGAAAAGATTTAATTTTCCGCACTTCTTAACCTATGAATTTAATGATGAATGCTAAGAGTCTAGTCTTAGTCTTCTTCAAGGACGACGACGCCGATTACGTCTAGAGGGTGCTCCCCGAATATGACAAACTTGGTATTAGAGCATGAGGTTAAATATCCCTAGTATCAATGTCTCATTAAACAACGTCTATGTAGATTCTTATTCATAATTGTGAAGCGTGCCACACTTATGAATGAGAGACTATGTGATACTTCGGAAACTCTCATCATCTTGCATTCCTATGTCATGCCTCTAGAGTCTTATTATGTGTTCTTTAACCAAACCTTGAATTTCGGTTATAGGTATGAATACTCAAAGGGCAATCGCAAGAAAGTCCAAAGAAGGCATTGCCAGTGTGGGAGCTCATGACAACCAAGCTCCTCCACAAGACAACTAAGTGCCTCTACTTGAGCAAGTTCCTATAGGTGATCAAGTCCCGGTTTTTCCTCCATCTATGAAGTATGGAGAGATAAGGGTGTCTTTTCTCAATTTGGCCCAAGCCATGACATATAAAGCTAATGTCGTCACTTCTCAAGTCCAAGCTATGATTGCCGAAGTGAATAGGAAGGTTGGACCCCGAGTGCCTCAACGTGCAAACAGTATGACCTCTCGTTTGAGAGACGTTACTAGGATGAACCCACCCATGTTCCTTGGTTCGAAAGCGGATGAAGACCCTCCAAATTTCCTTGATGGGGTGTATAAGATTCTTTATGCTATGTTTGTGACTTCAATTGAGAAGACCAAGTTGGTGGCTATGAACTCAAAGATGTGGCCCAAACTTGGTAAATACAATGGAGGGATAATAGGGCTCTAAGAGGTGGTCCGGTTACTTGGGATATCTTTAAGAAGGCCTTTTTTGATAGGTTCTTTCCTAGAGAGTTGAGAGGAGCTAAGGTGGAAGAATTCACCAACCTTCGTCAAGGAGGTATGAGTGTACTTGACTACTCCTTAAATTTTACTAGATTTTCCAAGTATGCTCCATCCTTGGTGTAAAACCCAAGGGATGAGATGAATCATTTTCTTACGAGACTTTTCGAAGACTTGGTAGAAGAATGTCTTTCAGCTATGCTTTGTGATAATATGAATATCTCTCGTCTAATTGTTCATGCTCAACAAGTGAAAGAGAGTAGACTAAGGAGGAAGACTAGGGAGGCCAAGAAGTCAAGGTTTTATGAAGGTGGTTCTTGAAAGGGGAGGTTGGAAATTTAAGACAAGCCGAGATTCAAGAAGACATTTTCGAATCAAGTTCCTTCCAAATTTTCCCAAGGCACGTGTTGCGAGGGTTTCTAGCCCTAAGTCTCAAAATGGAAGAGGTACTACTTGACCAATTAAGAAGCAAACTTGTGGAAATTATGGTAAGAAGCATTATTGTGAGTGCCTTGTTGGGAAGGACAATTGCTTTGGATGTGGCAAGAGTGGCCACAAGTTTAGAGATTGCCCTAATTTCAATGGGCAATACAAAGAAAGTGGGAAAGCTCAAGCTAGTGGTTCTAATGTTGATACTCTAAGAAAGAATCGCTTTTATGATCTTCGCTCTAGGGGTGAAAAAGAGAGTTCTCCCGATGTGGTGACCGTTATGTTACAAGTCTTCTTTATTGATGTCTATGCTTTACTTGATCTGGGTGCTACATTATATTTTGTTACTCCATTGGTAGCTAGAAAGTTTGATATTTTGCCCAATATCTTAAGTGAGCCTATTATCGTAACTACCCTGGTAGGTATTCGGTGGTTGCGAAGAGGGTATATAGAAATTGTCCTATAATGTTTCCCAATAGAGTTACTAATGTTGAACTAGTAGAACTAGATATGGTTGATTTTGCCCGTGTTAGAGTGGAAGAGGGGAAATTCTAGTCCTACAGGTCGTATCAGCTCTTGTATTAAGGCTTGTAAAATGATCTCAAAAGGGTGTTTATACCATATTGTAAGGGTCAAAGGTTTAGACTCTGAAAACCCTCCCATTGAGTTAGTCCCCCTAGTGGGAAATTGATTTTTGTATTGACTTGCTATCGAATACAAACCCCATTTTTATTCCTCCATATCGGATAGCTTCGGCCGAATTGAAAGAGTTGAAGTCTCAACTCAAGGAATTACTAGACAAAGGTTCATTAGACCTAGTATTTCTCCTTGGGGTGGTTCGGTATTATTTGTGAAGAAGATGGATGGGTCGCTTAGAATGTGCATTGATTATCGCCACCTTAATAAAGTCACTATTAAGAACAAGTATCCTCTTCGTTTAATTGTCGACTTGTTTGATCAACTCAAAATGGCAAGCTACTTTTCTAAGATTTACTTGAGATCAGGGTATCACCAAATTAGGGTGAGAGTTGAGGATATACCAAAATCGGCATTTCGAAATAGATATTGTCACTATGAGTGCTTAGTAATGTCGTTTGGTCTCACAAATGCCCCGACAACTTTTATGGACCTAATAAATAGGTGTTTTAAATTTACCTAGATTCATTTATAATTGTCCTTATTGATGACATCTTAGTAATTTCGACAAATGAGGGTGAACGTATGGACCATTTTACGAGTGGTGTTACAAGTTCTTAAGGAACACCAACTATTTTCCAAGTATAGCAAATGTGAGTTTTGGTTGAGATCGGTGGCGTTTCACGATCATATCATCTCTAGTGAGAGAGTTGAGGTTGATCCAACGAAAACCGAGGTGGTGAAAAATTGGCCTAGACCATTGACTCCAATCGACATTAGGAGTTTCCTATGTCTAACGGGATACTATAGGCGGTTTTAGAAGGTTTTGCATGCATTGCTTCTCCCTTTACTACCTTGACCCTAAAGAGTGTGATGTTTGAATGGTCGGAGGCATGTCAAATAAGCTTCCAAATTTTGAAATGTAGGCTAACTTCCACTCTGGTATTGACTTTACCAGAGGGTACAAAGGGCTTTCTAGTATATTGTGATACATCCTGAGTGGGCTTGGGATGTGTTCTTATGCACCTTGGGAAAGTATTAGCCTATGCCACTAGATAATTTAAGGTGCATGATAAGAATTATCCAACTCATGAACTTGAGTTAGTGGTAGTGGTGTTTGCTTCAAAAATTATGGAGGCATTACTTGTAGGATTTTCATGTTGATGTGTATACCAACCATAAGAGTCTTCAATATTTGTTTAATCAAAATGAGTAAATCTCCGACAAAGAATATGGTTGGAATTGTTAAAATATTACAACATGAGTGTTCTCTACCACCCCGGCAAGGCCAATGTGGTTGTGGATGCTCTAAGTCGTATAACCATGGGTAGTATGTCTCATGTGGAAGAAGACAAGAAATACCCAATGAAAGATGTTCATAGGTTGGCTCGTGTGGGTGTTAGATTTCAAGATTCTCCAAATGGTGGTTTTATGGTCCATCATAACTCTGAATCGTCTTTGGTGGTTGAGGAGAAGTATAAAAAAAACCTTGATCAAATTGATGGAGTTGAAGGAATCGGTTCTTGGTAAGCTTAATGAGTCATTCTCCTAGGGGTGGATGGTGTTTTGAGGTATCAAGAAAGGTTGTGTATTCCCAATATGGATGCTTTTAGAAACCAGATTCTTGAGGAAGCCCATGGTTCCCGTTATTCTATTCATACGGGTTCTACTAAATTTTATCATGACCGTAGAGGAGTGTTTTGGTGCGATGGCTTAAAAAGGGACATAGCGGAATTTGTTTCAAAGTGTCCAAATTGCCAATAAGTGAAAGCCGAGAACTAAAAGCTAGGTGGATTACTCCAAGAAATACAAGTTCTCACTTGTATGTGGGAAGAGATTAATATGGACTTCGTAGTCGTTTTGCCTTAGACTAGAAGGCAAAATGACTCAATATGGGTGGTGGTGGATAGATTGACAAAATCCGCTCATTTTATTCCTGTCAAGTCCACTTATTTGGCGGAGGATTATGCAAGGATTTTCATAGATTAGATTGTGTGTCTTCGTGGTATTCCGTTATCCATCATATCGGATAGGGGTGCACAATTCACATCTATGTTTTGGATGTCATTTCAAAAAGGGTTGGGTACAAAGGTGAAATTAAGCACCGTTTTTCATCCCCAAACAGATGGTCAGGCGTAGAGTACTATTCAAACCCTTGAGGATATGCTTAGAGCTTGTGTGATTGACTTCAAGGAAATTAATGTGAACATTTCCCTTTGGTTGAGTTCTCTTATAACATAGTTACCATTCGACTATATCCATTGCTCCTTTTGAAGCTTTGTATGGTACGAGATGTAGATCTCCCGTTGGGTGGTTTGAAGTTGGTGAGTCTTCACTTTTTTGTCCCAAATTTGTATATGAAACTTTGAAGAAAGTTTGTGTCATAAGGGATCGATTGAAGGCTTCCTATAGTGGGAAAAAGTCTTATGCCGACAATAGGAGAAGAGAGATTGAATTTGAAGAAGGTGATAAAGTGTATTTGAAAATTTCACCCATGAAAGGGGTGATGAGATCTGGTAATAAAGGAAAGTTGAGTCCTCGTATGTGGGTCCATATGAAATTTTGGAAAGGGTCGGCAAGGTTCTATATGAGTTGAAATTCCCTGGTGAAGTAGCTTCAATTCATCCGGTGTTCCATGTCTCTGTGCTTAAGAAGTGCATCGGTGATCCGGGTCAATTCTTCATATTGAGGGTCTAGTTATGGATGAGAAACACTCCTAAGAAGAGGTTATAGTGTAATTTCTTAATCGTCAAGTGAAGAAATTAAGGAACAAAGAGGTGGCCTCCGTAAAAGTTCTATGGAGGAACCACCTAGTTGAGGAAACAACATGGGAGGCCGAGGTCACCATGTAGTCCAGTTACCCTCATCTCTTTGATAATTAAGGTTATTTGTTCATATTGATAATGAAAATAATGAGTTAAATTTAATTTGACTTGTTTTGAAAGGTATGCATATTTATGGTAAAGGGATTTTTCTAAAATGAAGTTTCATGGAAAAATGCTTTTATTCTTGTTTTGAACTTACTGTGTAATTGGTATGTTTTTGCCTTTATGAAATGATATTGAGCATGTTTATAGGTTGAATTTTTGAATAATTGACTCTTTAATGATATGTTGAGCTCATGTTGTTGTGAGAAGGAAATTCCTTGTGTTTTGATTTTGAGTTCTTATGTGTAGTAATTGAAGTTTTGAATTGCTATGTGTAAATGCCATGTTATTATGTTGATTTGAGTTGCAACTCATGTTGATTTTATATGTGGGATTATTGGGTTTCTAGTATTGAGTCTATAATTTCCCTTCAAAAGATTTTAGTGTTATTCGGGGACGAGCGTTCCTAAGGGAGGAATAATGTAACACTCTGAAAGTCCAAAACCTAATGTAGAACCTTGCATGAGTTTTTTTGGTTTATAAAACTGTTTTAAGGTCAAAATAGTTTTTATAAGTCATTTAGGAATTTTTAGAGTCAAGACGTCAACGAACGTCCATGACGTCCGGAGACTAGTCAAAAGAGGTGCTACTATGCCTTAACCTATTTCACGGGGTTTTAGGAGTAGTAATTTGATGAAATTTGGTGGAAATGTGTATAATACATATTGCAGTAGGTTTAGGGTTTAAATGTCCGGGTACGACACCCCAAGGACCACCCTAGGGATCCTTGGAGAGGACCCTTGCATTTGACCCAAACCTGCCAATTTAGCTAGTATAGGCAGTAGCTACCTATGCTTGCCATCAACGGGGAATAGTCTAATCGACAGGGCGTCGATGCCTCAGTCGTTGGACACTTAGCCATTTTCATGAAATGGCAAAATGACAACTCTCTAATTGACAAATGCCCCTTTTAGCATGATTTCTATGTTGGGTGTGCTTACGTTTTCGTACTTAGTACAAGTGATGTGTTAACCACTGTTTCTCCCTTTTCCCCTAACATTTTAGGTTCCGGTTGTTGATGTTTTCGTGGCCAATTTACAGGAAGCCTTGTATCATTTGTCCAAGTGTTGGTATGTCCTCAAGATCCGAGGATGATGCCATTTTCCTCATTCGACCAATGTGACTTGCTATAGTCTAATAACATTCATTTCACTCTTATTGTTTATGACATTGTTGTAAGACCTAAGTGGAATTTATACATTTGTGTAAGGGTTATGCCCATATTGTTCTATTCTGTTTAGATGGTTTTATATGAGGCATCCCTATTAAGACTATATTATGTATGCTATATATATGTAACATAAAAATATAAGAGAATGTAAGCTTCTTACTGCGAGGAGTCTAAGTAAAGTCCCTATGTATATATTAAGAGTAAGCGAGAGGTCTGTGTAAACCTCAAAATGTAGATGTAGATGAAATGATTTAATTTTCCGCACTTTTTAACCTATGAATGTAATGATGAATGCTAAGAGTCTAGTCTTAGTCTTCTTCGAGGACGCCGACGCCGATTACGTCTAGAGGGTGCTCCCCGGATATGACAAACTTGGTATTAGAGCATGAGGTTAAATATCCCTAGTATCAATGTCACATTAAACCACGTCTATGTAGATTCTTATTCATTATTGTGAAGCGCGCCACACTTATGAATGAGAGACTACGTGATACTTCGGAAACTCTCATCATCTTGCATTCCTATGTCGTGCCTCTAGAGTCCTATTATGTGTTCTTTCACCTAAACCTTGTATTGTGGTTATAGGTATGAATACTCAAAGGTCAACCGCAAGAAAGGCCGAAGAAGGCATTGCCACTGTGGGAGCTTATGACAACCAAGCTCCTCCACAAGACAACCAAGTGCCTCTACTTGAGCAAGTGCCTATAGGTTTTCAAGTCCCGGTTTTTCCTCCACCTATGAAGGATGGAGAGATAAGGGTGTCTTTTCTCAATTTGGCCTAAGCCATGACCTCTAAAGATAATTCCGTCACTTCTCAAGTCCAAGCTATGATTGCCCAAGTAAATAGGAAGGTTGGACCCTGAGTGCCTTAACATGCGAACAGTATGGCCTCTCGTGTGAGAGACGATACAAGGATGATCCCACCCATGTTCTTTTGTTCAAAAGCGGATGAAGACCTCAAAATTTCCTTGATGAGGTCTGTAAGATTCTTTATGCTATGGGTGTGACTTCAATTGAGAAGACCAAGTTTGGCCTATCAACTCAAAGATGTGGTCCAAAATTGGTAAATACAATGTAGGGATAATAGGGCTCTAAGAGGTGGTCCGGTGACTTGGGATATCTTCAAGAAGGGCTTCCTTGATAGGTTATTTCCTAGAGAGTTAAGGGGAGCTAAGGTGGAAGAATTCACCAACCTTTGTCAAGGAGGTATGTGTGTACTTGACTACTCTTTAAAGTTTACTAAATTTTTCAAGTATACTCCATCCCTGGTGTCAAACCCAAGGGATGAGATGAATAGTTTTCTTACGGGAGTGTCCAAAGACTTGGTAGAAGAATGTCTTTTGGCTATGCTTCGTGATAATATGAATATCTCTCATCTAATGGTTCATGCTTAACAAGTGGAAGATATTATACTAAGGAGGAAGACTAGGGAGGCCAAGAAGGCAAGGTCTTATGAAAGTGGTTCTTCAAAGGGGAGGTTGGAAATTCAAGACAAGTCAAGATTCAAGAAGACGTTCTCTAATTAAGTTCCTTCCAAATTTCCCAAGGCACGTGATGGGAGGGTTTATAACCCTAAGTCTCAAAAGTGAAGACGTACTAGTTCACCAAGTAAGAAGCCAACTTGTGGAAAGTATGGTAAGAAGCATTATTATGAGTGCCTTATTGGGACGGACCATTGCTTTGGATGTGGCAAGAGTGGCCACAAGTTTAGATATTGCCCTAATTTCAATGGGTAATACAAAGGAAGTGGTAAAGCTCAAGCTAGTAGTTCTAATGTTGATACTCCAAGAAAGAATCACTTTTATTCTCTTCGCTCTAGGGGTGGAAAAGAGAGTTCTCCTGATGTGGTGACCGGTATGTTACAAGTCTTCTCTATTGATGTTTATGCTATACTTGATTCGGGTGCTTCATTATATTTTGTTACTCCTTTGGTAGATAGAAATTTTGATATTTTGCCCAATATCTTAAGTGAGCCTTTTAGGGTAACTACCTCGGTAGGTATACGGTGGTTGCAAAGACGGTATATAGAAATTGTCCTATAATGTTACCCAATAGAGTTACTAATATTGAACTAGTATAACTAAATATGGTTGATTTGTGATGTCATTTTTGGGATGGATTGGTTGTAAGATTGTTTTTCTTCCATTGATTGTAGAAAAAGAATTGTCAAGTTCAATTTTTCAAATGAACCTATCTTAGAGTGGAAGAGGAGAAATTCTATTCCTAGAGGTCATATAATCTCTTGTATTAAGACTTGTAAAATGATATCAATAGGGTGCTTATACCATATTGTAAGGGTCAACGATTTAGACTATGAAAATCCTCCCATTGAGTTAGCCCCCCTAGTGAGGGAATTTCCAGAGGTCTTCCCTAATGATCTTCCGGGGATTCCCCCCGAACGGGAAATTGATTTTGTTATTGACTTGCCACCGGATACAAACACCATTTTGGTTCCTCCTTATCGGATGGCTCTGGCCGAATTAAAAGAGTTGTAGGCTCAACTCATGAATTTACTAGACAAAGGGTTCATTAGACCTAGTATTTCTCCTTAAGGTGGTTCGGTATTGTTTGTGAAGAAGAAGGATGGGTCCCTTAGAATGTGCATTGATTATCGCCAACTCAATAATTCCACTACTAAGAACAAGTATCCTCTCCCTCGAATTTTTGACTTGTTTGATCAACTCCAATTGGGAAGCTACTTTTCCAAGATTTACTTGAGATCAGGGTATCACAAAATTAGGGTGATAGTTGAGGATATACCAAAACCGGCATTCTGACCTAGATATGGTCAGTATGAGTTCTTAGTAATGTCCTTTGGTATCACAAATGCCCCGGCGGCTTTTAATGAGGGTGAACGCATGGACCATTTGAGAGTGGTGTTACAATTGCTTAAGGAACAATAACTAATAACCAAGTATAGCAAATGTGAGTTTTGGTTAAGGTGGGTGGAGTTTCATGGTCATATCATCTCTAGTGAGCGAGTTGAGGTTGATCCAATGAAAACCGAGCTGGTGAAAAATTGGCCTAGACCATTGACTCAAATCGAAATTAGGATTTCCTGGGTCTAGCGGGATACTATATGCGGTTTTTGAATTTTTTTGCATCTATTGCTTCTCCCTTGACTACCTTGACCCAAAAGAGTGCGATGTTTGAGTGGTCGAAGGTATGTGAAATAAGCTTCCAAATTTTGAAAGATAGGCTAACTTCCGCTCTAGTCTAGGTGTGGATGAGTACCTCTTCTATGATGAGGTTCTGGTGCAAATTCTTTATCGTCAAGTGAATAAATTAAGAAACAAAGAGGAGGTCTCCATAAAAGTTCTATGGAGAAACTACCTAGTAGAGGGAGCAACATGGGTGGCCGAAGACGCCATGTAGTCCCGTTACTCTCATCTCTTTGATAATTAAGGTTATTTGATCCTATTAATAATGAAAATAATCAGTTAAATTGAATTTGACTTGTTTTGAAAGGTATGCATATTTATGGTAAAGGGATTTTTCTAAAATGAAGTTTCATGGAAAATGCTTTTTTTCTTGTTTTGCACTTATTGTGTAATTGGTATGTTGTTGCCTTTATGAAATGATATTGAGAATGTTTATAGGTTGAATTTTGGCATAATTGACTCTTTGATGATATGTTGAGCTCATGTTGTTGTGAGAAGGAAATTCCTCATGTTGTGATTTTGAGCTCTTATGTGTAGTAATTGAAATTTTGAATTACTATGTGTAAATACTATGTTATTATGTTTATTTGAGTTGTAACTCATGTTGATTTTATATGTGGTATTGTTGGGTTGCTAGTATTGAGTCTATACTTTCCCTTCAAAAGATTTTGGTGTTATTCGAAGACTAACGTTTCTAAGGGGGAGATAATGTAATACTATGAAAGTCCAAAACCTAATGTAGAGCCTCGCATAAGTGTTTATGGTTTATAAAACTGTTTTAAGGTCAAATTGTTTTTATAAGTCATTTAGGAATTTTTAAAGTCAAGACGTCAACGAACGTCCATGATGTTTGGAGACTAGTCAAAAGAGGTGCTACTGTGCCTTAACCTATTTCATGGGGGTTTAGAAGTCGTAATTTGATGAAATTGGGTGGAAATGTGAATAACACATATAAGTGTAGGTTTAAGGTTGAAACATCCGGGTACGACACCCCAAGGACCACCCTAGGGATCCTTGGAGAGGACCCTTCCATTTGACCCAAACCTGCCAATTTAGCCATTGTAGGCAGTAGCTACCTACGCTTGCCATCGACGGGGCGTAGGCTAATCGATGAGGATTTGATGCCTACATCAATGGACACTTAGACATTTTCATGAAATGACCAAAATGACAATTCTCTTATCCATACTATGACGTGCAGGACGGTTGGGGGGAAGTGGGCGTCGACTAACCTACGGACCGTAGGTCGGGGTCTCGTAGGTCAGTTCTATAATTTTGATGATGAGTTTTAATTGGTTCATTTAATTAAGTTATATAGTTAGGGGTTTAATTAGGGATTATTGGGTGGTTAATGAGGCTAGTTAATTAACTACATAACCTACCCTAACCCTAAACTCAACTTAACACTTCCCAATTCCAAAACTCAACTTTGTTTTTCCTTCTCTCTACTTTCACTCTCCCAAAAAAGAACTCCATAGTAGGTTTAGGTCAAGGTAATTAGGGAAGCAAGAATATCACTTTTCTCCATCAATCTTCAACAAATATCAAAGTATGGGAACTCTTCACCATTGGTATTCCTTACCCCAAAGTGTTCTTCCAAAATTGGTTTTCAGAAAGATGATTTCATATGGGTTTCTTCCTAATACGAATTAGATCTTTTAAATTACATTTTTTATGGTTTCTATTGGTTATTATGATTAGATTATGAAACATTATTGATTAATTTAGTTGGTTCTTTATGATTATACCTTGGATGTTGTAGGGATGATGAATTAGACCCAATTACATAACCCTAGATTAGGTACTATTGATGAATCGTTTAGGATGGTTATAATTGACCTAAAAATTATGTTATATACTATTGTATGATGATATCACACCCATTTTTGGGGGGAATTGGATGGTTGATGGTAAAACATTGTATGATGGCTTGTAAAGGAGATTTGGTAAGTCTTTGTAATCTCAAACCTTTACTTCAATTATGATGACTTGTGATTGGTAATGAAACTCAATTGAGGTGTACCTTGTGAGTAAATTGAATAGGGTTGGTATGTAATTTAAAAGTCTGGATGATATGGGCTTGTGAGATGTTGGCTAAGATGCAATGATATAAGGTTGGTTATGAATTGCGTATGTGCCTTATTATAGTATGATGTTGTTAATGGGTTAATCTCACATGTGAGGGTTTTATTGAAAGGATGTGCTCATGCAATTCCTATGGAGCTAATGCCTGTGAATATACAAGGAGTTGGTATCCTATGACCTAAACTAATTCATGATATATAAGGAGGACATTTCAAAAAGGACTCTAGCTTAGCACCGAGTGAACTAGCAGTGAGGAGTGTCCCTTCCCAAATAGGCAAGGTAGGTTCAGTATTGTACTCATGAGATTGGAGACTATAATGCAAGTTGCATAAAGAGGGTCCCAAGTACATCTCGTAGTTCTTGAACTATGTTGCTCCCATAGGAATATTAGCTAGTGGATCCACCTAGATGCTATGTTCATTTATTGGTACTACCTTGGCAAGTAGTCTACCTTCTTATGGTGTAGGGTTCGATGATATTGGATTAAACATTAGCTCATGTGGTCTACGTCGGTTAAGTCAAGATGTTCCCAAATGTAAAACGATGTAATAAAGTGAACTCTAACTTGGAGGACTTAAGGGATTGCCTATGTCTAGGTAGGGGTATGTGACTCTACCTATGCATTTCACTAGTTGGCCTTAAGGGAAATCTTAGAAGGATGTTCTTATGTTCTTATACTCTTATAAAGTAAATGATATGCATATGTTGACTTTACATGTTAATGATACTATATGATGTTGTTTTCACTTATGAACGTGTAGTTGATCTATATTCCTAAATATGACGATGAATATTTATGATGATATGTGATGTGGAGTTAGACATTATTTATGATCCTTTGGTTGGTTTGCTAGGTTTAGTGGGGTTATGGGGCTTCACTTGACTATTGCACTAGTAATCTTGGTAAGGGGTTATGAGTAAGGGTTTGGCTTGTGTTGTAATCGTATGAACTCTTGAACATGCTTTGATGTGATAATATAATATTGGAGTTGCTTTGGGTATGAGTTCTAATACGCTATACATATGTTGACTTGACTTTAGTTGATTAGGTTTGTATGTGTTGAATATGCTATGGTCTTAAGGGATATGTAATTATTGTCTTTTATGTTTTCTTGGTTGTCCATAAGGCTTTTTAAAGTAACTTAGCATGATTTGACCAAATGCCCCGTTTGGCATAATTTCTATTTTGGGTGTGCATATGCTTCCATACTTAGTACAAGTGATGTGCTAACCCAGATTTCTCCCTTTTTCCCCAACATTTTAGGTTACGGTCATTGAAGGGTTCGTGGACAATTTGCAAGAAGGATTGTATCATTTCTCCAAGTGTGGGTATGTCCTTAAGATCCAAGATGATGCCTTTTTCCTCATTCTACCTATGTGACTTGATATAGTCTAATGACATTCATTTCACTCGTTTTGTTCAAGAAATTGTTGTAAGCCTTAAGTGGCATTTATACATTTGTGTTAGGGCTATGCCCATATTGTTCTATTCCGTTTAGATGGTTTTATATGAGACATCCCTATTAAGACTATATTGTGTATGTTATATATATGTGACATAAAAGTAGAATACTAAGTAAGCTTTTTATTACGAGGAGTCAAAGTAAACTCTCTATGTATATATTAAGTGCAGGTGAGAGGCCTATGTAAACTTCATTATGTAGATGTGGATGAAAAGTTTTAGTTTTCCGCACATTTTAACCTATGAATGTAATGATGAATGCTAAGAGGATAGTCTTAGTCCTCTCTGAGGATGTCAACGCAGCTTACATCTAGGGGTGCACCCCGGATATGACACTTGATTAGGAAATGTTAGATTTTATAACGTCAAGGGACGACCACGACCAGCGGGGACTAGTGAAAGTGAGCTAGTGTGTATTTAGGTGTTTGAATGAGTTTAAAGAGTCGTAAAAGGGTCAAACTTTTATAAAAAGCTTAGGGTACACCTTAGTGCATGTTTAAGGTCAAAACGTCTGGGTACGACGCCCCAAGGACCACCCTAAGGGTCCTTGAGGAGGACCCAACAAATTGACCTAATAGTTGTCAAATACAGTGTGCATCGACGAGCATAACGATGAACTGCCATTTGAACGACGCTCTATCGTTGGTGGCCATTGGTCCATACTTAGCCAATTCCCCAAGGCCCCTCAAAAAGCACTCTCTGGCACAAACCATGGATGACCAATACGGTCCATAGTTTGGTCAATGTTCCGTCGACGGGGTCTCATCGGTTGAGACCCCATCTCTCTGCCGCATTTTGGTTAATTAGGGGGTGTTTACGAAATTTGTTAATTAATTAATTAGGGGTTAAGGTCGGTTATAACTGATTAGTTTAGGACTATATTAGTACCCTAAGTCAATTAACTAACCTAACACATTTAAATTCCAAAAAGCCACTTAGCTCCAATTTCTCTATAGTTTCTCTCTCCCCAACTCAAATCTCCATTGAAGGAACTCTAGATCCTCAAGAAGAGGGCGAATTCACCAAGAAATTCAAACCAAATTCGTGGAAAATCATCCTTAAGGTCTGTTTACTCTCACTCTTTGGACTTCTTTCCCCAAGAGGCTCCTCCACAAGAGTATTTCAAAACTCCCCCAAGACTAAGGTTTCTATCTATACATTGGTCCGCTTTTCAAAATGAAATTGTGATTCAATTGTGATCATTTATTGTTTTTTAACTATGTAACTATGGTTAACTGTTGGTAATCACTTGAGATTTCCCTTGGACCCTTGTTCGTCCCAAATCTAATTAAACCTTGAAATTTCTATGGTAATTGTGGAAGATGGTGAGTAGATTGATTATGTATAATCATATTAGTCATGTATTACACCTTGAATTTTCCTTAATTACGTATTGGTTATGTATTTTTGAGTAATGGAGGTATGAAGGTTCATGAAAGGGACAGAAGGTATGAAGGATGAGTTATTTAGATAGTAATGGTCCTCTGTCTAATGTGGTGTTGTGGTATTGATGACAAGTATTCCTCATCCTCAACCCTAGACACTTGATTTAGCTATGAAAAATGTATGCATCTTATGGTATGATTGTTTTATGATTGAAAGTAGTTCTCATGATTATAATAATGTGTTAAGTGAAAAGTTTACTTACTTGTTAGTGGCTCTTAAGTGAAAATGTTGTTCGCACTTATGATTACCTATGAGCTATTATGTTGAGATGTTTACATAATGGCCTCGTAAAGTCTAGTGGGAACTTATGAGATGACAAAATATGGTTACAAAAAAGGGAATAGATGCTTAGCACTTAAAGGTCATATAAATGAGATGGAGGTCTCACGGTTAGTAAGTCTGGCCTCTCACATGGATTTCCTCACGTTTAGTAAGTATGGATTCCCAAGACAGGAGTTGTCTCATAAGATGGGAATCCCCACGTTTAGTAAGTTAGGGTTCCTAGCAACAATCTCCTTGACTCTTAACTATGTGCCCACATAGGACTCTAGCATAGTGGATCCACCTAGGTAGCTATGTAAGAAAGGTTACACCTTAGGCAAGTGTTAACCCTCTCTTTTCGTCTGGGAGTAGAACACCGGATTCCATGTAGCTCACATGGTCTAATGTCGGTTATTGCAACTTCTTTATCTAGTGTAAAATGAATTGTATGAACTCCTACTAAAGCTTTCTTAGGGGTTTCTACATGGTGTGAGGGACGGTATGGGACTTCTCTTACACATTGCACTTATGGGATCCTAAGGAATGGTTTTAAGACCTCAAAAATGAGATAAGGTGTCTAGAGCCTAACATGTTTGTTTTACTGTTATAAGGTCCTAAAATGCCTTATTATGTCATATAGAGTTAGTGTACAAAGTTTGAAGTGATTTGGAAGTCGAACGTCAAGGGACGTCCAAGACGTTCGACGAATAGTCGCTTATGTGCCTCATGTGTGTATGCACGCCTAAAGTGTGTGAACTGAGTCAAATAAGTCTTGAAATGATGTTAAATGATGTTTGAAGTTATTGTATGAAGTTTCGTGAAGCTTGGAGGTCAAACGCCCAAGAACGTCCAAGGCGTTCGAAAGATAGCCCCTAAGACGCTCATCGTATGTCATGTTGGGGTCAAGGCTGTTTGGACATCTTGTAGGTGTTTGTTTTGGATGAAACTTATGTGGTAGGTCTATAACATGTTAAGGTTTGTAATCGCGATGAAAACGTCTGGGTACGACTTCTAAAGGGCTCCACAAGAGGCCCAAAAGAAGGACCTCAAGGCTGCCTAAACACTGCCTGGGCAGTGCCTCTTGACAGACCCAATGACGGACCGTTGGGCCCCCAACGGACCGTCAAGCAGGTCCCGTCGAAGGAGGGTAGCCTTGGGCAGGTTGTAAGACAAGAAATTGGCCAAGTCCCCTACAACGGAGGCTGCCACGGCCCGTCATGGCCATGACGCCCCGTCATGGACCACGTCGCGGATGGCCTGCAGGTTGGCTGCCTGCGTTCTGCCAAGTCAGGGGTGAATTTGTAAATTCACCCCACATCCTAACCTGACTATTATAGGTTTATTTGATTATTTTTGGGTGTATTTAAGGGTCCAAAAACGTGACCAACGCATTCTCAAAACCCCTCACTCAAATTGAACCCTTCCCTTCCCAAAATATTCTCTCTAGAAACCCCCATGGTTTTTGAAGCTCAAGAACAGCTTTTAGATGGGATTCTCATGAGTTATTCATCAAGTTTTTAGGTCTTCATGAAGATTAAGGTATGGTTATCCTTCATCTCTAAGTAACCTTTCACTTGGAGAGTCTTCTCAATGTTTTTCAAAGAAATCTTATGAACAAGTTTCCAATCTTCCAATCTAGCCATGGGTTCTTTCTCAAAACGTTTCTAAAGATTAAATCTTGATAAATTAATATTAAAATGATGATTTGAATGTGATTTCACTTCAATTTCATGATGAACCCATGTTCCTTCCAAAATTAGGTTTAGCTCTTGTATGGGCTTTGTGATTATGGCTTGTTCTTGATGAATTGGTGATTCTCTTATGTTGAATTGCTTGTGGTTATTGTTATTGACACTAAATGATGTTGACTTGATGATTATAAGTCCATGATGATAAATATATGAAGTTTTGAGCATGAATAACCTATGTTTCTATATGTTGTCTTGAAGACGATTGAGAGATCGATTGTGTAGGCTCTTGATTTCGTATGAACTGCTGTAGCTACTCTATTAGGGTGATGTAATGGATGAATTTTGTAAGTATAAATCCTTAATGTTCAAATTAAGAAGGGCTTGCATGAATTGGTATAGATTCTTTAGGTTATGAAGTCAAGAAGCTAAGTATGTGATGGATCTTGAATTGTGATTAGATGATGCATGACTTAGGCTTGATTTCTTACCTAATTAGCTACTGCCTTAGAATCATATATGTATGAACTATGATCTAAAAATCAAAGTAAGGGAAGTTATCTAATGATCAATGTTATCCTACTTTCCTAGTATGTTGAGATGTTGTATTACGTTATGGTATAATCTTGTAGCGGCTTGTACATGGTTTATTATATATTTAAAGTACATTTAGCTACTGCCATATATGTATCTTAATGATGAATAAGGTGTATTGATTAATGATGATCAAAGGGTGAGAAATTGGTAAGATTGCTTATTCTCTTTACTCTTCTACTTCTCTATTCTTTAGAGTAATGTTGATGAAGCCTTGTATGGCATTGTGTGGTATGGTCCACTTATGGTGGCGGTGTTTACTTTATTGTCATTATATATGTGTTGACCATGGCCTTGAAGGCATATTGATGAATTGATGAACATGTGCTTAAGATGATACTATGAGAAGCTTATGCCTACTTTCCTATTCTAGTTGTGAATTAGGTGGTATGGCTATTGTATGAGCATGTGTATAACTATGTTAGGGTATTGTATAGGTTCTGCCATTAATGTGTTAAAGTGGTTAATAACCTCTACCCATGTACCCCTTATATGGAAGTATAAATAGCTAAAGTTAGGAGTCTTGATTTCATGGTATATATTGTCATGTCTCCTATGCTATTATGTGTTGTGTGCTATGTGCTTGAAGTATAATGTGATCTAATAGTGTGGCTGACTTAAGATGTTATTGATGGCCATTATGTGATCATGTTGGTAAATGTACACACACTCTCACTTACATGCATATTACAAGTAGTATGAGTCATTGGGTCTAAATGAAAGGTAATTCTCATATTCACTAATGTCTACTACTATGCATATCAAGGTGATGCTTATGAATGTATGATTTGTATTCCCTTACTAGGATGACTTGATAGGTGTACTAGTATGGACAAGGGTATGGGACCTTGTCTATGCATTGCACATGTATATCTTGATAGGATAGTTCCTAGGTTTGGTTCTTATGCATATGAAGGATGATTATATGAACATGTTATGAATATGATATGATGAAGTATGAATGTGTATAGTGTCTTAGTAGGTTTATATGAAAGGATTGCTCATATAGTTACGCCTATAGACTTATGCATTGATATATGAACATGTGTGACTTGATGTGTTATGTGAAAGGTTTGCTCACATCTATATATACACTCACACACATGGATGATCTAGCTAGGGAGAAGAGGTCCAACTAGGAGGGCCCAAGAATACTCCAAAACTAGATAGGTGCTTGAATATGCTATAAGCATATGAATGATGAATATCCTAAAACTATGTTTTATAAACAAATTGTAATAAAGGCTTTTCAATAAAGGGAACTTAGCTTAGCACCGAGTGAACTTGACATTGAGAGGTGTTGACTTCCCTTAGAGGAATATTCACCATTTGTCCCTTATAGAGTGTTGACTTCCCTTAGAGGAATAATCACCTATGGACCTACATATGGTGTTGACTTCCCTTAGAGGAATAATCACCTATGGACCTACATATGGTGTTGACTTCCCTTAGAGGAATACTCACCTATGTACTTACATGAAGTGTTGACTTTCCTTGAGCAATATTCACTCATGTTTTCTCATGAGGTGAGGCCCCATTACCAAATGGTATATAGAGGGAATACCTATCTCTTAGTTCCATAAACTATGCTTGCCACATAGGATCTAGCAAAGTGAATTCACTTGATATGCTAGCATATATGTTAATGTTCTACCTTGGCTAGGTAGTAACACCTTCCTTTGGTGTAAGGCTCTACAACACCAAATTCCATGATTAGCACCCATGGTCTTAGTGTCGGTTAAGGCAATGGTTTCCCTAAAGTAAAATGGACAATTGAAGTAATTGAATAGGATCCTAACTAGGAGGACTAAGGTAAGTTACTTAGGATAGGTGGAAGTAATGAACCCATCTATACATTGCACAAGTGACTCCTTAGGAAGTCTTAGGTAGGTACCTTAATACTTATGATTATGTATGTGTCCTCTATGTATGATATTGTAGTCTTGATTTGACTATGATTATATGGTACTATACTTTTATGATGGCATGTGTTGTCTTGTGTAAATGCTATGTATGGTATTCTCTTGTGTTCCTAAGGTGATGCATTACACCGAGTATCCCTAAAGGATTACTTAGGAGAATAATGAATTGAAAGAAAGAGTTAAATGCTAAGAAGGGTGAGTTCACTGTAAAGTGACCTTTATGTGTATTTATATTCTATATGTGCTTTGATATGATGATTGGCCTTTGAATGTGTTGCTATGAAGTACGTGGATGATATAAATGATGTTGATAAAGGTTTTATGATGATTTACTCAAAATGGCATGAAGTATGATTTCAAAGGAAATGTCCCTTTTAAATGCATGTTTTCGCATAGTTGCCATACTTAGTACATTCTTGTGCTAATCCCATTCTTCTTTACTTTTTACACAAAGTGTAGGTATTGGAATGCTTAAAGAAGGTCTATGATTGGGGATCTTGATAGGTGATTTCCCAAGCTCACGGAAAGGAAATCCTTAAGTTCAAGGATGTCCTACTAATGCCCATATTGTAAAGTCTATTTAGTAATGTATAGCTTTGTATTATGTCTTAAGGGTTTTATCGCTAATGTACTCTAAAGTTGTTGAGTCTAAGATGGCAAAGGGACTTAGAGTCTAAATATGTTTTATGTCTTATTTTTATATATATTTCGATGTGATGTTTCTAGCATATGATATGCTATGAAAAGTTTTAAATTTTCCGCTAAATTTACTATGCCAATGCAATGAATGATATAAGAGGCTTGTCTTAGACCTCCGAGAGGTCGACGACACCGGTTACAATCCAAGATTGTATCCTATCTTCTAGGGTATGCTTTTGGGTTGTGACAAACTTGGTATTAGAGCATGAGGTTTATGAAGCGGTTTTAGGTTCTAAAAAGTCTCATATTGCCACGTCTAGTAGAGTCTCGTATCATTGGTGGTGAGTCGCGACACATTTAATGGTACGAGAGGCTATAGGACGATAGAGTTTACCTTCTTCATCAATCTCATATCGTGCCATAGAACTTAATTCTATAAGATCTCTCTCTTATGTTTTCTTGTCCGGTGGTCTTTTAGATATGATTGCTTGGATGAGAGTTGCTCTATGCTTGAGGGAGAAAAGGTGAGTTTGAAATGCTTATATTTGTTTTATGGTTTAAATGGGTATGTGTGAAGGTGACACTTGTCTTTATTTGATGATGTATATACTAATTAAGGCGACTTGAAGGGTTAACTAGACTTAGGTAGGGGTATGGGACTCTACCTATGTCTTGCACTAGTTTTCCTTGATGGAGACCTTAAGAGGTTAATACTATGTATGTGTATGATGATAAATGTGAATGTCCTTATGAGATGATCTCCATGCTTGTAAACATATAAATAGCCTAGTGAGCTAAAGAATATGGAGTTATCCATGCATGAAGGTTATAGATAAGTGGAGTATGATGCTAATTGTAGTTCTTGTTGGGTTACTTGGTTTAGTGAAGTTATGGAGATTTACTTGATCATTGCACATGTTAACTCTATGAGGATTATGATTGGTCATCTTACCTTGCTTTATATGAAATATCTCTTATTTGATGATGTGATGCCAATTATGGCAATATATGAAATCTATGTGAAATAACATGTTATGTCGAATAATGTATGTCATGATATAGTTGAAGCATGCTAGAAGTTATAGTGGTTAAAATGATTTCTCTTAAATTGTGTATTCCTATATGATTTTGTATGATAGTAGCCAAATATTTGGATTGATTAATAACTACCTATGGAGGTATGTTATCCAATGGGTATATGTGATTAAAAGTCTGTATTGTTTTCCTTTGCATATAAATGATACTTGATGAGTTGCTAGCATAAATTCGAGTCTTTTGTGGAGACTTGAATTGTAAATATTGTATGCATGCCTATGAAGAATGAGTTGGTAAAACTTTATTTTTTTATAATTCCATACTTGTTCCATCAAATGTCTAAATGTTACACTTTTGGGTATTTGGAAGCATGCTCGTTATAGAGACTAGGCAACTTATTGTATCATGTTTGGAGCACTTACTAATTTGTCTTTTGATTAGATATTGTTGAAATGTGTGTAGAATTTATGAATATGAACATGATAAGGAATGTAGAAAATAATATTTGCTTTTTGCCATGTAAATTGAAAGGATGAGAATCTTATGATATGATGAGTCGTAGAGTTATTTGTAAACTTCTTGTCGTGTTATGAACTTCCTTGTGGTTTTTCTCTAATGATGTATGACCTTAGTGTCTATTGCATTGTAGGAAGACCTTATGTGAATTAAATAGTATGATATTATGGTATTTGTTTATTGATCATGAAGATGTGCATGATACGATTATTGGTGCATGATGTTAATCTTGTTGACTATATGGTGATTGTATTAGTTGAAATAAGAGTAGTTGTCTCCTCTATGCATGTTGATATAGGATTTGAATGTAAAGGCTTGTGATCTCATGATAAGGTTTAGAATGCCTTAGTGTTGCTAAATTGAGTTTATGAAAATTTCCTCTAAAGTAGTAATCACTCTAAGTGATAAATATGAAGGTTTTGTATTTGATATCCTTTATATGTTGGGTTAAGTTACTCTTAATTGGGTTTGCCCTAAGTGGGGGATGGTGTTTGAGTAGTGAGACTTGTAGAAATTGTCTACATTGTCCTTCTATTCTTACTTGAATTAGAAAATATGAATTCTTAGTATGCTTATTCATGAAGATAGTCTTGCATAAAGTATGAATTGCATGATCTTTATATGATTGGTATGAATTGATTGACATCGTCTTAGAGACATGGTGAATTTTCTAAAAGCATGAAAAGAATTTTTTGTAAAATCCATGTTTTCTCTTGTTGACTCGCATTTTAATGTGCTAATTGTGAAGTTGACTTTATGAGGTAAGACAAGGAACTTGGTAATAGTCACTCGTAGGTTAAATTGTTTAGCCTTGTAATGGAAGTTGAGTCTCTTTTACAATGAAAAATGTGAACTCTCTTTAAAATTTAGTGATTTGAAGATTTGTGATGCAAAATTGTAGGCTCATTCTTGAAAAGTGAAAGCATGTTTTGCTAAGTGTACATATATGTGCCTATAATTTGTGTTATTTTTCAAAAAATGAGGCTTACTATAAGGGTAAGTATTATATTAAGAAAATAAATTGTGGAATGACTTCCTATTTTGTGGGGATGTACTTGGTGGGATTTGCCATTTAGATTTCACTAAGAATAAAATGTATGCATGTCTTTGCTTGAAAGTTGAGATTTTCTCATTTTTTAAAGAAATTGACCTTGTGCTTTGCTTAGGTTTGAAGTCATGATTCGTGTAATGTGTTGAGGAGTAAGATATTCCTCCATGTACACCATTAAGTATGATATGGTTGAGTATGACCTTCATGGTACTAGGTCTAACTAATGAAGATTTTTGTGAATTTAACTAACTCAAGTTATGTGCATTAAAGTATGAGTGCTTAATTAACGTTGAGTGTGAGTTATGATCTGTCTATGAGTAGTTTTTCAAGATTTTCTTGTAATGAATTAAGGCGTAATGATCATGTTATGATTAGGAGAAGGATGTCCCCTATGAACATGGAAAAAGAACTTTTGTGTTTGATGCATTAGAGAGAGAGTGAATAATGGTTTTGCTTGCTTATGTGCATTGAGTGCTAAGATGATTTGATGATACTTTAAAAGTGATGAACTGCTCTTGTGTGCATTGTAGTCCTTGATGTGATTAAAGAGTCCTAAGTGTCATTCGAGGACGAATGTTCCCAAGTGGGGGATATTGTAAGACCTCGAAAATGAGATAAGGTGTCTAGAGCCTAACATGTTTGCTTTACTGTTATAAGGTCCTAAAATGCCTTATTATGTCATATAGAGTCAGTGTGCAAAGTTTGAAGTGATTTGGAAGTCGAACGTCAAGGGACGTCCAAGACGTTCGATGAATAGTCGCTTATGTGCCTCATGTGTGTATGCATGCCTAAAGTGTGTGAACTGAGTCAAATAAGTCTTGAAATAATGTTAAATGTTGTTTGAAGTTATTGTATGAAGTTTCGTGAAGTTTGGAGGTCAAACGCCCAAGAACGTCCAAGGCGTTCAAAAGATAGCCCCTAAGACGCTCATCGTATGTCATTTTGGGGTCAAGGCTGTTTGGACATCTTGTAGGTGTTTGTTTTGGATGAAACTTATGTGGTAGGTCTATAACATGTTAAGGTTTGTAATCGCGTTGGAAACGTCCGGGTACGACTTCTAAAGGGCTCCACAAGAGGCCCCAAAAGAAGGACCTCAAGGCTGCCTAAACACTGCCTGGGCAGTGCCTCTTGACGGACCGAATGACGGACCGTTGGGCCCCCAACGGACCGTCAAGCAGGTCCCGTCGAAGGAGGGTAGCCTTGGTCAGGTTGTAAGACAAGAAATTGGCCAAGTCCCCTACGACGGAGGCTGCCACGGCCCGTCATGGCCATGACGCCCCGTCATGGGCCACGTCGCGGATGGCCTGCAGGTTGGCTGCCTGCGTTCTGCCAAGTCAGGGGTGAATTTGTAAATTCACCCCACATCCTAACCTGACTATTATAGGTTTATTTGATTATTTTTGGGTGTATTTAAGGGTCCAAAAACGTGACCAACGCATTCTCAAAACCCCTCACTCAAATTGAACCCTTCCCTTCCCAAAATATTCTCTCTAGAAACCCCCATGGTTTTTGAAGCTCAAGAACAGCTTGTAGATGGGATTCTCATGAGTTCTTCATCAAGTTTTATCTTCATGAATATTAAGGTATGGTGATCCTTCATCTCTAAGTAACCTTTCACTTGGAGAGTCTTCTCAATGTTTTTCAAAGAAATCTTATGAACAAGTTTCCAATCTTCCAATCTATCCATGGGTTCTTTCTCAAAACGTTTATAAAGATTAAATCTTGATAAATTAGTATTAAAATGATGATTTGAATGTGATTTCACTTCAATTTCATGATGAACCCATGTTCCTTCCAAAATTAGGTTTAGCTCTTGTATGGGCTTTGTGATTATGGCTTGTTCTTGATGAATTGGTGATTCTCTTATGTTGAATTGCTTGTGGTTATTGTTATTGACACTAAATGATGTTGACTTGATTATGATAAGTCCATGATGATAAATATATGAAGTTTTGAGCATGCATAACCTATGTTTCTATATGTTGTCTTGAAGACGATTGAGAGATCGATTGTGTAGGCTATTGATTTCGTATGAACTGTTGTAGCTACTCTATTAGGGTGATGTAATGGATGAATTTTGTAAGTATAAATCCTTAATGTTCAAATTAAGAAGGGCTTGCAAGAATTGGTAAAGATTCTTTAGGTTATGAAGTCAAGAAGCTAAGTATGTGATGGATCTTGAATTGTGATTAGATGATGCATGACTTAGGCTTGATTTCTTACCTAATTAGCTACTGCCTTAGAATCATATATGTATGAACTATGATCTAAAAATCAAAGTAAGGGAAGTTAGTTAATGATCAATGTTATCCTACTTTCCTAGTATGTTGAGATGTTGTATTACGTTATGGTATAATCTTGTAGCGGCTTGTACATGGTTTATTTTATAATTAAAGTACATTTAGCTACTGCCATATATGTATCTTAATGATGAATAAGGTGTATTGATTAATGATGATCAAAGGGTGAGAAATTGGTAAGATTGCTTATTCTCTTTACTCTTCTACTTCTCTATTCTTTAGAGTAATGTTGATGAAGCCTTGTATGGCATTGTGTGGTATGGTCCACTTATGGTGGCGGTGTTTACTTTATTGTCATTATATATGTGTTGACCATGGACTTGAAGGCATATTGATGAATTGATGAACATGTGCTTAAGATGATACTATGTGAAGCTTATGCCAACTTTCCTATTCTAGTTGTGAATTAGGTGGTATGGCTATTGTATGAGCATGTGTATAACTATGTTAGGGTATTGTATAGGTTCTGCCATTAATGTGTTAAAGTGGTTAATAACCTCTACCCATGTACCCCTTATATGGAAGTATAAATAGCTAAAGTTAGGAGTCTTGATTTCATGGTATATATTGTCATGTCTCCTATGCTATTATGTGTTGTGTGCTATGTGCTTGAAGTATAATGTGATCTAATAGTGTGGCTGACTTAAGATGTTATTGATGGCCATTATGTGATCATGTTGGTAAATGTACACACACTCTCACTTACATGCATATTACAAGTAGTATGAGTCATTGGGTCTAAATGAAAGGTAATTCTCATATTCACTAATGTCTACTACTATGCATATCAAGGTGATGCTTATGAATGTATGATTTGTATTCCCTTACTAGGATGACTTGATAGGTGTACTAGTATGGACAAGGGTATGGGACCTTGTCTATGCATTGCACATGTATATCTTGATAGGATAGTTCCTAGGTTTGGTTCTTATGCATATGAAGGATGATTATATGAACATGTTATGAATATGATATGATGAAGTATGAATGTGTATAGTGTCTTAGTAGGTTTATATGAAAGGATTGCTCATATAGTTACGCCTATAGACTTATGCATTGATATATGAACATGTGTGACTTGATGTGTTATGTGAAAGGTTTGCTCACATCTATATATACACTCACACACATGGATGATCTAGCTAGGGAGAAGAGGTCCAACTAGGAGGGCCCAAGAATACTCCAAAACTAGATAGGTGCTTGAATATGCTATAAGCATATGAATGATGAATATCCTAAGACTATGTTTTATAAACAAATTGTAATAAAGGCTTTTCAATAAAGGGAACTTAGCTTAGCACCGAGTGAACTTGACATTGAGAGGTGTTGACTTCCCTTAGAGGAATATTCACCATTTGTCCCTTATAGAGTGTTGACTTCCCTTAGAGGAATAATCACCTATGGACCTACATATGGTGTTGACTTCCCTTAGAGGAATAATCACCTATGGACCTACATATTGTGTTGACTTCCCTTAGAGGAATACTCACCTATGTACTTACATGAAGTGTTGACTTTCCTTGAGGAATATTCACTCATGTTTTCTCATGAGGTGAGGCCCTATTACCAAATGGTATATAGAGGGAATACCTATCCCTTAGTTCCATAAACTATGCTTGCCACATAGGATCTAGCAAAGTGAATTCACTTGATATGCTAGCATATATGTTAATGTTCTACCTTGGCTAGGTAGTAACACCTTCCTTTGGTGTAAGGCTCTACAACACCAAATTCCATGATTAGCACCCATGGTCTTAGTGTCGGTTAAGGCTATGGTTTCCCTAAAGTAAAATGGACAATTGAAGTAATTGAATAGGATCCTAACTAGGAGGACTTAAGGTAAGTTACTTAGGATAGGTGGAAGTAATGAACCCATCTATACATTGCACAAGTGACTCCTTAGGAAGTCTTAGGTAGGTACCTTAATACTTATGATTATGTATGTGTCCTTTATGTATGATATTGTAGTCTTGATTTGACTATGATTATATGGTACTATACTTTTATGATGGCATGTGTTGTCTTGTGTAAATGCTATGTATGGTATTCTCTTGTGTTCCTAAGGTGATGCATTGCACCGAGTATCCCTAAAGGATTACTTAGGAGATTAATGAATTGAAAGAAAGAGTTAAATGCTAAGAAGGGTGAGTTCACTGTAAAGTGACCTTTATGTGTATTTATATTCTATATGTGCTTTGATATGATGATTGGCCTTTGAATGTGTTGCTATGAAGTACGTGGATGATATAAATGATGTTGATAAAGGTTTTATGATGATTTACTCAAAATGGCATGAAGTATGATTTCAAAGGAAATGTCCCTTTTAAATGCATGTTTTCGCATGGTTGCCATACTTAGTACATTCTTGTGCTAATCCCATTCTTCTTTACTTTTTACACAAAGTGTAGGTATTGGAATGCTTAAAGAAGGTCTATGATTGGGGATCTTGATAGGTGATTTCCCAAGATCACGGAAAGGAAATCCTTAAGTTCAAGGATGTCCTACTAATGACCATATTGTAAAGTCTATTTAGTAATGTATAGCTTTGTATTATGTCTTAAGGGTTTTATCCCTAATGTACTCTAAAGTTGTTGAGTCTAAGATGGCAAAGGGACTTAGAGTCTAAATATGTTTTATGTCTTATGTTTTATATATATTTCGATGTGATGTTTCTAGCATATGATATGCTATGAAAAGTTTTAAATTTTCCGCTAAATTTACTATGCCAATGCAATGAATGATATAAGAGGCTTGTCTTAGACTTCCGAGAGGTCGACGACGCCGGTTACAATCCAAGATTGTATCCAATCTTCTAGGGTATACTTTTGGGTTGTGACAATGGTTCTAGTAGTGTTCTTTTATGATTATGTTTATTATGATTTATGTTGATAAGCTATGAGTGATTTTTATGAACAAGATCACGTAATGATGAAATATGAGAATATGTTGTATGTATGAGATGAGTTGCTTAATGTGATACTTAGCCTGGAATAGAGCTATGGGTTCTATTCTTTGTACTGCACAATTATTGCTTAGGTTGCTTTATATGTTGGGTAGATCTCATGTTGTGGTTAGCTTATGATATTTACTATATGTGCTTGTTGAGGTTATTGTATATAAAGCATGGTTTTGACTAAAATGACCCTTTACTCATGCATTGATGAATTTTATGCATAGAATCCAGACTTAGTATGTGTGATGTACTAACTATCACATCCAGGGAGCACCCCCTAGACGTAACCGGCGTTGTCGTCCTCGGAGAGGACTAAGACTAGACTCTTAGCATTCGTCATTACATTCATAAGTTAAAAAGTGCGGAAAATTTAAAACTTTTCATCCGCATGTACATTATGAGGTTTACACAAACCTCTCGCGTACACATAATATGTACATAGAGAGTTTACTTAGACTCCTCGCATAGGAAGCTTACATAGGTTTCTACTTTTATGTCGCATATACAACATAAACAATATAGAGTCTAATAGAAATGTCTCATATAAAACCATCTAAGTCAGAATAGAACCATTCGGGCATAGCCCTTACACAAATGTATAATTGCCACTTAGGACTTACAACATGGTCATTGAACAATAATAATGAAACGAATGTCATTAGACTATAGCAAGTCACATAGGTTGAATGAGAAAATGCATCATCCTTGAATCTTGAGGACATACCCACACTTGTAGAAATGATCCAGGCCTTCTTGCAAATTTTCCATTGTCACATACCGAGAGAATTCCCTAGAAGATATGGCACTCTCGGAGTGCAATCGGCGTACTTGACCTCTCGAAGGTCTTGTACAAGCCCTTTCGTATCGTTTATCGCGTATACATAATGAAAAGTAGTGCGCAATTAAAACTTTTCACAAAACATTAGAATATCTTTAATAACATCTTTCATTAGAAATCAAAGGAAATATTAAGACTCAATCTCATCAAAGCTAGGATACGAAAATACTTGGGACACGGCTCATACATCAAAATATAGAAATACTTAGTCTATTACAATACTTCAATATAAAAGAAAACTATGATAACTATGCCCTCAAATCAAGAGAGGACATACTTCAACTTCACTTGAATGATTCTAAACTCCAAGACTTCCTTCCCAAAGCTCTTCACCTACCAACCACTATAGAGATAGAAATATATATGGAATTAGTACAAACACAGGTACTAAGTATGGCATAATGCATAAAAATCATGAAAACGGACATTTATTGGAAATATGCATCTGTTGATTTAAATATCATAATATAATCATAGTAACAAATTTTAACACCTTAGAAGGACATAATATAACACTTAAGCAATTTAGCACATTTTTAAGGACCCCTTTACAGTTAGCTAATTCACTGTTAGAGTGAACTCCTTCACTATTACAGTGAAGTCTCTCAACTTCAGTTTGGACACCTTCTTGCATGTAATCTTCTCACTAAAAGCTATCCTAAGACTCACTTAAGTAATACAAAGAGAGACCGCCCATACACCCTCTCTAGGCACACCTAAATGATCCTTAATACCACCTATAATAAGACATACACACTTAAAATACACCATACACATGAACATTTAAGATATGACATTCTCCTTACCAAGGCTATCAAAAGACTTACTTAAGTACTCATAGAAGAGAACACCCATATACCCTCTTCAAGGTTACCTAAATAATACTTATGACTTCCTATGTTTAGATCATGCCTAAAGTACCAACCAACCTCCCTAACTAGAGTGGTTCTCAAGACTTCCCTAGATAAGACATGAAGAGATCATCCTTATGCCCCCTTCACATTTTTACTAGGAAATCATTAAAGTCACTCTAGAGTAGGTACCCATTCATTTACATGTTTTCTAACATAAGTCATTATTTCATTAGTTCATTAAGAGACATTCATCACATAGAGGACATTCAAGTAATGGTCTTGGAGAAGACCTAGGGACTCTCACTAGCATCTTCAAAGCCTAAGGGTACAATGTCTAGGTAGCGTCCCATGCCACCACCTAAACTTCATAGACTTCTAAAATACTAGTAGGTATCCCATAAGATGAGAATAGGCAATAACAGACGTAGGCCATGGTAGCAAAGCATGGAATCCGGAGTTGTAACCTACTACGATGGAGGGTGTTCTACTTGCCAATGGTAGAACTTGGACACACCCATGTAGGAACATGGTGAAGAAATATGAAGGGCGTTCTTTGTTTTCTAGCCTAATTATCATCTAGAGCTACTCCCCTTACCATACCTCACTCGGTGCTAGCCTTTGTTCTCATAGAGTAATTTACATTAAAGGTTCATACAAAGGGTGTCATATCTTGTTCATAACCCAATCACATTTACCCTACCAAAAAGGTCCCCTAGGGCTGCCTTACAATGGCGACGAATATAGCTCTAATGACTTTCCTAAGGATAAATAATGTCGTTCCAGCCAACCAACCTTAGGTCCACCATTCATTAAAAGAAGGATACCATTACGACTTTCTACTTCAAGGTTCATAACCTTACCACTAGGCTCAAGGTTTCACATAAAGGACCTTCTTAGAATCGTTCAATGTCTCATATCATTCATACATACAAAACCTATAGGCTTTAGCATCCTAAGTAAAGACATCTCATATTAACATTCATACATGCATCAAGTAAGGGACACAAGTCTACCAGACAAGACACACTAACACTTCACTTTATCACATATAGCATATCATACTAGAAGAACATAGGAATAACTGTTATCATCTTTAATTCACCCTATACACTACTATATCATCATCAATATAACCATCATAGACTCACATAGCCAAGTAGAAATAATCATGCATCAACTCTAAGACTACACACATAAGGACATAGTAATAGTCTAACATGATCACCTAATATCTATAGAAGAACACATACTTTCACATTTTAAAACATGTAGGTAGATATGATCAAACTTCAAATAATCAACTACACAATTCATCATAATACTTCAAGTAGTGCCGACAAGGCCATGATCATCATAATGCATAAAGTAACGCCCACAAAGCTACATCAATCACGGAACACCACCATCATAAGTGGACCATACCAATCACAACATATTCAAAAGCTACATTACATAAAACAAAGAGAATTAGGGCAGCGTACTACCAATCCATTCTCTCAACTTCAATCCATGTCTAAATCATCCAATTCAATACCATAAGGACCTTACTCATGGCCATGAACATCAATTCAATGCATAAATCTTAATACTCAATGAATCTAAGTCAATTCGATCTACATTTATCAATAAAAGAAATCCTATACATCAATTAAATACAATTATTACACCATTCAATAGCCCATAGAAAACTACACTAGAATTCATAAGCATTAAGACAATATCAAGTCAACTATAAAGTAGTCAAAATCAAGGGTTCATGGATTTACATGGGTTCATAGTTTAATTGAGTTAAAATCATCTAATTAACCACAATATAATCAATACATAATGATTAAAAACGTTTAATGCAAGAACCCATGGATAGATCATAAAATTGGATAAGTTCATCTTTGAAAACTTTAGAAAACTCTTTGAATTTTGGGCTCGTTTATTAATAGAGATTCAAGGATCAAAAACCATAGCTCAATGATGTTAATCCACGGAATAGATGAATAATCACCACTCAAATGTACAATCCAAGCTCTTCCTTGAGTTTTGACTTCAATGGATTTCTAGAGAATTTCTTAGGGAATATGGAATAATGAGTTCTCCTAAGTGTTTAAGGCTTATAAACAAGTTTAAAATACCCAAAGTACCCCTAAGTAACCTCCCAAATACTTATTTGGACGTGGGATGAAATTACCATTTCACCCCTTTCACTTAACATTAACTGTGCAGGAACCAGTCCTCCCAGACGGTTTCCAATGACTGCACATTTCCCTACCAACGGACCGTCCTGTTGGTCCGTGGTTTGGGAGTGAGGCTGGTACTTGACTTGGACTTCTCCCATGCCTATTTCCTGACCTAAGACACCCATCGACGGGGCATATAATGGCCCACGATCCGTCTACTACCTCCGTCGTTTGGGACTGTCTTGGGCAGTCTTGGCTCTTGAGAAGGGTCCTTCCTCAAGGACCCTTGGTTGGTCCTTGGGGACTTTCACCCGGACATTTCCAACCCAAATATAATCGTATACGAGTTTACGACCTCTAACATGAATTTTATCTGAAAACAACACGTAAAACTCAATGAAACATGATTAGACACACAAGGTTGTTTCAAGGCAAATCTTTCGAACGTCTTGGACGAGCTTGGATGTTTGACCTCCAAACATTATGAAACTTGACACACTGCCTATATACACTATAATAACTCATTTAAGGACCTCATAACCTCATGAATAAAATATAAACACATAAAACACATATGAGGCATATAGGTGACTTAGTCGTCGAACGTCTTAGTCGTGCCTTGACGTTTGACTTCGGATTCACCTAAACTCTTAGACACTGCCTCAATACAAACTTATAAGACATTTTAGGACCTTAGACATTTATAACAACCATTTTAGGCTCTAGTTCAACTAAGTCATTTTTGGGATCTTACAGCCACGAACCCTTCAACGATCGCAACCTAAAATGTTTGGGGAAAAGGGATAAATAGGGGTTAGTACATCACTTTTACTAAGTATGGAAACATATGCACACACAAACTTAGAAATCATGCTAAAAGGGACATTTATTCAAAACAATGCCAAGTTAGTTGAAAAGCTTTATGCACAACCAAGAACACATATAAGATAATAATCATATGTCCCTTAAGGCAATAGCATATTCAACACAAGGCCAACATCATCAAGTTAAGTCAATCCAACAAGTGTATAGCATATTATAACTCATAGACAAAGAAACCCAACATCATGTTATAACAACAAAGAATGTTCAAGAGTTGATAACTATAAAACATAAGCAAAACCATAACTCATAACCCCTTACCAAGCTTACTAGTGCAATGGCCAAGTGAAGCCCCATAACCCCACTCAACCAGATAAACAAACCAAAGGATCATAAATAATGTCTAACTCCATATAACATAACATCATGAGTATTCATAATCATATTTAGAAATATATACCAACAACATGTTCATAAGTGAAACCAACATCATATAGAATCACCAATATGTAAAGTCATCATATGCATATCATTTACTTTATAAGATCATAAGAACATAGAACATCCTCCTAGGACTTCCCTCAAGGCCAACTAGTGCAATGTATAGGTAGAGTCTCATACCCCTACCTAGACTAATTTGAACCCCTTAAGTTCTCCTAGTTAGAGTTTATTTTATTACTTCATTTTATTTTCGGGAACACTTGCCTTAACCTACATAGACCAAATGAGCTATTGTGGAATCCGGTGTGATGAAATCCTCCACCAAAAGAAGGTGGACTACTTTCCATGTTAGTACCAAAACATGAGCATAGCATCTAGGTGGATCCACTAGCTAGTATTTGTATGGGGGCAACATATTTCAAGAACTAGGAGACATATTTGAGACCCTCTTTATGCCATTGGAATTTTAATCTCTATCTCGTGAGTACAATAGTGAACCTACCTTCCCTACTTGCGAAGGAAGACTCCTCACTACTAGTTTCACTCGGTTCTAAGCTAGAGTCCCTTTTGAAATGTCTTTCTTTAACAATCATAACTTATATTAGGTCATAGGATACTAACTCCTTGTATATTCATAGTCATTAGCTAAATAGGAATTGCATGAGAACATCCTTTCAATACAACCCTCATATGTGAGATTAACACATTAACATCATCATATCATAGTAAGGCACATAGGTACTTCATAACCAACCTTATATCATTACATCTTAATTATAATCTCACAATCCACATAATCAAGACATTTCAATTATATCATCATACCAACACCTACTTAATCCAATCACAACATATACTTCAATTGAACTTCATCACCAAGTACAAGACATCATAATTGAAGTAAAGGTTTGAGATCACAAAGACTTACTCAATCTCCTTCACAAGCAATCATCCATGGTTTTACCATCAACCATCCAATTCCACCCAACAATAGGTGTTATATAATCATTCAATATTATATAAGACAATCTCTATGTCAATTATCAATCCTAATCAATCCAATATGAGTTCATAATATGCGTTAGCGAATTAGGTCAAATTGATCATCCCTACCACATACAAGGTATAATCATCAAGAGCTAACAAAATTAACCAATAATATCTCATATTATAACGATAATAACCAATAGAAATCAATAACAACACATTTGAAAAGATCAATCCCGGATTAGGAAGAAACCCATATGAAATTCGTCTTTTTGAAACCATTTTTGAAAGAAACATTTGGGGAAAGGAATCCCAAAGGTGAAAGGTTCCAATCCCTTGATATTTTTTGAATATTTATGGAGGAAAATGGTGTTATTGAATCCTTACTGCCCTTGACCTTGACCTCCTATGGAGTTTTTCTTTGGGAGAGAGATAATTTAGAGAGAAGGAAGAGTAATTTACGTTTGGGAATTGGTGGTGTTAAGCTGGCTTTAGGATTAGGGTAGTTTATATAGTCACATAACTAAGTTAATTAACCACCCCTTAAACCCTAATTAAATCCCTAATTAATTAATTAATTAATTTAATTCACTTAAAACAACACAGCTAAACACAGGCCTGACCTACGAGACTCCGACCTACGGGCCGTAGGTAAGTCGACATCCTAGACCCCCACACCCCCACACCCACCCCGTCCTTCACGCCAGTAGTCTTGGTCAGAGACTATGCATTTTGTCCATATTGTAAAAATGGCTAGTTCCACAATGAAGGAAACATCGACGCCCCGTCGTTTAGGCTACGCCTTCTCGCCTGCAATCATAGATAGCTACTGCCTAGTGACAACTTTTTAGCCAAAATGGAAGTGTCCTCCTCAAGGACCCTTAGGGTGGTCCTTGGGGAGTCTTACCCGGACGTTTTGACGCTAAACATATTCTAATACGTGTTTAACAACTTCCCACCAAATTTCATCAGATTTTGACTCTTAAAACATCGTGAAATAGGCTAAGACACACTAGGACCTCTCTTTCACTAATCTCCGACATCATCGACGTTCCTTGACGTTTTAACTCTAAAACTTCCTAAATGACATAGAAATATTATTTTTGACCTTAAAACATTGTTACAAATCTTAGACACTCATGTGAGGCTCTAGATTAGGTTTTGGACTTCCGAAGTGGTTCATTATCCGCCCTTTAGGAACATTCATTCCCGAATTACAAAAAAAAATCTTTTTGTTGGGAAAGGATAGACACAATACTAGCAGCCCAACAAACAACTTACATAATCAACATGAATTACAACTCAAAGGAGTGCTTCACAACTCCGTTCAACATATAATTATGGCATTTACACACACAACTCAAAACATCAATTCCTTCACATAAGAGTTCAAAATCACCAAATGAGAAACTACCTTCTTAATAACAATATGAGCTCAACATAACATTAAAGAGTCAATTATGACAAGATTCCTTTCAAAAAACATCAACATGCTCAATATCATTTCATATAGGCAAAAACATACCAAATACACAAATAAGTGCAAATCAAACAAAAGAGCATTTTCTTATAAAAACTTAAAATGTGCTTATCTTTGCAAAAGAAGTCAAATTCAATTTATTCATTATTTTCATCTTTAATAGTAAAAAGTAACCTTAATAAGCAAAGAGATAAGGATAGCAGGACTTCATGTCAGCCTCGGCCTCCCATGTTTCTCCCTCAACTAGGTGGTTTCTCCATAGAACTTTTACGGAGTCCACCTCTTTGTTCCTCAATTTTTTCACTTGAAGATCAAGGATTTCCACCGGAACCTCTTCATAGGATAGGTTCTCATCCACACCTAGACCCTCAATAGTAAAAATGGACTCGGAATCACCGATGCACTTCTTAAGCATGGAGACATGGAATACCGGATGAATCGAAGCTAACTCATTAGGTAATCTCAACTCGTATGCAACCTTGCCAACCCTTTGCAAAATATCATATGAACCCACATAACGTGGACTCAACTTCCCTTTCTTACAAAATCTCATCACCCCTTCCATCGGTAAAATTTTGAAATACACCTTATCACCTTCTTCAAATTCAAGTTCTCTTCTCCTAGTGTCGGTATAGGACTTTTGCCAAATATGGGCCTCCTTAAACCTACCCCTTATGACACAAACTTTCTCCAATGTTTTGTATACTAATTCGTGACCAAGGAGTGAAGACTCACCAACTTCAAACCACCCAACCGGAGATCTACATCTCCTATTATATGAAGCTTCAAAAGGAGCCACAAATATTGACGAATGGTAACTATTATTATAAGAGAACTCAATCAAAGGCAAAAGTTCATCGCAACTTCCATTGAAGTAGATAACACAAGCTCTAAGCATATCCTCAAGGGTTTGTATAGAAAGCTCCGCTTGACTATCCGTACAGAGATGAAAAGCGGTTCTTAACTTCACTTTTGTACCCCACCCTTTTTGGAATGATCTCCAAAATCGAGATGTGAATTGTGCGCCCCTATCTGATAAGATATATAATGGAATACCATGAAGATATACAATATCATATATGAAGATCCCTTCATAATCCTCCGCCGAGTGAGTGGACTTGACGGGGATAAATGAGCGGATTTTGTCAATCTATCCAGAACCACACATATAGAGTCATTTTGCCTTCTAGTCCGAGGCAAACCCACTACGAAGTCCATATTAATGTCTTCCCACTTCAAGTGGGAACTTGCGTTTCTTGGAGTTTCTTGCGTTTCATCAATACCAACCATCTTATTTGTCGGAGATTTAAATCCATTTGAGTAAACACATATTGAAGACTCTTATGGTCGGTATACACATCAACATGAAAACTATAAAGATAATGCCTCTATATTTTTAAATCAAAAACCATGACCGCTAACTCAAGATCATGAGTTGGATAATTCTTCTCATGCACCATAAGTTTTCTAGAGGCATATGCTACTATTTTCCCATGTTTCATAAGTAGACACCCCAAGACCACTTGGGATGCATAACAATATACCACAAAGCCCTTTGTACCCTCCGGTAAAGTCAACACCGGAGAAGAGGTAAGCCTATCTTTCAAAATTTGGAAGATTCTTTTACATGCCTCCGACCACTCCAATTTCACTCTTTTAGGTCAAGGTAGTCAAAAGAGAAGCAATGGACGCAAAAACATCCACAAACCTCCTATAGTACCAGCTAGACCCAAGAAACTCCTAATGTTGGTTGGATTCAATGGTCTAGGCCAATTATTAACCGCCTCTGTTTTCCTTGGATCAACCTCAACTCCCTCACTAGAGATGATATGACCAAGAAACACCACCGATGTAACACCTCTAAAATAACTTAGGTAAAGGTAAAACTAGAGCCTAACATTTGTGTCTTGATATTTTGAAGTCCTAAAAAGGGTAATAATGATGTTATGAGGCAGTTTTTAAAGTTTTGTGATGTTTGGAGGTCAAACATCAAAGAATGTATATGTCGTTCGGAAGGTTTGCCTTGAAACATCCTTGTGTGTCTTAGTGTGTTTCGTCAAGTTTTACGTGTTAGTTTTGGATGAAATTGATGTGAGGGGTATTAAACATGTGTACGGATATATTCGGGTTGGAAACGTCCGGGTAAAGCTCCCCAAGGAACAAACAAGGGGTCCTTGAGGAGGACATATTGTTTGAGCCAAAAGCTGTCAAACCAGCCTAACCTACGGACTGCAATCGACGCCCAGTAGGCTTGTTGAAGCCCCATAGGTAGGTGGCGTAGGTTGACACTTAGGCAGGGGAGCATGTTCTCCCATTTGGCCAGCCTCTGACCCAGACCACGGACCAGCGGGATAGTTCGTTGGTCGGGCTACGAGGCGTCGATGGTGGGCGTCGATTGACACCTGCAATTCTGCAGGAGACTCAGCCAAGTGGAGGGTAGTTTGGGGTTTCACCTAGCCTTCCTAAAATTAGTTGGAAGGTTATTTAAGGTAATTTTAGGTATTTTAAATAACTTTATAATACCTAAACACTTAGATGTATACATTATTCCAAAATCAAAACCCAAAACCTCCAAAGAACTCTCTAAAACTCAATTGGAGCCAAAACTCAAGACAGAGCTTGTATTGAAGATTCTTTAGTGATTTCTCCATAAAATATTCTCAATTTTCGTGTCTTAGCATCAATTAAGTTATGGAATTCATCCTTAAATTTATTTTCTTTAAGGAGCCAATCTTCAAAGTGATTTTCTAAAAATTCTCAAAAGATGAGTTTTCTAAATTGTAATCTAGCCATGGGTTTGTATATTGATTGAGTTGATGTTAATTTGATGATTTGTTACGACCCTTAAGTACACCCTAGAAGTTAGGGCAACTCTTAGGTCGGAACAAGGCGTACTTGACCTTTCGAAGGTCTTGTACTAGCCTTTTAGCTATCATTCATTACATAAGACATGAAAAGTAGTGCGAAATTAAAACTTTTCACGATAAATAATAATAAGGAAAACATCTTTTATAAATACTAAAGGATAGTCACATCTTTACAAGCAATCTTAAAGACACGATATAAATATCTTAGGGACATGGCCCTTTACATTGAAAGAAATTACATAATAAGTCTTAAACAAAAACTAGAGAAATAAAGACTATGCCCTCGGATATATTAGGACATACTTAGTCTTGAGAGAGTCGATTCCCAAGCTTGCCTTCAAACCTTCAACTTGCCTCCAACCTATACTTATAGAGTATAGAAAAGTATGGGGTTAGTACAAACATTGTACTAAGTATGGTATATGCAAAAACACATGAAAAAGGGACATTTTAGTTGAAGTAAAGCTTTCATGCAATTTAGTAAGACCTTCATGAATATAAAAGTAATACAACATATAAATCACCACTTAACACATAACATCGAACCTTCATAATTTTAGTACCAAAAATCACATAACAATGAACTCAATCCACCTTACAGTGAACACATTTCAAACCAAAACACAGTGAACTTATTTCCTTTGAGCTTTCCCTAACAAAGGTATCCTAAGACTCACTAAGGTAAGACATGGAGGAACCACCCATATAATCCCTTCAATACACACCCAAGTGATCCTCAAGACTACCAACCATAGGCTTACCTCGCACTGGTAACAAGTCCACACTCTATGACTAGACACGAGAAGAACATACTTGAATTAAATACTTCACATAGGTGCCCTTCTCCAAGTGGACTTACAAGTTACACTAAGTGTAATGTGAAAGTAGCATCCCATACTAATAATCTCACTTAGTGCTCCATGAGAATTCCATTGGATTAGGTACACCACATTCATCATTCATAACTTCATCATACTAGACATAACCTTAACATGCTTTCTTAACATTAAACCTTAACTCACATAACTTTATTTGCATCACATGATAACTCATTCATTTCATATAAAATACACACCAAGACTCCCCTTTCAAGTGTCTACTTGTGCAATGGATAAATAGCATCCCATGCCACCAGTTACCCTAAGTACTACACTCTTTAGGAGATTTAGTTCATTTTATTCTTAGTGGGGGACATCTTAACCGACATAGTCCATGATAGCTAGACATGGAATCCCGATATTGACCCCTATCGGATGAGGGATCCCCACTTGCCTAGAGTAGGGTCATTATTTTAGCTTTTATATGGCTTCTCCAATAGCTACATCTATGCAGGCACATAGTTAAGGGATAAGGAGATTGCTACTAAGTAACTCATTCTCTTACTAACGAGGAGTACTCATCTCAAGAGGTACATTGGATACAACATATCTACTCACAAAGTGTAACCACCCTATCTTCAAATCCTCTCAGTGCTAAGCATAACTCCCCACAGAGTCTAAAACATTCATTACTAAAGGTCAAGGGATAACTATTGGACACCACATCTCATCTCACGAATAGTATCCACCCCCCAACATACATTAGAAAGCTCCTGGGAAATAGTGAGGTTGCTACTAAACACTTCATCTCAAGTCACGAAGAGTGTTCACCTCAAGACTCCCCCATTCTCATTCATTCAATCATTTAATCATTCAAGTATGTGTGTGCGAACACACCTTTCATAAAATCACTATTTTCATTGCATTGATCTCTAGACATGCTTATACTTTCATTCATCACATTTCACAAACTAGAATGCTTAATCTTGAACATATTATTCATTTAGACATACTATCATCAAGAGGCACATTTCAACCTTCTAAGATGTATCATACATAAACACTATAATCATCATTTAACTTCACATTATATGCCTTCAAGCCCACATTCACAATGCACACATTTGTGCAATATAATCATGAACTTCAAGTAAACACCGCCACCAATGGTGGACCATACCACTCAAGAACATTTCACAATAAGAGTAATTCAAAATGACCAACTTACCATCGAAGCTCTCACCACCGATTTACAATTCTATCAATAATTAACCATAAAATAGCCCTTAGAGCAGTAGCCACAATATCATCATAAAGAAACAATAGCTCAAACATTACATAATCATGTTCATTTAACCCATTTCTTAAGTTAAAAGTTTGAAATATGCATAAGCATGGGTTCATTGAAGTTTTGACTTGAAAATAATCAATAAATACTAAGAAAAACTCATTTCAATCATTAAAACACTTTCATGCTAAGACCCATGCTTAGAATCAAAGATAGAAGAAGTTTGAGTTTGAAAACCCTTTTTAAAAATATCTTAGAAGTGGCTCTTTGAATGGAAGAAAGTTCAAGGATGACTCCCATACCTTAATATGAGTAAATCCACGAGATTTGGTGAATAAAATGTCCAACATTTTCAACCCTAGCTCCACCTCGAGTTCTAGCTCCAATGGAGTTTGAGAGAGATTTTTGGGAGAGAAAAACTTTTGAAGGTTTTGAAATTTTGATTTATAAATGAGGGCTTGGGGTTTTTGGTTCGTAGAATGGGTGTATAATGACCTAAAGTTAGTATATAAAAAACACCCAAAATACCCAAAACACCCCTACATTGACTGGACCATTTTAGACAAGTCAAACTTCACTTAAATATTTGGAGTTATCGTCAGGGAACAAGTCCGCGTCGCGGAGATGCTCCCGCAAGATTTTTCAAAATAATTTTTAAGACAGGGAAGTCCACAACGTGGGCGTGTCTCATACGAAGACTTTTGGCCTAAGTTGTACCAAGTCCGCGACGCGCCAGTGTTCCACCAAGGAACAAAAGCCATGATACCTTGGGCAGCTTGCTTGGCCGAGGGTGGGATCTCTTCGTGGACCCCTAGGGCGATCCATGGGGGGGTTGAACCTGGACGTTTCAACCCTATATACTATATTTTACCTATTAAAAGTCTTTTTAAAAGTTTTAGACTCCATTCAACGCATAAAAATACCTACAACATACAAGGACACAATAGTGCACACACAAAGCTAGTTTCCGAACGTCTTGGTCGTCCCTTGACGTTTGACTTCCAAACTTCACGAACTGACTTATAATGATAAAATACATCATTTTAAATTGTCATTAACTCATGAAACTCATGTGAATCTCAAGTTCAACCTAGTTCATTTCTAGGGTGTAACATAATTTTAGACTAAAACTATGAACCCATGCAATTCATGAAACCCTAGTTTTGACTATTTCATGGGTGATTTGATTATGCATCAATTCTATTGAATTCTTGTGTAGTTTGATTAGTTCTATTGAATTATGAAAGAATCATTCTAGAATTGTAAGTAGGGTGCTCTAATTTGATTAATTCATGTTATATTATCTTTGATTATTTGTCTACTGCAATTTTTGGATTGAATTGGTGACTATGGCTATCGGTAACAGCCTTTGTATATTGAGTTGGTTGAATTTTCTATGGATTGGATATGTGAGATTGTATTGGTGGTATGTACACGTAAATCTCTCTATATTGTCTGGTATAGGTCATAGATTATGATGATGTTTGGTGTGGTCCCCTTATGGCGCTAGTGCTTATGTGCTATACTTGTGAATAATGTGGCCTCGTCTGCATTACTTTATGAATCGTGAAACAATGTGGCCTCGTTAGTGTTACTTTATGAACTATGTCATTAGCATGTACTACTTGACTTTGTGATTATTGTGAAGTCTTGATGACTTATGTGTATATGTGAAGTCCAAGCACGAATTCTCCTAGTTGATGATAAGTGTCTCTAGTAGGATATAGTGAAGTTGTTATGTGAATTATCTTATATTGATGTATAATGTTTCATGTTAAATTATATGAGACTTGTGATGGTTTATATTGATGATTCTATAGTAGTCAATAGGGTGACCTAGAGTTGACTTGGTTGTCCCTATGTGCTTCTTAAGTGATACGCTATATGTGATAAAGTGAAGTAATCATGTGTATTGTTCTGGTAGACTTGTGTCCCTTACTTGATACCTATAGAATGTGAATATGGATTCTTCACTTAGTATGCTAAAGATCCTTAGTCTTGTATGCGTGATTGACATGTGACCTTTAACATAGTGAGAAGGTCAATTATGTGGAACCTTCAACCTAGTTGGTCGGTTATGATATCCTTGAAGTTGAAAGTCGTAATGGTATCCTTCTTGTGTGAATGGTGGACTTAGGTTTGATTGGATGGAATGGCATAAAATCATCCTTAGGAAAGTCATTGAGCTATCCTCTTAGCCATTGTAGGTAGCCTTAGTGGACCCTCTTTGGTAAGGTGTAATGTGATTGGGTTATGAACTAGATATGGAACCTCTTCATGTGCTCCTTTATTGAAATACTATATGAGAACAAAGGCTAGCACCGAGTGAGTATTCTTGGGAAGTTGCTCTGACTAAGATGACCTTAGAGAACAAAGAAACCCTCGATATTCCGTAACCATGTGCCTACATGGGATGCGTCCTCGTTCTACCAATGGAAAGTAGAACAACCCTCCATCGTAGTAGGGCTTAATGACTCCAGATTCCATGCATGCTATTATGGTCTATGTCAGTTATTACCTACTCTAATCATATGGGTGTCACAACGGGGGAGAACACCCTTAAGTAACATGGCGTACTTGACCTCTCGAAAGTCTTATACAAGCCATAGTCATCATTCATCGCATAGTCATAGGTAAATTTAGCGGAAAATTTAAAACTTTCATAGCACATCATATGATAGAACATTACTTCATATATATATAAACTATCATACTACATAGTTTAAGACTCTAGTCTCTTTTCCATCTTAGACTCAACATCATTAGGGTACATTGACACGGCCCTTATAACATAATCATAAGTATACAATTTATAATACTCTACAGTAAACCATAAGTAGGAGATCCTTGAACTTAAGGATTCCTTTCCTTGATCTTGGGAATTCACATATCAAGCTCCTCATCATCTAAGGACATCCTTTATGCATCCATAACCTACAATTTGTGTAAAAAGGTAGAGAAGAATGGAGTTAGTACAAGAATGCACTAAGTATGACAACCATGCAAAAACATGCACTTAAAGGGGACATTTTACTTGAAAACCATGTATCATGCTTTTTTGTGAAATATTCATTAAACTGTGATACAATAGCATTTATACAATTCACATAATTCATATAGTCATATTCAAAAGCCAAACATCATATAAAATCACACATAGGATTTAAGTCACATTTGGGGTCACTTTACAGTAACCTATTTGCACTTTACAGTAAGCATATTTCCTTTACAGTGAACTTCTTCTTTTAACTCATCAACCTCCCAAGTAACCCTCAAGTGATACTTGTTGCAATGTATCACCTTAAAGTCACAAGGAAAACCATACATACAACTTACATAAGCTAACACATACCATTATAGGAGTATAACACATCATAGACACATTTAAGCCAAGACCATAGTATCATTACTGTGAAACTCTATTCAATTTACACATATACCAACTAGACATCACATGAATCACAGTAAGACCTTACTCACAATCCCAATCTAAGCCTACTAGTGCAATGTACATGTGAAGCCCCATAACCTCACACATATTTCGTAAACCTATCATGAGACTACAAGCTTTAACACTTTATTTCATACATCAACAAGGCAATATAAACAACTTCATTTATGCCAACAAGACCTTCATCATGTATTCACTAAGACCAACATTATTCATATACTACAAGACCACTTCATATAGGCTCATACCATGCATTTCATCACAACAAGTAGACAAATACTACAAAGTCATGCAACAGAACCATAAACATAGTCACATACATTAGAACAACTTCCTAGGACTCCCTTAGATAGCTACTTTGTAACATCCGGGGAGCACCCCCTAGAAGTAACATGGCGTACTTGACCTCTCGAAGGTCTTATACAATCCATAGTTATCATTCATCGCATTGACATAGCATATTTAGCGGAAAACTTAAAACTTTTCGTAGCATATTATATGCTAGAAACTTACTTCATAAAAATATAAAACATAAGTTATAATACATATTTAGACCTCAAGTCTCTTTGCCATCTTAGACTCAATCAACATTAGAATACATTAGGGACACGACTCTTAAAACATAAACATAAGTAATACTTTACACACTTTACAGTAAACCATAGTTTAGGAGATCCTTGAACTTAAGGATTCCTTTCATTGAGCATGGGAATCATCTATAAATCCCTTCACCATTCAGCACATCCTTTAATCATCCATAACCTACACTTTGTGTATAAAGTATAGAAGAATGGGCTTATCACAAGAATGTACAAAGTATGACAACCATGCAAAAACATGCATTTAAAAGGGACATTTTCTTCAAATCATACTTCATGCCATTTCGAGTAAATATCCATAAAACCTTTAAACAATAGCATTTATATTATTCACATACTTCATATAAACATTTTCAAAGGCCAAACATTTCATAAGATCACATATAGAATCTATTACACTTTCAACTCACATTACATTGAACTAGTTTTCCCTTAACAGTGAACTATCTTCCCTTTTATTCATTAACCTCCCAAGTAACCCTCTAGTGATACTTGGTGCAATGCATCACCTTAAGGCCACAAGGAAACATACATACACATACACAAGCCAACACATATCAACACAGAAGTATAGCCTATTACAAGACACATTCAAGTCAAGAATATAGGACATTACAGTAAAGTACATACATTTACACATACTTTTACTTCTTCTCATATTAATCATTATAAGACCTTATTCATGATCCCAATCTTAGTCTACTACTGCAATGTACATGTGAAGCCCATAAACCCACACATACTTAGTAAACTCTTCATGAGACCACAAACCTTAACATACAATTCATACATCCTCTTAACAAGTAAAGACAACTTCATTCATGTCAATACAAGACCTTCATCATATAATCATTTAGACCAACATAGTGCATATAAGGATAGATCACATCATGTAGAGTCATACCATGCACATCTTCATAACAAGTAGACAACTTCTACAATATCATGCATAAAGACATAAGCATAATCATATACATTAGGTCACCTTCCTAGGAGTTCCTAAGGAGCTAGTTTTGCAATGTCTAGATGGGTTCATTACTTCCACCTATACTAAGTAACCTCACTTAAGTCATCCTAGTTAGGATCCTATTTCTTTACTTCCATTGTCCATTTTACTTTAGGGAAACTATAGCCTTAATCGACACTAAGACCATGGGTGCTAAACATGGAATTTGGTGTTACCCCCTCACACCAAAAAGAGGGCATCTTACTTGCCAAAGTAAGACATACATCATGCTAGCATATTAGGTGATATCACTTGCTAGATCCTATGTGGAAAGCATAGTTTATGGAACTTGGGGGCAATCATGGAAATATCACCTTTCATAAAGTCACTATTATCATTCATTCAATCATTCAAGTATGTGTTTGCGAACACACCTTTCATAAAATCACTATTTTCATTCCATTGATCTCTAGACATGCTTATACTTTCATTCATAACATTTCACACACTAGCAAGCTTAATCTTGAACATATTCTTCATATAGACATACTATTATCAAGAGGTACATTTCAACCTTCTAAGATGTATCATACATAAACACTATAATCATCATTTAACTTCACATTATATGCCTTCAAGGTCACATTCACAATGCACACATTTGTACAATATAATCATGAACTTTAAGTAAACACCGCCACCAAAGGTGGACCATACCACTCAAGAACATTTCACAATAAGAGTAATTCAAATTGACCAACTTACCATTCATCCAAGATATCACAACCGATTCACATTATATCAATAATTAACCATAAAATAGACCTTAGAGCAGTAGTCACAATATCATCATAAAGAAACAATAGCTCAAACATTACATAATCATGTTCATTTAAGCCATTTCTTAAGTTAAAAGTTTGAAATATGCATAAGCATGGGTTCATTGAATATTTGACTTGAAAATAATCAATAAATACTAAGAACAACTCATTTCAATCATTAAAACACTTCCAAGCTAAGACCCATGCTTAAATCAAAGATAGAAGAAGTTTGAGTTTGAAAACCCTTTTTAAAAATCTCTTAGAAGTGGCTCTTTGAATAGAAGAAAGTTCAAGGATGACTACCATGCCTTAATATGAGTAAATCCATGAGATTTGGTGAATAAAACGTCCAAAACATTCAACCCTAGCTCCACCTTGAGTTCTAGCTCCAATGGAGTTTGAGAGAGCTTTTTGGGAGAGAAGAACTTTTGAGGGTTTTGAAATTTTGATTTCTAAATGAGGGCTTGGGGTTTTTGGTTGGTAGAATGGGTGTATAATTACCTAAAGTCAGAATATAACAAACCCCCAAAATACCCAAAACACCCCTACATTGATTGGACCATTTTAGACAAGTCAAACTTCACTTAAATTTTTGAAGTTATCGTCGAGGAACAAGTCAGCGTCGCGGAGCTGATCTTGCAAGATTTTTTGAAATAATTTTTAAGACAGGGGAGTCCACGACATGGCCGTGCCTCATACCAAGACTTTTGGCCTAAGCTGTACCAAGTCCGAGACGCGCCAGTGTTCCACCAAGGAACAAAAGCCTTGATGCCTTAGGCAGCTTGCTTGGCCGAAGGTGGGGTCCCTTCGTGGATCCCTAGGGCAATCCTTGGGGGGTTGAACCTGGATGTTTCAACACTATATACTTCATTTTACCTATTAAAAGTCTTTTTAAAAGTTTTAGACTCCATTCAACGCATAAAAATACCTACAACATACAAGGACACAATAGTGCACACACAAAGCTAGTTTCCGAACCTCTTGGTCGTCCCTTGACGTTTGACTTCAAACTTCACCAACAGACTTATAATGATAAATACATCATTTTAAATTTTCATTAATTCATGAAACTCATGTGAAGCTCATGTTCAACCTAGTTCATTTCGAGGGTGTAACATCATTTTAGACTAAAACTATGAAACCGTGCAATTCATGAAACCCTAGTTTTGACTATTTCATAGGTGATTTGATTATGCCTCAATTCTATTGAATTCTTGTGTAGTTTGATTAGTTCTATTGAATTGTGAAAGAAGCATGCTATAATTGTAAGTAGGCTGCTCTAATTTGATTGATTCATGTTATATAATCTTTGATTCTTTGTCTATTGCAATTATTGGATTTAATTGGTGACTATGGCTATCGGTAATAGCCTTTGTATATTAAGTAGGTTGAATTTTCTATGGATTGGATATATGAGATTTGATTGGTGGTATGTAGACGTAACTCTCTCTATATTGTGTAGTATAGGTCTTAGATTATGATGATGTTTGGTGTGGTCCACTTATGGTGCACGTTGTCACAGACTTAGAGTATTTGCTAAGACTCTTTGCGGCACTTGACAACTTACTCACGAATCTTTCACGATCTTGTAAGCTCAAGTAAGCCTTTCACACTAAGATCGCTAAGAGAATGAAAAGAAAGACTTAGAGAAAGAGATTTTGGAAGAAGTCTTTATTGCTTCTTTGGTTGGTTGATGGATGGATGATTTACAAATGCGAGTCCCCCCTATTTATACTACTTCCTAGGGGGCTAAAGTGTAAATAAAAATTACTTACAAGTCCTTAAATTATTTACACTTTGGTCCATATTCTAGAAAAGTCTACACTTTCTAGAATATGCTAAACCTTTCCAAGAAAATATATAAATTATTCTAGAGAATTCTAAGGAATTCTCTAGTCTTTTTTATTAATCTAGAAGGTTCTAGAGTTCTCCGCAAACCTCTCCACAACTCTAGACCCTTCCGCCGCCATCCGAACGCAAAATTTAATTGTCATGTGGCGAAACGTGACACGGTGCTTATGTGTTATACTTGTGAATAATGTGGCCTCGTCAGCATTACTTTATGAATAGTGAAACAATGTGGCCTCGTTAGTGTTACTTTATGAACTATGTCACTAGCATGTACTACTTGACTTTGTGATTATTGTGAAGTCTTGATGACTTATGTGTATATGTAAAGTCCAAGCATGAATTCTCCTAGTTGATGATAAGTGTCTCTAGTAGGATATAGTGAAGTTGTTATGTGAATTATCTTATATTGATGTATGATGTTTCATGTTGAATTATATGAGACTTGTGATGGTTTATATTGATGATTCTATAGTAGTCAATAGGGTGACCTATAGTTGACTTGGTTGTCCCTATGTGCTTCTTAAGTGATACTCTATATGTGATAAAGTGAAGTAATCATGTGTATTGTTCTGGTAGACTTGTGTCCCTTACTTGATACCTACAGAATGTGAATATGGATTCTTAACTTACTATGCTAAAGATCCTTAGTCTTGTATGCATGATTGACATGTGACCTTTAACATAGTGAGAAGGTAAATTATGTGGAACCTTCAACCTAGTTGGTCGGTTATGATATCCTTGAAGTTGAAAGTCTTAATGGTATCATTCTTGTGTGAATGGTGGACCTAGGGTTGATTGGATGGAACGGAATGAAATCATCCTTAGGAAAGTCATTGAGCTATCCTCTTAGCCATTGTAGGTAGCCTTAGTGGACCCTATTTGGTAAGGTGTAATGTGATTGGGTTATGAACTAGATATGGAACCTCTTCATATGCTCCTTTATTGAAATACTCTATGAGAACAAAAGCTAGCACCGAGTGAGTATGCTTGGGAAGTTGCTCTGACTAAGATGACCTTAGAGAACAAAGAAACCCTGATATTCCGTAACCATGTGCCTACATGGGATGCGTCCTCGTTCTACCATTGGCAAGTAGAACAACCCTCCATCGTAGTAGGGCTTCATGACTCCGGATTCCATGCATGCTAGTATTGTCTATGTCGGTTATTGTCTACTCTAATCATATGGGTGTCACAACTGGATAGCACCCCCTATAAGTAACATGGCGTACTTGACCTCTCGGAAGTCTTATACAAGCCATAGTCATCATTCATTGCATTGTCATAGGTAAATTTAGCGGAAAATTTAAAACTTTCATAGCACATCATATGCTAGAACATTACTTCATATATATATAAAATATCATACTACATTGTTTAAGACTCTAGTCTCTTTTCCATCTTAGACTCAACATCATTCGGGTACATTGACACGGCCGTTACAACATAATCATAAGTATACAATTTATAATACTTTACAGTAAACCATAAGTAGGAGATCCTTGAAGTTAAGGATTCCTTTCCTTGAGCTTGGGAATTCACATATTAAGCTCCTCATCATCTAAGAACTTCTATTAAGAATCCACAATCTACAATTTGTGTAAAAAGGTAGAGAAGAATGGAGAGAGTTATACTTGGTGCAATACATCACCTTAAAGTCACAAGGAAAACCATACATACAACTTACATAAGCTAACACATACCATTATAGGAGTATAACACATCATGGACACATTCAAGCCAAGACCATAGTATCATTACTCTGAAACTCTATTCAATTTACACATATACCAACTTGACATCACATGAATCACTATAAGACCTTACTCACAATCTAAATCTAAGCTTACTAGTGCAATGTACATGTGAAGCCCCATAACCTTGCACATACTTCGTAAACCTATCATGAGACTACAAGCTTTAACACTTTATTTCATACATCAACAAGGCAATATAAACAACTTCATTTATGACAACAAGACCTTCATCATGTAGTCACTAAGACCAACATTATGCATATAAAACAAGACCACTTCGTATAGGCTCATACCATGCATTTCATCACAACAAGTAGACAAATACTACAAAGTCATGCAAGAGAACCATAAACATAGTCATATACATTAGAACAACTTCCTAGGACTCCCTTATATAGCTACTTTGTCACATCTGGGGAGCACCCCCTAGAAGTAACATGGCGTACTTGACCTCTCGGAGGTCTTATACAAGCCCATAATTATCATTCATCGCATTGCCATAGTAAATTTAGCTGAAAATTTAAAACTTTTCATAGCAAATTATATGCTAGAAACTTACTTCATATGAATATAAAACATAAGTCATAATACATATTTAAACCTTAAGTCTCTTTTCCATCTTAGACTCAATCAACATTAGAATATATTAGGGACACGACCCTTAAAACATCAACATAAGTAATACTTTATACACTTTATAGTAAACCATAGTTTAGGAGATCCTTGAACTTAAGGATTCCTTTCATTGAGCTTGGTAATCATCTATCAGGCCCTTCACCTTTCAAGACATCCTGTAACCATCCATAACCTACACTTTGTTTAAAAAGTAGAGAAGAATGGGATTATCACAAGAATGTACTAAGTATGCAAACAATGCAAAAACATGCATTTAAAAGGGCATTTTCTTCAAATCATACTTCATGCCATTTTGAGTAAATATCCATACAACCTTTAAACAATAGCATTTATATCATTCACATACTTCATATAAACATATTCAAAGGTCAAATATTTCATAAGATCACATATAGAATCTATTACACTTTCAAGTCACATTAGAGTGAACTAGTTTTCCCTTAACAGTGATCTATCTTCCCTTTTATTCATTAACCTCCCAAGTAACCCTCTAGTGACACTTAGTGCAATGCTTCACCTTAAGGCGACAAGAAAACATGCATTGTAAGACCTCGAAAATGAGATAAAGTGTCTACAGCCTAGCATGTTCATCTTAATGTTATAAGGTACTAAAATGCTTTATTATGTGATATAGAGGCAGTGTGCAAAGTTTGAAGTGATTTGGAAGTCGAACGTCAAGGGACGTCCAAGACGTTCGACAAATAGTCGCTTATGTACCTCATGTGTGTATGCATGCTTAATTGTATGAACTGAGTATCATAAGTCTTGAAATGGTTTTAAATGATGTTTAATGTTATTGTATGAAGTTTCGTGAAGTTTGGAGGTCAAACTTCCAAGAATGTCCTAGGCGTTCGAAAGATAGCCCCTACGACGTTCATCGTATGTCATGTTGTGGTCAAGGCTTTTTGGACGTCTTGTAGGTGTTTGTTTTGGATGAAACTTATGTCGAAGGTCTATAACATTTTAAGGTTTGTAATAGCGTTGGAAACGTCCCGGTACGACTTCTAAAGGGCCCCACAAGAGGCCCAAAAAATAAGGACCCCAAAGCTGCTTAGACACTGCCTGGGCAGTGTCCCTTGACGGACCCAATGATGGATCGTTGGGCCACCAACAGACCGTCGAGCAGGTTTCGTCGAAGGGGGATTGCCTTGGGCAGGTCTTGATCCAAGAATTTAGCTAATTCATGGACGATGGAGGGCATGACGCCCCGTCATGCCCATGACGCCCCGTCGAGACCCTCGTCGCGGGTGCCTGCAGGTTTGACTGCCTGCGTGTTGCCACTTAAAGGGGTGAATGGGAAATTCACCCCACTTCCTAAACTAATCATTAAGGGTTTATTTATGTAATTTTGTGTGTATATAAGTCATCCAAAACGTGATTAACCCATTCAAAAAATCCTCTCACATGTTTAAAGCCTTTCCCCTCCAAAATGTTCTCTCTAAAACCACCATTGTTGGTGAAGCTCAAGAGCTGCTTGGAGATGGATTTTCTATGGATGAATCATGAAGTTATAGAGGTTTTATTGTAGACAAAGGTATTGTTATCTTCATCTCTAGTTATCTTTTTATCTAGAGAGCCATTCTCAATGTTTTTCAAAGAAATCTTATGATCAAGTTTCCAATCTTCCAATCTAGCCATGGGTTCCTTCTCAAAAGCTTTTTAATGATTGAATCATGATGAACTGAAGTTAATACAATGAATTAAATGTGTTTTCACTCCAATTGTATGATGAACCAATGTTCCTTCCAAAATTGGTTTAGCTCTTGCATGGGCTTTGTGATTATGGCTTGTTCTTGATGAATTGGTGATTCTCTTACGTTGAATTGCTTGTGGTTATTGTTATTTACATTAATTGATGCTGAATTGATTATGATCAGTCCATGATGATAAATATATGAGGTTTTGAGCATGAATAGCCTATGTTTCTACATGTTGTCTTGAAGTCGATTGTGAGATCGGTTGGGTATACTCTTGATTTTGTATGAACTGCTGTAGCTACTGTTTTAGGGTGATGTAATGGATGAAGTATGTAGGTATAAATCCTTAATGTACAAATTAAGAAGGGCTTGCATGAATTGATATAGATTCCTTTAGGCTATGAAGTCAAGAGGCTAAGTGTGTGATGTATCTTGAATTATGATTAGGTGAAGCATGATTTAGTATTGATTTCTTATCTAATTAGCTACTTCCTAATGAGTATATTATTTATGAGATATTAATGATGAACAAAGCCTTAGATTGTTCATAGTATTGGTAAAGTCTTTTATACTCTAGCAAATCGATAAGCCTAAATGCCTATGTTGTAGCCTTAATCTTGGGAGTATGTGATCATGATTTCAATATGGTTAATTGTAGGTTTAGATACTGCCTTAGACTTACATATGTATGAACTATGATATAAAATCAATGTAAGGAAAGTTAGCTAATGATCTATGTTATCCTACTTTCCTAGTGTGTTGATATGTTGTATTATGTTATGGTATAATCTTGTAGCGACTTGTATGTGGTTTCTTATATGTTTAAAGTACGTTTAGATACTGCCATATATGTGACTTATTGATGAATAAGGTGTATTGATCAATGATGATCAAAGGGTGAGAAATTGGTAAGAATGCTTAATTCCTTTACTCTTCTACTTCTCTATTCTTTTATAGTAATGTTGATGAAGCCTTGTATGGAATTGTGTGGTATCGTCCACTTATGGTGGCGGTGTTTACTTTATTGTCATTATATATGTGTTGACTATGGCCTTGAAGGCATATTGATGAACTTATGAACATGTGCTTAAGATGATACTATGAGAAGATTGTGCTTACTTTCCTATTCTAATTGTGGATTAGGTTGTGTGGTCATTTCATGAGCATGTGTATAACCATGTTAGGGTAAAGTATAGGTGCTGCCATTAATGTGTTAAGATGGTTAATAGCCCCTTACCTATGTACCCCTTATATGAAGGTGTAAATAGCTAAAGTTAGGAGTCTTGATTACATTGTATATATTGTTTTGTCTCCTATGCTATTATGTGTTGTGTGCTATGTGCTTGGAAGTGTAATGTGGTCTAATAGGGCGGCTGACTTGAGGAGTTAGTGATAGCCATTATGTGATCAAGTTGGTCAATGTACACACACTCTCACTTACATGCATATTAAAAGTAGTGTAAGTCATTGTGTCTAAATGAAAGGTAGTTCTCATATTCACTAGTGTCTACTACTATGCATATGAAGGTGATGTTTACGAATGTATGATTTGTATTCCCTTACTAGGATGACTTGATAGGTGTACTAGTATGGGCAAGGGTATGGGACCTTGACTACGCATTGCACATGTGTATTTTGATAGGATACTTCCTAGGTTTGGTTCTTATGCATATGAAGGATGATTATATGAACATGTTATGAATATGATATAATGAAGTATGAATGCGTATAGTGTCTTAGTAGCTTTATATAAAAGTATTGCTCATATAGTTATGCATATAGACTTATGCATTGATATATGAATATGTGTGACCTTATGTGTTATGTGAAAGGTTTGATCACATCTAAGTATACACTCACACACATGGATGATCTAGTTAGTGAGAGGGGCCTTACTAGGGGTGCCCAAGAATACTCCAAATCTAGATAGGTTCTGGAATATGCTATAAGCATATGAATGATGAATATCCTAAGCTTATGTTCTTATAAACAAACGTAATAAAGGCTTTTCAATAAAGGGAACTTAGCCTAGCACCAAGGAACTTGAATATGAGGGAGTGACACTTTCCAACATAGGAAAGGTAGGGTTCACTACGGTCCTCGTGTGAGGGGTGACACTTTCTTACATAATAAAGGTAGGGTTCATTACGGTCCTTACGGGGTGGATAGCCTCATGACCCAACATAGGGTGTAGAGTTGATATTTCCATGAATTCCCAAAGTTCCATAAACTATGTTGCCACCATAGGATACTAGCTAGTGGATTTCCACCTAGATAGCTATGTCATGTTCGGTTCTACTTTGGCCGGTAGATCCACATTCCATCGGTGTAAGGTTTTATGACACCGGATTCCATGATTAGCACCCATGGTCTATGTCGATTAAGGCTATGGTTTTCCTAAAGGTAAAATGGACAATGGAAGTAATTGAATAGGATCCTATCTAGGAGGAATTAAGGTAAGTTACTTAGGATAGGTGGAAGTAATGAACCCATCTAGACATTGCACAAGTTACTCCTTAGGAAGTCTTAGGAAGGTACCTTAATAGATATGATTATGTATGTGTCCTTTATGTATGATATTGTAGTCTTGGTTTGACTATGATTATATTGTACTATACTTCTATGATGGCATGTGTTGTCTTGTGTATATGCTATGTATGGTATTCTCTTATGTTCCTAAGGTGATGCATTGCACCAAGTATCCCTAAAGGATTACTTAGTAAGCAAATGAATTGAAAGAAAGAGTTAATGTTAAGGAGAGTGAGTTCACTGTAAAGTGACCTCTATTTGTACTTAAATTCTATATGTGCTTTTCTATGATTTTTGGCCTTTGATTGTGTTTCTATGAAGTATGTGGATGATATAAATGATACTGATAAATGTTTTATGATGATTTACTCAAAATGGCATGAAGTATTATTTCAAAGGAAATGTACCTTTTAAATGAATGTTTTTGCATGGTTGCCATACTTAGTACATTCTTGTGCTAATCCCATTCTTCTCTACTTTTTACACAAAGTGTAGGTAATGGAATGCTTAAAGGAGGTCTATAATTGAGGAGCTTGATAGGTGATTTCCCGATCTCAAGTAAAGGAATCCTTAAGTTCAAGGATGTCCTACTAATGTCTTTAATGTAAAGTCTTTAAATATTGTATAGTTATGAAAGGTGTCGTATGGGCCGTGTCCCTAATGTATTCTAATGTTATTGTGTCTATGATGGCAAAGAGACTTAGAGTCTAAATATGTATTATGACTTATGTTGTATATATATATAATGTGATGTTTCTAGCATATGATGTGCTATGAAAAGTTTTAAATTTTCCGCTAAATTTACTATGCCAATGCAATGAACGATATGAGAGGCTTGTTTTAGACCTCCGAGAGGTCGACGACGCCGGTTACAATCCAATATTGTACCCTATATTCTAGGGTATGCTTTTGGGTTGTGACATACATATACTTACACAAGCCAACACATATCACCATAGAAGTATAGCCCATTACAAGACACATTCAAGTCAAGAAGATAGGACATTACAGTGAACTACATACATTTACACATACTTTTACTTCTTTTCATATTCCTCATTATAAGACCTTATTCATGATCCCAGTCTTAGTCTACAAGTGCAATGTACATGTGAAGCCCATAAACCCACATATACTTAGTAAACTCTTCATGAGACAACAAACCTTAACATACAATTCATACATCCTCTTAACAAGTAAAGACAACTTCATTCAAGTCAATACAAGTCCTTCATCATATAGTAATTTAGACCAACATAATGCATATAAGGATAGATCACATCATCTAGATTCATACCATGCACATCTTCATAACAAGTAGACAAATTCTACAATATCATGCATAAAGACATAAGCATAATCATATACATTAGGTCACCTTCCTAGGACTTCCTAAGGAGCTAATTTTGCAATGTCTAGATGGGTTCATTACTTCCCCCTATACTAAGTAACCTCACTTAAGTCATCCTAGTTAGGATCCTATTTCTTTACTTCCATTGTCCATTTTACTATAGGTAAACTATAGCCTTAACCGACAGTAAGACCATGGGTTCCAAATATAGAATTTGGTGTTATCCCCTCACACTAAAAAGAGGGCATCTTACTTGCCAAAGTAAAACATACATCATGCTAGCATATTAGGTGATATCACTTGCTAGATCCTATTGGCAAGCATAGTTTATGGAACTTGGGGTAATCATGGAAATATCACTCTACACCCTTTTTGGGTTATAAGGCTATCCACCCCATGAGGACCGTAGTCAACCCTACCTCCCCTATTTGGGAAAGTGTCAATCCCTCACATGAGGACCGTAGTGAACCCTACCTTCACTACGTTGGAAAGTGTCACCCCCTTATCTACAAGTTCAGTCGGTGTTAAGCTAAGCTCCCTTTATTGAAAAACCCTTTATTATCATTTCTTTATCAAAAATAGGAATAGGAGAGTCATCCCCTCATATGCTTAACTCATAGGTCATAGATGAGAGTTTATCAACCTAATTCATGTGATAATTCCTTTCACATGGACATAGCATATGTATTAGCACTATCTAGTTAAAGATACACTTGAGCACACCTTTCAAGGATCCTTTATTGACTAGATCATCATTCATGTGTGTGTGTATACTTATATGTGAGAAAACCTTTCACATAATCACATAAATGTCACACATGTTCATATATCAATGCATAAGTCTATAGGTATAACTATATGAGCAATCATTTCATATAAAACAAACTGACTCTATACACATTCATACTTCATCATATCATATAAGCTTAACATTCATAGTAGTAGAAACTAGTGAATAGGAGAACTACCTTTCATTTGGACACCATGAACCTTTACTACTTTTAAGCATGCATGAAGTGTGAGTGTGTGTACACTGGTCAACATGATCACATAATGGCTATCAACAACTCATTGAGGCATCCACCCTCTTAGACCACATTACACTTTCAAGCATAGACCACACAACACAATTTAGCATAGGAGACAAGTCAACTTCATAGTATGCTTCAAGACTCCTAACATTAGCTATTCACACATTCACATAGGGTACATGGGTAGGGGTCATCAATCCTTAATAAATAATTATATGGCATCACCTACACATTATACCTAACCCTTTACATGCTCATAACAATAGCAACATAACCTAGATTCACAACTAAAATAGAAGACTAGGCACAAGTTACAAATAAAGTGATCATCATAACCACTCATTCATATAATCATCAATTTGCCTTCAAGGCCATGGTCAACACATATTTAATGACATAAAGTAAACACCACCACCATAAGTGGACCATACCACACAATACCAAACGAATCTTCATCATCATTACTATAGAGAAGTAGAGAAGTAGAAGAGGAGAGCAATTATTACCAATCCTTTAGCCTTTGGTCATCATTGACCATTTCTACTCTTTTATCAATAATTCAAGAATAGGCAGTAGCTAGAGTACCATAATCATAAAAGAAACCATGTACAATTTGCTACAAGATCATACTACAATCTAATACAATACATCACATATATACTAGAAAGTAGAAGAACATAGATCTTTCACCCAATTCGTTTGCATTGATCATCAATAACAATTTATTATCAATACACATGTAGGGCAATAGCTAAAGAGATCATTACTCAAACGAATCCATGCTTTATCTACCCTAACATTTAGATCATGTCATGTACATTACAATAGTCACTTTATAGGCTAGAAGAATCTAAATCAATCTTTACAAATTTCATGGTTATTTATCCATGTTAGATAAACTATACCTAATTATCATCACATTATAAATATGGGCAGTAGCTAAGGACAATTAACAATAATCGAGTCATATAGCAACCATTCCAACATTTTGATCACAAGTTACTACTAGATAGGCTAGAAGAAACTAGATCAATTCAAGAAAAATCTTCTTTTACTTTGATCATACGAGATTTATATCTATAATTCAATCATGATATTAGCCTAAAACAGTATCTATAATCATCATCACTTATTCGAATTCAACATTAAATCATAAAAGGCAATGCTACAGTGAATCATGGAAATTTAAGCTAATGATGTTCAAATCTTCATGCATTGATCCACATGGATCCTTCATCATCAATTCATAATCATTTAACGTATATAACAATAGGTATAAGCAATCCAACGTAAGAGAATCACAATTTAACCATTAACAAGTGATGATCACAAAGCCCATGCAAGGACAAAATTGATTTAGCGAAGGAACATGGGTTCATCATGCAATTGAAGTAAATTCACGTTCAAACCAATCCATTAACATCAAATCATCATGATTTATCCATTAAAATGTTTTTAGAAAGAACCCATGGCTAGATTGAAGAAGGAGAACTTTGATCATAAAATCTCTTTTGAAACTTTGAGATTAACTCTCTAGATGGAAGGATAACTAGAGATGAAGGATCACCATACCTTTATATTCATGAAAAACATTTAAACTTGATGAATCATCCATGGAAATCCGAGATCCAAGCTGTTCTTGAGATTCACCAACAATGGTGGTTTCTAGGGAGAATACTTTTTGAGAGAAAGGTTTCTTTCATGAGAAGGGATTGGGAATGGGAGGTTCACGTGTTTGATGACTTATATACACCCAAAAATAGGTAAATAAACTAAACCCTAACCCTAATACCTAAAAAAAAACTAAACCCTAACCCTAACCATTAACCCGAAACCCCAAGTCCAAAATACCAAAGCCCAAATAGTAAACACTAACAACTTAATCCCCCACAACAGACAATAACCCAATATTCCCAAAGCGAAAATTTTTCTCTCTCTACAATTCTCTCAAGGATTGTCATCGTACGCATTAAGCTAATCGGCTAATCGATTTGGAATTTAAGTTTTGGGATGGCTGGAATTCCAGCGGATGATCGATTTAGGCCCCCAGATCCGTCTTTAGGGGTGGGGAATCCTAATGTTCAGTCAACAATTCACGAAGTGACGGAAGAATCATCGTCCACCTCTTCACAATTGAGGAAAGTGGCTACAGTGGAGGCGGACATGGATGAATCGCGTCACAATGTTAAAATGGGTCACAATATTAGCGGTAAGAAAGGAGAAATCCAAAGGGTAGATGAACAGACGGGGTTGGGAAGACTCGTATCGCAGGAGAAAGAGGCGGCGAAATCGATTCATAACCAAGCCCAATCGGAAGGAAATCAAAAAGAATCTGGTATTGGTGATTTATCTCCTCTTACAGATTCACATACTCAACAAATTGGGGAGGCGATGGGAGTTCAAAACATTGAATCTCGACAGGAAGGAGAAATGGTTGAATCGCAAAGAATGTTTCAAGAACATGAAAATCGCGATTGTCAACAACAACACGTTAATCGATCTGTACAAACACACCAACGTATGCCCAATTTGAACAAGGAAAAAAAGGTAAATCTGCAACTTCAACAACCTGCAAATACAACAGCAAGAAATCAAGGTTCGAAAGAAGCTGTTCATTCTTCGAAAAATAGGCAAACTGGTGAGTCTTCGTATGGTTTGCCCAATAGATTAGAAAATGTTCAAGGTAAGATTACTTTAACCAATTTTACTTACAATAATGATGGTACGTTGAAGGAAACTGATAGAATTTATAGGGAGTCTGGTAGGAATCAAGATTATCAAGCCAATTTTCCTAAGATTTCTAGCAATTTCGATCGTCCTGTTCATAGAAGTTTGACTGATAAAAATGATCCTCCTTCAGGAAATGCTAACAATTTTCCTAAGAAAGATTAAATACCTGAACCTGCTCCTTATACTGTAATTCAAACTTATGCAGACAGGTTAAGATATAATCAGGCTAAGAGGGGAGTTAGTATCAAATTGACTGAACCTGAAATCACTACAAAACAGGGGCTTCCTGCTGTTTTATATGTTAAAGATGAAGTGGTTAAGGATTTGTCTTCGACTTGTAAATTTACTCTTATTGGAAAATTCATTTACACCATGCCTAGAGTTGAATTGATTAGGAAAAACTTTATTCTTCAAACTCAATTATCTGGGGGTGTTAAGATTGCTCATTTTAATTCTAGGCATGTTTACATAAACCTTGATAATGAATTAGATTACAATATGGTTTGGACTAAGCAAAGGATGACTATAGCAGGGCAGAGTATGAGAATTCAAGCTTGGACCCCTACCTTTAAACCTGATGAAGAGACTCCTTTAGTGCCTATTTGGATTTCTCTTCTAGAATTGCCATGACACTGCTACAATAAGGAGTTCATTACTAGCTTATTATCTCCTATTGGTAGAGTTCTGTACTTAGATTCTGCATCCATTAATAAAACTAGGGGAAGTCAGGCTAGAGTTAAGGTTCAAGTTGACCTGACTAAAGACAGACCCCCTCACATTTGGATGGGTTATATTGGTGAAGATATAACTGATGGTAGATGGCAAAAAATTGAGTATGACAGCATACCTGATTACTGTTTTTATTGTAAACATCAAGGTCATAAAGAGTCTGATTGTATCACTAAACAAAGAGATGAGGATAATAAAAAAAGGAAAGAATTGGATAAAAACAAGCCTAGGAAAGACAGTGTTCAAAATGCTCATAAAGATTTGCAGATTTCTAAGAACATGGAAACAGGAAGAAGGGAGGTGGATTATAATCAACAAAGGTATCAAAGTCATGAAAGTCAACAGCAGGTGATACAAGAGGAATGGCACACACAAAGAAGAAGAAATATTAATCAACAAGTAAGATTCAATACAGACAGGGCTGTGGTTCAACAACAACAGGCTCAAACATGTATTGTTTCTATCCCTACAAAAAACACATATATTTATTTAGAAGTGCAGGAATTTACAACTTCTGGAGAAGGAATGGAGGAACATACAGAGCAAATACATGAACAGAGGCCTCAGAACAGTGCTACCTTAAACAAGCAATCTCACAGCCATGCCTATATTGAAGGAAGCAATGTGAATAGAGAGCAAAGAAAGAAGCAACAAATGATGGAGGTGCAGGTCAATATGACTGAACAGACTGTTTATCAACAAGATGCAATAAATAGATCAGGTATTGACTCAATGTTCACCCTCCCTACACCCCTACATATTGATACTGCTTCTGTTGGAGTAGCTGTTGGAGGTGAGGTTGAAGTGGTCAGGATGAAAATAGAATTAATCAAGCTAGAATTTCTAAAGGAAAAGATAAAATTGATGAACAGGGGTCTCTTATTAATGAAGATAGGGAACCACCTGATAAAATCAATTTTAATAATTCACAACAGTTAAGTAATAAGAAAAATAATAAAAACCAATCTAATACTGGTAAGGATCCTATTAGTTATCAAAGAGATGATAATTTTGATGAATATAGGGCACCTGATTCTGAAGATGAGTATGATGCTGATACTCAATCTTTAGATGAGGGTATTGAACCAGGGGAGGAAATAAATACTACTTATCAACATCAAAAAGGTCCTATGCTTCATAACTCTAATGTTGAAGAGATTAGAGATGTTACTGGAAAGCAAGGACTTTCACCTAGGGGAAGAAAGCTGTTGAAACAAAATGAAAATGCTAGTACTAGAAAAACCAAATACTAGAGCTAGGAGTAGAGGTTTATGATGATCAAAATGATTTGCTGGAATGCTAGGAGCATTAATACTTTTGGTGCTCTGGAAAGGCTGATTAATCTCAGGAAAATTCATAATCTGTCTATGATTGCTATTTTAGAACCTTTTGCTAACCATTCTCAAATAGATTCTTATAAAATGCAGATGCTGATGAACAATGGACATAGTAATCCTAATAACAAAATATGGTTACTTTCGTCAAATGAGGTGAATTGTAATATTTTGGAAAGTGATCAACAACATATTACTTGTGAAGTAAGCCATGATGAGTGTAGTGAAAAATTTCTTATGACTTATGTTTATGCTAAGTGTAAGGATCATTTGAGGAGACCACTATGGGACAGCATGTTAAAATGGTCTGAAACTATGCATCCTTGGTGTATAATTGGTGACTTTAATGTGATATCTTCTACTCAAGAAAAGTTGGGAGGTAGAGAGTACAATATTAATAAAAGTTTAGAATTCATTGGCATTATAGAAGCTTGTGGATTAGTGGATATGGGATATAATGGACAGACTTATACTTGGTGTAATCATAGGAAGGATGGTGCTAGAATTTGGAAAAGGCTTGATAGAGGTATGGTTAATGATAAGTGGCTGGAAAGGATGCCACAAACTAATATTCTTCATCTCCCATCAGTAGGATCTGATCATTGTCCTTTACTGATGGAAATGAGTGATAGTAAGGCAACTGTGATTAAGTATTTTAAATTCCTCAACTGTTGGACTGATAATGAATCTTTCTTACAAACTGTTGAAAATTGTTGGAAAATAAAGGTTGTAGGCAATCCTATGTGGATTTTACATACAAAAATGAGGAGATTAACAAAAACTCTAAGGTCTTGGTCAAAGAAGGAATATGGAGATGTTTTTGAAAAAGTGAAATAGTATGAGGAGGTTGTTAAAAATGCTGAAGAAAATATTATTATGGATAATAGTAAGGAAAACAGAGAGAATTTATATGCTGCTAATGCTCAATATTTTAAGAATTTGAAGCTAGAATATTCAATTCTTCAACAAAAAACTCAATTGCATTGGTTAAAAGAGTGTGATGCAAATTCTAAATACTTTCATGCTGTGATTAGAGGAAGAAGGAAAAGTATGTTTATTCATAAAGTCATGGCTGACAGTGGTGCATGGATTCAAGGGGAGGAGAATATAGCTAGAGAAGCATGTGATTATTATCAAAATATTTTCACTGGTAAAACAGAGAAAATAAGGGAGGATATGCTACATTGTATTCCTAATATGATTACTCAGGAACAAAATTAAGATTTGGAAAGAATGCCTACAGAGGATGAATTGAGAAGGGTGGTAATGAGTATGAATCCCAATTCTGCCCCTGGACCTGATGGTATTGGAGGCAAATTTTATCAAGTTTGCTTTGATATCATTAAGGAAGATCTACTTGCTGCAGTGAATTCCTTTTTTAATGGTTATGATATGCCTAAATATATGACTCATGGCTGCCTAATTCTTCTCCCTAAAGTTGATCATCCTAACAAGTTAAAGGATTTTAGACCTATTAGTCTTAGTAATTTTAATAATAAGATTATCTCCAAGATCATGAGTTCTAGATTGGCTCCTATTTTACCTACTATTGTTTCAGATAATCAATCTGGATTTGTAAAAGGAAGGAGTATATCTGAGAATATTATGTTGGCTCAGGAGGTTATTCATGGTAACAAATTACCTAAAGAAGGGAATAATGTAGTTATCAAGATGGACATCGTTAAAGCATATGACAGAGTATCTTGGTCTTATACATGTTTAGTCTTAAGAAAAATGGGATTTGGTGAATTATTCACTGATAGAGTATGGAGAATTATGAGTAATAATTGGTATTCTATTGTGATCAATGGTAAAATACATGGTTTTTTTCATTCAACTAGAGGTCTTAAACAAGGGGATCCCTTATCTCCAGCACTATTTATTTTAGGTGCTGAAGTGTTTTTAAGACAACTCAATCTGCTCTATCAAAATCATATTTATAAGGGCTTTCACATGAAAGGTAGAGGGCTACAAATTAATCACTTAAGCTTTGCAGATGATATAATCATATTTACTTCCACTGATAGAAGTTCATTACAACTAATCATGAAGACTATTGAGGAGTATGAACTACTGTCTGATCAGAAAGTGATAAGGATAAAAGTTTCTTCATGGTAACTTCTAAAACTAGACAAGATATTATTGATTATATCAAGATGGAAACTGGTTTTGGTATGAAAAACAGTCCTATCATTTACCTAGGCTGTCCTTTATACATTGGGGGTCAAAGAATCATATATTATTCTGATGTAGTGGAGAAGGTGATCAAGAGGATTTCTGGTTGGCAAACTAAGATTTTAAATTTTAGAGGAAAAGTTACTCTTGTAAAACATGTGCTGCAGTCTATTCCTATTCACACATTAGCTGCTATATCTCCTCCCAAGACTACTCTCAATTATATTAAAAGAGTAATTGTTGATTTCTTTTGGGGTATTGATAAAGATGGGAAGAAGTATCATTGGGCAACTTGGGAAACTTTGGTATATCCAACTAATGAAGGTGGCATAGGTGTGAGGCTGTTAGATGATGTTTGCATTGCATTTCAATATAAAAAATGGTGGGAGTTTAGAACTAAGCAGTCCTTGTGGAGTCAATTTTTAAAGGCCAAATATTGTCAAAGAGCTAACCCTGTGGCTAAGAAATATGATTCAGGGGATTCTTTGGTTTGGAGGTATCTTACTACAAATAGAGAGGATGTAGAATCTCATATTAACTGGCATATTCACTCAGGGACATGCATCTTCTGGTGGGATAACTGGTTAGGAAATGGTGCACTAGCTAAATATTGTGACAATGTTTCTAGTTTAAACAATATTTTAGTGTCCGATTTTTTAACAGATGGTAAGTGGAAAGAGAGATCTGTTAGGCAACAGGTGCCTCCTGTGTTGGTGCCTAATATTCTTCAGACAAACATTACTTATAAAAAAGAATGGCTGATACTGCCATATGAATACCTAAGGAGAATGGAAAATTCACTACTGCATCTGCATGGGAAGTTATTAGAAAGAAAAGAATTAAAGACCCAATCAACAACATTGTTTGGCATAAGAATATTCCCTTTAAAATAGCCTTCTTTATTTGGAGAGCTTTGAGGGGCAAGCTACCAACTAATGAAACACTACAGAAATTTGGAAGAGCTGAAGCAGACTGCTATTGCTTTTACAGAAAAGGCAAAGATGATATCAATCATATATTAATTACAGGAAACTTTGCCTATTACATTTGGAAATACCATGCAGCAAAAGTTGGTGCAATGCAAGGAAATACAAATTTGAGAAGCCTGCTATTATATTGGAGGAATCTGCCAGTGCAAAATGAGGTACATAAATTACTTATTCATATTTTACCTAACTTTATATGTTGGAATTTGTGGAAGAACAGGTGTGCTGTGAAATATGGAGGAAAAAAATCAAGTATACAAAGAGTTCAATATGGTATTTTTAAAGATATCATGTAGGTTATTAGAATAGTGTTTGCTATCATACCATGGCAGCCTAGCTGGGACAGTTTGATCAATATTGTTGATCACTGTCACCAGCAATTTAAGGTAACCATGGTATGTTGGAATAAACCAGATGATGGCATACACAAACTAAACACTGATGGAAGTGCATTACAAGACTCTGGGAAGATAGGTGGAGGAGGAATTTTAAGGGATCATCAAGGTAAATTGATCTATGCCTTTTCTTTACCTTTTGGTTTTGGCACTAACAATATTGGAGAGATAAAGGCTGCACTATATGGACTTGACTGGTGTGCACAACATGGATACAAAAGCATTGTATTGGAAGTTGACTCTGAACTGTTGAGTAAATGGATCAACAATACAATAAGCATTGCTTGGAGATGTCAGCAAGAAGTCCAACAAATTCAAGAAATAAGCAGAAAAATGGATCACTTTCAATGCAAACATGTCTATAAAGAAGCAAATGGTACTGCAGACTTGTTAGCAAAATGGAGTCATAATCAGGATATCCTACAACACTTCTATACTACACAACAATTAATTGGATCAATTAGAGGAAGTTACATATTGGAAAAGATGGGAATACAAAATTTCAGAAGAAGAAAAATAAAGAGGATCAAACAGCCACCTTAGCATGTTAACAAGGCAGCAAAGGATAGGATTTATGCAAATGACACTTAAACTTATTCATTGATTAGGAATAGTTAGGTGAATAGTTTTTTATTGTTTATCTTTTCTTGTAAATGGAGAGTCTCCCTAATTCATGTATTCTTAGAAAAAAAAATTATTTCTATAGAGTGCATCTTATTGTATAAGGTTGAATTGACTAACCTTAGTAGGTAAGTCAATTCTACACCTACCAAATGATAGAAGGTAAGGTTTATGTCCCCCTTCATGTAATTTTTGATTTTATGAATGATAAGGCCTGGGGGTGTTGCTAAGCCCCTGACCCATCACAAGGGTCGTTTACTCAAAAATAAATAAATAAATAAATAAATAAATAAATAAATTAGAGTCATTTTAGGACGTGGGGTGAATTTCCCATTCACCTCTTAAATAAAACAGACGCAAGGTAGCAAGTGCAGGCCACCATCGACGGACCCAATCGACTGGTTGTAAGTCAATCGACTGGCCGTCCTTTGGCTTCCGTCGATTGGTGCTTGGCCAATTTTTGGGTTGAGACCTGCCCAAGATAAATATCAAATGACTATACCTCACCTACTGGCCGTTGGTTAACTAAGTGGCCGTCGTTTGGTCCGTCGATTGACACTGCCAAGAAAGTGTCTCGACCAGCCTTGGGTCCTTCTTGTGGGCCCTTTTGCGGGGCCCTTTTGAAGTCGTACCCAGACGTTTCCCATGTAAATACAACCCTTAACAAGTTGTAGATATCCCACATGAGTTTCACCCAAAACAAATACTCTGAACATGTCCAAACATGCAAGGCCCCATCAAGACACACACATGCATGTCTCGAGGCTATCTTTCCAACGTCTTGGGCGTTCTTTGACGTTTGACCTTTAAACTTCTCGAAACTTCATATAATATCATTAAAAATCATTACGACTCATTTTAAGACTTCATAAGCTCATTTCATACACATATAAGCACTCATAGACATATGAGGCACATAGGTCACTAATCGTCGAACGTCTTGGTCGTCCCTTGACGTTTGACTTCCAAATTACCTCAAACTTTACACACTGCCTCTAACCCATATTATAAGCCATTTTAGGACCTTATAACATTAATACAAACATTTTAGTCTCTAGACACCCTAACTTATTTTGGGGGTCTTACATATCCCCCACTTGGGAACATTCGTCCTCGAATGACACTTAGAACACTTTAATCACAACAAGGACTTCAACGCATCATAGAGAAGTTCATCATATTCATAAAATATTCAATTATAAGTTAATGCACCAAACTTTACAAGGAACACAACTTCACATCATTTAGCACTCAATGCACACAAGCAAGCAAAACTTCAATTCACTCACTCATTAATGCATCAATCAAAAAGGCTCTTATCATGTTCATAGGAGGAACAACCTTATCCTAATCATAACATGGTCATTACATTCCATTTTATTAAGAGTTCATCATACACCCTTCTTCTAATCATATTAAGGCAGATTCCACATCGCTCAAAAGTAAGTAGGCACTCATACTTCAATGCACATATACTTGAGTTAATTGAATCAACAAGGTCCTTCATTAGTTAGACCTAGTGCCATGAAGGTCATACTCAACCATATCATGCTTAGTGGTGTTCATGGAGGAATGTCCTTCTCCTCGACACACTTATATGTATCATGAGCTCACACCCAAGCAAATGCACAAAGGTCATCTTTACTGTAATATGAGAAATTCTCAACTTTTCAAATCAAGACATGTTCATGTTTTCTTCCTAGTGAAGTCTAAATGGTAAGTCACACCAAGTGCATCACAACAATGAGGAAGCCATTTCACACAATGTCAATTTATAACATAGTACTCACTTTCACAGTAACCATCATTTGGGAAAATTAATACAAATCATAGGCACATACATGAGTACTAAGCTAAACATGCTTTCACTTTTCAAGAGTGAGCCTACGATCATGCTTTCCCAACCATACAAGGCACATAATTTTCAAGAGACTCAACATATTTTATTTTAAAGAGACTCAACTTTTCATTATAAGGCTAATCATTACACCTCACAAGTGAATAGAACCAAGTTTCTTACCTTATCTCATGAAGTCAATTTCACAATTAGCATGTTAAGATGCACAATACACATGAGAACACATGGATTTAATCAAAATTTCTATTCATGCACTTTGGAATATTCATTATATCTTTAAGGTAATTTCAATCAATACATACCAAACATATAAAGTTCATGCAATCCATACTTTATGCAAGACTCTATTCATGAAAAAGCCCATCAAGACTTCATTAAATTCAAGTTCAAGCAAAAATAGAAGGACAAGGTAGAAAATATCTACAACCCTACTATTCGATCACCATCCCCCCATATAGGTAAAACCAATTAAGAGCAACTTATCCCAATCTTCAAAAGGATCTTAGTTATCAATCAATAACGGAATTATAGTAACATACCATAAGGGCTTCAAAGGCGTTATAAACTTTATCACCTAGGAAATTTATCCACAATCATCAAGTTAGGTCATACCATTAAACCACATAAGATTTTCATACATTACAATAGACACCAAGGTCGTTCAACATTAAGGGAAAACCACAAGGAGATTTAGCCATAAAATTCTTCTTTTTATTTGTCATTACAGTAAGGTGACTTCTAGGTCACTAAACCCACATCATCTCCCTACCAAGACAAACATACCATCTTCACACCTAGGATCAAGTATATACAAAGAACGTAATCATGAATGTTCACACATACCAACTAAGGCAATATTTGAAACATCATGCATATATTCAAAGGGAAATATTGAACAACTTTTAGAACATATTCTTAGGGTAGCATGCTTTCATAGTTAGTCACTAAGAATTTCATAGCTTACAGTACAATGATGCCAATTATACCTTAAATACAATGTGTAGGTACATATGATGTTATGATTATTTTATATTCCTAAATTGAGTATATGAATTGTATGATGCTCATGGTACAAAACTTTTAACAAGTTTTCACGAAGGCATGATGCATGGTTTCAATGCAAAATGTCCCTTTTAATTGCATGTTTTTGCATGATTGTCATACTTAGTGAATTCTTGTACTAACACCATTCTTCTGTACTTTTAAAACAAAGTGTAGGTTATGGATGCTTAATGGATGTATCTATGGTGAAGGGATTCATATGTGTTTCCCGAGCTCAAAGAAAGGAATCCTTAAGATTCAAGGATGTCCTATGTCAAGTTTATGTTAAAGTCATGTAATAGTTATGTATTATATTATAAGGGTCGTGTCCCTAATGTACTCTAATGATGCTGAGTCTAAGATGGAAAAAGACTTAAGAGTTTAACTATGTACTTATGTTATTTATATATTAATGGAAGTGAAGTTTCAAGCATATGATGTGCTATGAAAAGTTTAAAATTTTCCGCTAAATTTACCTTTGATACTGTGATGAATGATAGCTACGGGCTTGTATAAGACCTCCGAGAGGTAAAGTACACCATATTACTTCTACGGGGTGCTCTCCGTTCCTGACAATCACCCCCCTTGGGAGAATGACTCATTGAATTCACCAATTACCGATTCTTTGAACTCCATCTGTAGAGGATCAAAGTGTTAGTTTGACTTCACATCAATTACTAAAGATGACTCAAAGTTATGATGCATCATAAACCCCCATTTGGAGAATCTTCTAGTCGAACATTCAATCGGGCCAACCTATGAACATATTTTACTAGGTATTTCTTACCCTCCTCAACATGAGACACACTACCTATAGTTATATGCCAGTTGCACTCTGAAAGTACCATATCTTCTAGAGAATGGTCTTGGGATGTGACAAGTTTGGTATAAGAGCATAGGATAAGAAAGTAGTCTTAGGAATCAAAAAGTCTAATCAAGTCACGTCTAGTAGAGTCTCGACCATCGGTGTGAGTCGCGACACATCTATGGGTGAGAAGATATGAACTGATAGAGTTTCCCTTCTTTTTTAATCCTATGTCGTGCATTAGAGTAAACATTATGAGTATCCTTCTTAATGTGTTTCCTTTTGTTTCTAGGAGATGAATATTAGAAGGATGGCCGCTAGAAGGTTGGAAGAGGGAAGGGTGAATGAGAAAGGTCCTCCTCAAGTCGAGCAAGTTGAGAAAGTTCTTCAAGATGGACAAGGAGTCCAAGGTTCTCAAAATACTCAAGTGCCACCCCAAGGTGATTAAGTCCCAATTGTGAAAGGAGGTAATGATGTTCTGGTGGTTCCCCCGGAATTGTCTAATAGATATATTAGAGAGGATTTGCTTGCTTTAGCCCGAGCTGTGACTACTGAAGCGAATTTGAGTATGGTACCTAGGGTGAATATTGTGGAGAGAACTACAACCTTTAGGTTGAGATACTTTGTGTTGATGAATCATCCTATCTTTCTTTGCTATAAGGTGGGAGAGGATCCCCAAGAGTTCCTTCATGGTGTGTACAAGGTGTTGACTTCTATGGGGGTTATATCTAGGGACAAGGCGGAGTTGGCTTCATATCAATTGAGAGATGTTTCTCAAGTGTGGTACACTCAATGGAAGGATAATAGGCCGATTGAGTCGGAGCCTATTGAGTAGGAAGAATTTAAGGAAGCTTTTCTGGGTAAGTACTTTCCCCGTGAGAGGAGGGAGGTTAAGGTAGAAGATTTTTTCAATCTCAAGCAAGGAAATATGAGTGTTGAGGAGTAATCCTTGAAGTTCTAAATGTTGTCTAGATATGCACCATACTTAGTGTCTAATCCTAGGGATGAGATGAGTAGATTTGTGACAGGGGTAGCCAATCTAGTGAGGGAAGAATGTCATATGACCATGCTACGTGATGATATGATCTTTTGTAGACTCATGGTGTATGATCAATCTATAGAGAAGTCTAAACTTGGTAGGATTGCTAGCAACTTGAAGAGAAGTGGTTCAAGTGATCAAGGGCAAACTAGGTTCAAAAAGAGGGCTCAAACTCAAGATGGACCTAGTGCTCCTAAGGTGAAATTTGAGAAAGGAGTTGGTTATCAAACTGGCAAGCCTACACATGTCACTTGTGGAAATTGGAATTATGGGGAGTGTCTAGGGGGTACCGGGAGTCTTTTTGTTTAACGACCCTAAACCAACTAAGGTGAACTAGAGCCTCGTGGTTGTTTCTTGAGTTGATTTTAAGTTAAACTAAGGTAGGTTAGTGTCCTTAAGCAGTGTGTGAAGTTTGGTTAACTTTGGAGTTCAATCGACCAAAAACGTCCATGACGTTCGGAAGGTATGCCATAGAATGTACTTGTGTGTCTTGAGGTGTTTGAGTGAGTTTTATGTGTTCGTTTTCCTTGAAACTAAGGTGGGATGTTCATATCACCTATATGACTTAGTTTAGGGGTTTAACATCCGGGTACGACCCTACCTAGGACCCACAAGGGGCCTTATATGAAGGGCCCAAGACTTGGGCAAAACTTCCAAAATGCAGTGGCAATCAACAACCCTATGGACGGTCCGTTGGTCCACCAACGGTCCGTCGACCTAGGGCGTCGATTGTACCAGAATGTCTTGGTGGACAGGGTCCATTTTGGAGCTAAGTATCCACCCACGAGACCCTACCAACGGTCCATTGATGCACAGACGGTCCGTTGGTGAAGGTCTCGTTTGTGAGGGCCTGAAAGTTTGTGAAGCTGCTGCCGAACTTGGGGTGTAAATGTAAATACACCCCAAGTCTTTTAAGACCCTAGGTGGATAATTTTATTATTTTTAGGTTATATTAAAATATTTTTAAACCCTAGATCTAGACAAGACCCCTCACTTCAACATTCAAACTCTCTCTCCAAAAAGAAAACTCTCTCAAAGTCACCATTGAAGACAAGACTCAAGGAGGGAAATGAGGGATACTTTGGACGTGTTTATTCACCAAAATTATTGGGTTTTTTTCTCTTAAAGTTATTGTATCCATTCTGGAATATATTTTTATTCAAGAAGCCAACTTCCAAAAAGGTTTTCAAAAGGGTTTCTAAACTCAAACTTCTTCTAACTTTGATTTCTAGTATGGGTCTTCTTGAAATTATGTTCTAATGGTTTAAATGTATTTATCCTGGTTTTGAATTGATGATTTTGATTTTGAAACTCCATGAAACTCTTGTTTATGTATACTTCAACTTTTGGCTTAAAAATGGGTTATGTGAGCATGATTTGAGTAGGGTATGAACTTGGGTCTTCTTGTATTTGTCATGTTAGTGTAGCTACTGCCCTAAGGGACATAATATGGTGAAATATTGATAAATTTCTTATGAGTGATGATGGTTTTATTTGATGTTGAGTTGCTTTGATTATATAGTTCTTATTATGAATTGATATTGAGTGGTATGTTCCATCTTATGGATGGAGGTGGTAATTGATGAACTTGATATTCTGTAGTATGTTTTCAATATGTAATCTTGAAGGTCTTATATGTGAAATGAAGAGATATTGGAAAAGGGTCTTGTATTGTGTTTGGTGTAGCTTGAATTGCATGTTTGACTTAGTTTATGTCTAAATGAAGTATATTATTATGAGAAGCATGTAGAGTGTGTAACTTGATGAATCAAGATTAAAGTATGTTTAGAACTTGATGAGAAGGAAATGATGCTTATATCCAAGGTGTGCACATGTACACACACACACTTTAAAGAACGTATTATGCCAAGTTAAGTAAAAAGGGGAATCTTGAGGTGGACACATTTCGTGAGTTGAGATGTATTGTCTAGTAACAACCTCTCCATTACTAGTGAGCTTTCTAAGGTAGACTATTATGTTGACAAATCTGTGGAGAGTTATGCCTAGCACCGAGAGGATATGAATGGGAGGTGGATTACACTTTGTGAGTTGAGATGTTTTAATCCAAAGTACCTCTTGAGATGAGTACTCCTTGTTAGTAGAGAGTGAGTTACTTAGTAGCAATCTCCTTATCCCTTAACTATGTGCCCGCATAGGTGTAGCTATTGGAAAAGCTATGTAAACGCTAAGAAGCATGACCTTACACTAGGCAAGTAAGGATCCCTCATCCGATAAGGTTTAACATCGGGATTCCATGTCTAGGTCTCATGGTCTTTGTCGGTTAAGCTAACTCCCACAAAAGAATTGATTTGAAACTAGTTAACTTGTGTATTGTTGATATTGTGTATGTATGTCGTGAAGTGCCCGATCCACATTAGTCACCTATTAGGAGCACTAAGTGGGAGTAGTAGTATGGGATGCTACTCTCACATTGCACTTGGTGTGACCTATACCTACTATGGGAGAGGAGTACTTTCATGAAATCTGTGTGAATGAGTATTATGGTGTGGTGTTATGGATGATTATTGTGGAGTACGTGAGTAAATGGAATCCATTAGAAGCACTAAGTGGGAGTGGTAGTATGGGATTCTACTCTCACATTGCACTTAGTGTGACTTATATTTCCATGAGTGTTTTGCATATGTTAGCCAAGGGCGTGGATTTTATTTCCAACAAAGCAAGCCTAAGATTTGGTGGTTTGAAGGGTCGCTTTGGTGTGCTTTAAGGGAGGTGTAATGAAGGTCCCTTCTTGGCTCACCTTAGGGAGTCTTAGGATGACCTTGGGTTAGGGAAACTTCAAAGGAAAAAGAGTTCATATGACTTGGACCGTGCCATTCACTGTTAGGTCTTAATTGTAAAAATTCAAAATGTTCACTGTAATACTTATTCAATTTTACTGTAAATTTTAGTAAGTTCACTGTAATGTTCCTTTTTAGTTACTATAAGTTTTGGTAAAGTTACTGTAAAGTGTTCTTTTGGTTCAAAATTATGTGAGTTATTTCTTAAGTGCTAAATGATGGTTCTTATGTTGATTTGCTTCTAAATTCATGAATGTGCTATTCAAATTGCATGAAAGGTAATTTTACTAAAATGTCCCTTTTTGCATGTTTTTGCATATGCCATATTAGTACATTATTGTACTAACCCCATACTTTTAAATATCTTATGAGTATAGGTTGGAAGCCTTTTGGAGGATCGAAGTTGAAGCTTGGGAATTCTATATCTCAAGAATTTGGTATGTCCTCATATATTCGAGGACATAGCTTATGTTTCCTAGTTTCTTTATTAAGACTTAAATTTGTATTTCCTTTTTCTTGTAAATGTCCGTATCCCTAAGATTCTAAGTTGTGTCTTTAAGTTAGCTTGTGACGAAAAGATTTCCTAGTATTTATGAAAAGACTTATATTATTATAATTATCATGAAAAGTTTTAATTCCGCACTACTTTTCATGCTTTATATTATGAACGCTAGTTAGAGGGCTTGTACGAGACCCCAAAGGGTCAAGTATGGCCTATTACGATTCGAAGGTTTTCCCTAACTTCTAGGGGGTGCTTTCAGGTCGTGACAGAAACGGTATCAGAGCATAAGGCTTTGGGAAATCATTTAAGGTCTAAATGTATCACACGCCACATCTAGTAGTATCTTGGTCATTGGTGTGAGTCGCGACACATCCATGGACAATAGGCTATAAGATGCTAGAAGTTCACTTTCTTCTCTATTCTAGTATCGTGCCTTAAGTTGAGTTTATAAGGTGTCTTTTCTTAATCTCTTCTTTTTGTGTTTTTAGGACATGAATACGAGGAGATCGAACGCTATAAGGGAGGAGGGTGGTGTAGCTAATGATATGATCCCTATCCGTGACCAAGTTCCTATTGTTGTCCTAGAGGAGGAAGAAAATGTGGGGGTTCCTCCTCAAGAACCTCAAGGGCCTCAAGTGCTTCCTATGCCTCAAGCTCCTTTTGATGAGGGTGATATGACAAATGCGGAGTTGAGGGCTTCCCTAATGAACTTGACCCAACTCATGACGGCTCAAGCTCAAGTCATCAACAATCACTTTGTGGCCCAAGCTAATCAAGGATATAGTCCCCAACCAAATGCTAGTACTCCCGCCTCTAGAATTCGGGATTTCATGAGGATGAACCCTCCTACCTTTCATGACACTAAGGTGGATAAACATCCACAAGTCTTCATAGATGAGATTTTCAAGGTGGTAGATGCTATGGGTGTGACCTCTAGGGAAAAAGCGGAGTTAGCCGCTTACCAACTTAAGGATGTTGCTGAAGTGTGGTATGAGCAATGTAGGGGTAAGAGACCCTTAGAAAGAGGTCCGGTTGATTGGGAGGAATTCAAAGAGGCTTTCCTAGATAGGTTCTTTCCCTTATAATGGAGGGAGAAGAAGTGGTTGAATTCATGAACCCTCGTCAAGGGGAAATGAGTGTGCAAGAGTATTCTCTCAAATTCACCCAACTCTCTAAGTATGCCCCGACCATGGTAGCCAACCCTAGGGCTAGGATGAACAAGTTTGTGATGAAAGTGTCTATGTTGGTGGAGAAAGAGTGTCGTACGGCAATGCTTCTTAATGATATAGATATCTCTAGGCTCATGGTTTATGCGCAATAAATTGAGGAGTCCAAAATTAGGGAGATAAGGCAAGAGGATAAGAGGCCTAGGTCGGATGATTCTAGTCACCAAAAGCCTAAGAATAGGTTTTATCCCTAAGATTCTCCCATGGGAAACAAGGATAGGGCTCCAAATAAACATTCTCAAGGTGGTGGTCATTCCTATGAAAGGGCTAGGTGCCCTACTTGTTGCAAGCAACATGGGGATAAGTGTCTTGATGGAACGGATGGTTGTTTTGCATGTGGTAATAAGGGTCAAAAGATGAGGGACTGCCCAAACCTCAAATCAAGGGGGAAAGATGTCAATCAAACTTCCCTAGATCCTAATGCTCCCAAGAAGAACCCTTCCTATGGGATGGGGGCTAGGAAGGATAATTAATCCGGATTGATGGTTTTGGTAAGTCGTAACTACTTTTTATTGTTGCTTTTGTGTTATGAAATGAGTTTATGTGTTTTAATAGTTTGTATGATCATGTCATCTTGATGAATTGTTTTGTCTTGAATTTTAGTTTAAATGTGTGTAAAAGTATGGTATATGAGTATGTTTAATGTTGGAGAAGGTAGTTCCTCCATAAAAGAAGTTTAAGGTTGAGTTTTGACTTTGTGAAGTTTGGCAAAAGTTGCCTATGTTTCTAAGTGTTGAAAGTGTGAAATGATGTTCCTTGCTAGTTTTTGCAGTGATTGTTGATGTTTTGATCATGATCTAATTGTATTATGTCATGCTAAGTGAGTCCTTGTTATTCTTAAAATTTAAGTGTCATTCGAGGACTAATGTTATTCCAAGTGGGGGAGAATATAACGCCCCAAAACCAACTAAGGTGAACTAGAGCCTCGTGGTTGTATCTTGAAATGATTTCAAGTTAAACTGAGTTAGTTTAGTGTCCTTAGTCAGTGTGTGAAGTTTGGTTAATTTTGGAGTTCAATCGACCAAGAACGTCCATGATGTTCGGAAGGTATGTCTTAGAATGTACTTGTGTGTCTTGAGGTGTTTGAGTGAGTTTTATGTGTTCTTTTTCCTTGAAACTAAGGTGGGATGTTCCTAAGACCTAGCAAAATTAGTTTAGGGGTTTAACGTCTGGGCACGACCCCACCTAGGAACCACAAGGGGCCCTAGATGAAGGGCCAAAAAATTGGGCAAAACAGCCAAAAAGCAGTGGCCATCGACGACCCTAAGGACGGTCCGTTGGTCCACCAACAGTCCGTCGACCTAGGGCGTCAATTGGACCAGAATTTATTGGTGGCCAAGATCCATTTTGGATCTAAGTATCCACCCACGAGACCCTACCAACGTTCCATTGATGCACAGACGGTCCGTTGGTGAAGGTCTCGTCTGTGAGGGCCTGAATGTTTGTGAAGCTGCTGCCCAAGTTGGGGTGTTTATGTAAATACACCCCAAGTCTTTTAAGACCCTAGGTGGATAATATTAGTGTTTTTAGGTTATATTAAGAAAGTTTTAAACCCTAGACTTAGACAAGACCCCTCACTTCAACATTCAAACTCTCTCTCCAAAAAGAAAACTCTCTCAAAGTCACCATTGAAGCCAAAACTCAAGGAGGGAAAGGAGGGCTGCTTTGGACGTGCTTCTTCACCAAAATTAGTGGGTTTATTTCTCTTAAAGGTATGGTATCCATTCTTGAATATATTGTTATTCAAGAAGCCAACTTCCAAAAAGGTTTTCAAAAGGGTTTCTAAGCTCAAACTTCTTCTAACTTTGATTTCTAGTATGGGTCTTCTTGTAATTAAGTTCTAATGGTTTAAATGTATTTATCTTGGTTTGAATTGATTATTTTGATTTTAAAACTCCATGAAACTCTTGTTTATGCATACTTCAACTTTGGGCTTAAAAATGGGTTATGTGAGCATGATTTGAGTAGGGTATGAACTTGGGTCTTCTTGTATTTGTCATGTTGGTGTAGATACTGCCCTAAGGGCCTTAATATGGTTAAATATTGATATATTTCTTATGAGAGATGATGGTTTGATTTGATGTTGAGTTGCTTTAATTATATAGTTCTAATTATGAATTTATATTGAGTGGTATGGTCCATCTTATGGATGGCGGTGCTAATTGATGAACATGATATTATTTATTATGTTTTGAATATATAAGCTTGAAGGTCTAATATGTTATATGAATAGATATTGTAAATGGGTCTTGTATTGTGTTTGGTGTAGCTTGAATTGCATGTTTGACTTAGTTTATGTCTAAATGAAGTATATTATTATGAGAAGCATGTAGAGTGTGTAACTTGATGAATCAAGGTTAAAGTATGTCTAGAACTTGATGAGAAGGAAATGATGCTTATATGCAAGGTTTGCACATGTACACACACAAACTTTAAAGAATGTATTATGCCAAGTTGAGTAAAAAGGGGAATCTTGAGGTGGACACACTTTGTGAGTTGAGATGTAGTGTCTAGTAGCAACCTCTCCATTCCTAGTGAGCTTTCTAAGGTAGACTATTATGTTGAGAAATCCGTGGGGAGTTATGCCTAGCAACGAGAGGATATGAAGGGGAGGTGGATTACACTTCCTGAGTTGAGATGTTATAATCCAAAGTACCTCTTGAGATGAGTACTCCTCGTTAGTAGAGAGTGAGTTACTTAGAAGCAATCTTCTTATCTCTTAACTATGTGCCCGCATAGGTGTAGCTATTAAAAAAACCATATATACGCTAAGAAGCATGACCTTACACTAGGCAAGTAAGGATCCCTCATACGATAGGGTTTAACATCGGGATTCCATGTCTAGGTCTCATGGTCTTTGTCGGTTAAGCTAACTCCCACAAAAGAATTGATTTGAAACTAGTTAACTTGTATATTGTTGATATTGTGTATGTATGTCGTGAAGTGCACGATCCACATTAGTTACCTATTAGGAGCACTAAGTGGGAGTAGTAGTATTGGATGCTACTGTCACATTGCACTTGGTGTGACCTATACCTACTATGGGAGAGGAGTACTTTCATGAAATCTGTGTGAATGAGTATTATGGTGTGGTGTTATGGATGATTATTGTGGAGTACGTGAGTAAATGGAATCCATTAGGAGCACTAAGTGGGAGTGGTAGTATGGGATTCTACTCTCACATTGCACTTAGTGTGACTTATATTTCCATGAGTGTTTTGCATATGTTAGCCAAGGGAGTGGATTTTATTTCTAACGAAGCAAGCCTAAGATTTGGTGGTTTGAAGGGTCGCTTTGGTGTGCTTTGAAGGGAGGTGTAATGAAGGTCCCTTGTTGGCTCACCTTAGGGAGTCTTAGGATGACCTTGGGTTAGGGAAACTTCAAAGGAAAAAGAGTTCATATGACTTGGACCGTGCCATTCACTGTAAGGTCTTCATTTTAAGAATTCAAAATGTTCACTGTAATGCTTATTCAATTTTACTGTAAATTTTAGTAAGTTCACTGTAATGTTCCTATTTAGTTACTCTAAGTTTTGGTAAAGTTACTGTAAATTGTTCTTTTGGTTAAAAATTATGTGACTTATTCCTTATGTGCTAAATGATGGTTCTTATGTTGATTTGCTTCTAAATTCATGAATGTTATATTTAAATTGCATGAAAGGTTATTTTACTAAAATGTCCCTTTTTGCATGTTTTTGCATATGCCATGCTTAGTACATTTGTAACGGCCTGTATTTTTGTATGTGGTAGTTCTATTCATGTTATACTTGACATATACTTATAGTGTAGGTGAGGGATCATGTTTCTTACATGATTAGTGTTGGTTTAAACTAGCTTGGAAGGTGATGTAATGCCTTGCACGTTTTAGCATATGTATTGCAAGTTAACTCCGATGGAAAGTATTTAAGTAATTATAGTAAGGTGGTAATTGAGCTAGCAGTTGCATCACCTACTTGATCTATATTATAGTTAAAGGGCCCAAGTTTGATTGACCAGATTTAGGCTTATATTTAAGGCTCATTTGAAGCCCAAACCTATTAAAGAAAAATGTGAATGAAATAAGGCCCAACAGCCAAATCTGCCAATTGGCCCATTATGGATAAAGCCCAAGTGAAACTAGGTAAGTGCATGACCTCCTAAGTTTTGTTTTACCATGTTATTGGGCCAAGTGTATACCACCTACTTGCTAATATCTGTCCCAAGTTGAATAAAAGAACAAAGGGAAAATGGACAACCAAGGTCCAATAATATTAAGTCCAAAAAGGCCCAATTTAAAGGGACAAGCAGTTGGGGCACCTACTTGACATTATATGGCCCAAAATTGGTCAAGAGTGTCGGCCATAACACCTCCTTTTTCAAAGGATAAGGATCAAGTCTTATTCTCCATTTTGAACTTGCAAAATTTCAGATTTTCTTAAGTTTCTTTCTTGGTCTCTCTTGGCTTCAATAAGCAGCCCTAAAACACCTTAGGGATTCTTGAGTGCTGTCTCATTTTCAAGTAAGAAGTTTGAAGGAGAGAATTCTTGAAGTACAAGAGAGGATAAATTTCCAGAATTAAGGTAAGACCCATTCTTGAAGTACAAGTTTAGAGGATAAATTTTCAGAATTAAGGTAAGACTTCAACCCATTTGTTTTCCTCTCTTTGATAATGTTTGGAGTGGAGAATTTTGTATATATTTATCAAGAATTCATGGATTGTGATAAATCTTTGAGTCAATATTCTCCTATTATGCTGAAAGATTTGAGATTGATAGTGGCTGCCTTATGAATATTGTTGTTGAGGGCTGTTTGGGTATCTCTGGAAATGATGTTTGAAGTTGTATTAATGTGTAGAGGAAGGGTGTGGTGGTTCACCATTTATGTAAGGGTTGTATGGGCCTGATTTCCATCAAATATTTTTAGCTACTGTTTTGGAGAACCTTATTGTGATTAGCTGCTGATGTTAGCTTAATCATGACTTATGTTGTAGATTAGCACCCAATAAGGAAGGCTGAATCGTGATAGTGGTATTGGTCATAAATATAAGGTATGTAAGGCTATTCGACTCTATATCCTTTTGGCATGAAATCTGCCACCTGCAATTAATATCAATGAAGTGATTCTCATAAGTTCTATTTCTAGAAAAGGAAGCATGGTGGCAGTGTACTATCTCCAAATAGCTAACAATATTTCTTTCCCCATTCTAAGTACATGGAACTACTTCATTATATGTTCACTACTCTATACTTGTGTAAATTCCCCTTGTGCTGTTATAGAAATGGTATTTGCAAAAGAAAGTTTGATGAATCCTTCTCCTAAGCCAATTGAAGTCAATTGTGCCATTAAGGTCTTAAAGTAAGGTGTTGATGTTTCATAGCTCCTTATGTCATTGTTACTGCCTCAAAGTATTGTTTTCATGTATTCCACTACTGTTCCATAATTTCATGTCTCCAAGATGATTATGACCACCAAATCAACATCTCAAAGTGTTACGATTATCCAAAATAACATCTCAAAAGAGTTATGAACTGATTAACAATAATCTCAAAGATTAAAGAATCTAAGTGAAGAAATCTATATAATTAAGGGTGGCAGCTCAGGGGCGAAAGCCTAGCATGGGCCGATCCCTATTGGTATAGAAGGGTGGCAGCTCAGGGGCGAAAGCCTAGCATGGGCCGATCCCAAGTTGTGTAATTATCTCATTTCCTTTGTAATGAAACCAAACAACCTTATTGTCATTTATAACAGGGTGTAATGCAAATCCAAATCAAATAATTGGTCTGTGATTATATGGTTGATGACACATAAAATTGGGATTAGCGTGGTGCCTATCAGGGAGTTGCCTCATCTCCCCCGTAGCAGGATTCTCTAAAGACACCGAATCTTTGCCACCAATTACTCTATTTAGCAAAAAAAAAGCCATCTACCAAACCTCAAAGGTTACCTCTCATCGTCGGTTCATCGTCGGTTCACGAGGTAGGTTTTCAAGTGCCCCATCTCTGAAATCAGAGTGATGGGATCAATAAAATTAAGAGCATTGTGGTCATAAACATGATTTTATGCACCTTGTTACAATGATAATTGAAGTACTCTCTAATGAATATAGGGTTTTTGATAATTTTATACCCCGTTTCTCACACACATTTGAATCGCAACAACGACTTCACCGGCTCAATAACCATAAATTATATAACAATAGATTCTCAACAAAAAATAACCTAACACAAAGTCTTGTCATTCCACTTTATGAATAGACTTGCATATATAGATTTTTGAAACAATTATAATTCTTTAATATGATTCCTAATCTAATAAGGATTGCTAAATTATTTTAATTGTTTGAACTTTTTGCACTTTATTAAAAGACTTTGCTTTAGACAAAATCATCTTTTCACTATTTTTTTTTCAATTATTAAACTATTTTTTCATGTTATTAAATATTTTAAGTATAATATAAAATCTAAAATAATTAGCTAAAATCATCTACGAGTTGATAAAATATTTTTTTATTAAGGTACCCTAAAACAAAAAAAGAAAAATCATGCGTCCTAATTATATGAGGAGACTCCTAAAATATGGATAACTTAATATTGACTATACCTAAAATAATGAAAACGTTTATGTATGAATTAGAGTCCTAATAGGGGTAGTTTTAACTTTAAATTTGATCTTAGACTACTTTAGATTTGGTTATTTGATCATTTTAAATAAATTAGAATTTTATTTAAATATAAAATATAAATAGTAGAAGTAGTGTAGTACGATGTATCATAATTAATAATCATAATTTATGTAATTTCGTATTTATCTCTTATTTTCAAATTTCCGATTAACATGTAATTGGTTTCGGTAAGAATGGTACTTAAAATTTTATTTTAAAATTTTCAATCATTATTTCAATTATATTAAGTTAATGTGATTGATTTTTCTTATCTTTGTTTAGGAGTTTGTATTTGTATGATATATTATACTAAAAGAGGTAAGCCACGAAAGTAAAAGTTCAAATACTATTTTGCCCCTATCTTAATTGAAAATGTTATAAAATATCTAATAAATTAAATATTAAATAATGTTTTAAAAGAGATTTTAAGAATGTCTCTCCATTCTCCAACATAACTTTTCAGTTTTTTTATAGAATTCTACACAAAACTTTTGCCTTTTAAATATCATGTGCATGAAGTAAAATTATTGTTGGTAAAAATAAAAGCTAATTTGCCTTTCAAAGATCATAATAAAAAAGCATATGATTTCATCAATTACAGAAAATTCTTAAGCATGAAGATCGCCAATTAAGGCACATAGAAGGTTGTAGTGGAATGTTCTGTTACTTTAAGAAGGATTTAGGCTTAGTGGTGTCTGTCGTAGTAGTAATTTATTCTTGTATTGTCTTGTTTTTTATTTCTACCACCAATTGTTTTTTATAATTTTTGGTTATTGCACTTTTTTTTTGTTACTATTTTTGGCATAGTTGTTGTATTATATTATATTATCTTCACTATCATTTTTCTTTTTTATACTTACTCTGATTTGCTATTGTAATAACCCAAATCGTCATTAATTAGGAGAAACAAAAATTTCAGGAGGTTCTGGAACACTATCCTGCCACAGTGGGCCAAAATGCTGCTAGGCTGGTGGCGCCAAAGTGGGATAAGTTGGTGCCAGAGTGGGATCAACAAGACCGAACATAAATCGTGACAAATTCTATTTTCTCCATCTTCCTAAAATACATAAATAACTCGTAAGACATCCTGGAAACCTTAGAAAAGCTTCTCTAAGCTTGGAAAGGAATGACAATAGACTTCTAGGGTGAGGATGAAAATATCTTGTTGATTCTTGGCTGAATTCACTGTAACAAAGCCAAGAAAACAAGAATCGAAGTCAATAACTCCGTGCAACTTCTGGCGCTCAAGTAGACTAGGTTTTATTAATTGAGTAGCTTAAATCTCTGTTCACTGCGTAATATATATGAATCGATGGTAGGTTTATGTGTAGGCCTTCGTGAACCGAATGATTTATCATTTAAAACCCTAGAAGAAGCCTTTGATGATGAATCACGGTAGCATATGGTTGAATTAGGATTGCATGAGGTGTGCGACGAGGAACCAATGTAGGTGATAGTTGTTATTTGATCATTGTGTGATATATATTTGTTATTGCCTCATTATGATGCACTTATTTATGCAAATGTTGTATTATTGATTAAAACAAATTTCATGAGATAGAAAAAATGATTATATATTCCATGAATCACTCTTGATTGTATGAATTGAAAGTATACTTGTGTTTGTTATTGTGGTGTGTTTATGTATTGGATTTCCATGTTCCAGGATAACTAACTTGGATTGGATTGCCACGTTTTGACAAAATTAACTTAGATCAAATTGCCACGATTGGATTTCCACGTTTCAGCATAACTATGGGAACGGGTACCACGTTTTGGTGCACTAACAGTTTGAGTTAGACCATGAGAGGACCAACTGCATTACATAATAACTCTTATTAAGAATGGTGAAATACGTTGTTACTCTTATAAGTCACATTTGGGGAGCACCCACTAGACGTAACCGGCGTCGTCGTCCTCGGAGAGGACTAAAACTAGCCTCTTAGCATTCGTCATTACATATCATAGGTTAAAAAAGTGCGGAAAATTTAAAACTTTTCATCTACATCTACTTTATGAGGTTTACTTATACCTCTCACTTACACATACTATATACATAGAGAGTTTACATAGACTCCTCGCAATAAAAAGCTTACATAGACTTCTTCTTTTATATCACATGTACAATATACACAAAATAGAGTCTAATAGTGATGTCTCATATAAAACCATCTAAGTCGGAATAGAACAATAGGGCATAGCCCTTAAAAAATGTATAATTGCCACTTAGGTCTTACAACAATGTCTTTAACAATAAGAGTGAAACGAATGTCATTAGACTATAGCAAGTCACATAGGTAGAATGAGAAAGGGCACCATCCTCGGATCATGAGGACATACCATGTCACAACCGGGGAGCACCCCCTAGAAGTAACATGGCGTACTTGACCTCTCAGAGGTCTTATACAAGCCCATATCTATCATTCATCTCATTGTCATAAGTAAATTTAGAGGAAAATTTAATACTTTCATAGCACATCATATGCTAGAACATCACTTTCATTATATATAAAATATCGTAATACATATTTAAAGAATCTAGTCTCTTTTTTACACCCTAGACTCAATATCATTAGAGTATAATAGGGACACGGACCTTTCAACAATAATCTTAAGTATACTTCTTACATAACTTCACAGTAAACCATGACTTAAGAAATCCTTGGATTTAAGGGTTCCTTTCCTTGAGCTTGGGAATCACATATCAAGCTCCTCACCATTAAAAACATCCTTAAGCATTCATAACTTACACAGTGTAAAAAGCAGAGAATAATGGAGTTACTTCAAGAATGCACTAAGTATGACAACCACGCAAAAACATGCATTTAAAAGGGATATTTTCCTTTGGAAACCAAGCATCATGTCTTTTTGTGAAAAATTCATAAAACTTGATACATTAAGAATTATACAACTTACATGCTTCATTTAGGCATATACCATAGTCATATTATCACATAAATCACACATGGGATTTAAGTCATATTTGGGGTCATTTTACAGTAAGCTCATTCACATTACAGTGAGCTATTTTCCCTTTACAGTGAACTTCCTCTTATTCTAACTTCTTGACGTTCCCAAGTAACCCTCTAGTGATACTTAGTGCAATGTATAGATAATGTCCCATAACACTATCCATACTCAAGCATCACCTTAAGACTACAAGGAAACCATACATACAACCTTTCAACTCAAGACATACATCCATAGGACCATCATATAACAAGGCACATACTTCACATTACACTTAACATAAGACTTTAGTCAACTATATGTCACCCAAGTAGAACCATCATTCACATAGCCAATAAGACCAAAATTATACACATAAGGAAAGGACACATCATATAGACTCACTAAGACTCATACCATGCATTTCATCACAATAAGTAGACAAGACTACCATGTCATGCACAAGGAATATAAACATAGTTACATGCATTAGAACACCTTCCTAGGACTTCCCTCAAGAGCCATTTGTGCAATGCATAGGTGAAGTCCCATACCCCCACCTACACTAAGCAACTACCCTTAGGTTATCCTAGTTAGGGTCCTTACTTTACTTTCATTGTCCATTTTACTTTTGGGAAACTATAGCCTTAACCGACACTAAGACCATAAGTGCTAACATGGAATTTGGTGTTGTAGAGCCTTACACCAAGAGAAGGAGATCTACTGAGCCAAAGTAGAACATTAACACATGCTAGCATACTAAGTGATATCACTTGCTAGATCCTATGTGGCAAGCATAGTTTATAGAAATTGGAGGTATATGTGGAAACCCTCTTTATGACAAATAAGGCATTGTAGTTATCCACTTTATGGAAACATCACTCTAAGCCCTTTGGGCTATGAGGCTAACCACCTCGTGAGAACTATGGTGACCTACCTTCCTACAATGGGAAGGGACACCCCTCATCTAAGTTCAGTCGGTGCTAAGCTAAGTTCCTTTTATTGAAAAACCTTTATTAGCATTAATTTAAAAAATAATGCTTTAGGATATTGACTCCTCATATGCTTAGCTCATAGGTCATAGATGAGAGTTCATCAACCTAGTCATGTGAGAAGTCCTTTTACATGGACATAGCATATATAATGCACTTATGAAGTTTAGGGTACACTTGAGAACACAATTCAAGTCCCCTCCATTGACTAGATCATCATACATGTGTGTGTATACATATATGTGAGAAAACCTTTCACATAACACCTTTATAACACACATATTCATACTTCACTTCATTAATGCATAAGTGTGTAACTGTAACTATATGAGCAATCTTTCAGATAAACACATTTAGATACTAGGCATAATCATACTTCATCATACAATATACTTGACATCATAACATATAAAACATATTCATAACATACTCATGCATTTATATACATGTACATAGAAAACCAAACCTAGGAAATATCCTATCAAGACACACATGTGCAATGCATAGACAAGGTCCCATACCGTTTCCCATAATAGTACCTATCAAGTCATCCTAGTTAATGGAATACATCACATGCTTCATAGACATATACCTTACATGCATAGTAGTAGACATAAGTGCATATGAGAATACCTTTCATTAGACACCATGAACCTATACTTCTTGTAAGCATGCATGAAGTGTGAGTGTGTGTACATTGGCAAACATGATCAGATAATGGGCTATCAACCACACATTGAGGCAGCCACCCTCTTAGGATTACAATGCACATTCAAGCATAGACCACACAACACAATTTAGCATAGGAGACAAGCTAACTTCATATTACACTTAAGACTCCTAACCTTAGCTATTTACACATTCACATAGGGGTACATAGGTAGGGATCATTAACTATTCATAGTCATCAAATCACCTAATCAAACCCCAACATAGTTATTCATATGCTTGTAGAATAGCCATACAACCTAAATCACTACTAGACTATAAAACTAGGCATGAGGCTTCACATTAGGTGATCATTACAACCACACATTCATAATATATTTGCCTTCAAGGCCTTGATCACATCACATACATATTGACAATAAAGTAAACACCGCCACCATAAGTGGACCATACCACACAATGCCATACAAGGCTTAATCAACTACAAATTCTATACGAAAGTAGAGGGGAAGAGCCATTCTTACCAATTCATCAACCTTTGATCATCATTGATCAATACACATTTTTGATAAACAATTCATGTATAGGGCAGTATATAGATGTACTTTAACATAGATGATATCATGTATAAGTCACTACAAGATCATGCGACAAACTAGTACACTACATCACCAATTCAATAAAGAGTAGAGAGGCATAGATCACTTACTAATATCACTTAATTTGATCATCATGATCAAAATTCATAATTCACCAATAATAACAATCTAGGCAGTAGTTAAAGACATAATAACCATGTCTAAATCAAGCTTCATCTACCTTAGCATTGAGATTACATCATGTACATTACAATATCAATCTATAGGCTAAAAGAATGTAAATAAATCCTTACAAACACCTTTGCTTTGATCATCAAGTATTCATACCCACAATTCATCCATAATATCAATATAAGGCAGTAGCTACAATTATCTTTACATAAACGAATCCTACATTCATGCACTATAGAATCGAGATTACTGTGAATGCCATATATTAACAATCAATAGGAAGTAGAGATCAAGTCTTCAAGTAACAACCCACATTGGACCAATAACACATAACTCAACATCACATTACATCATAGGCAGTAGATATAAGCAATTCAACAAGCTAGAATCATAATTCAATCAACATAATGTAAAGATCACAAAGCCCACACATAGGCTAAATCGAGAGTTTGAAAGGAGCATGGGTTCATCATGAAATTGGATTGAAATTCACGTTACAATCAACATATTATCATAAATTCATCATGAAGAAGCCTTTAAAAACGTTTTGAGAAAGAACCCATGGCTAGATTGGAATATAAGAGGTTTGATCATATTTTCTCTTTGAAATTTTTGAGAAGAACTCTCTAGATGGGAGGTTATCTAGAGATGAAGGAATACCATGCCTCATTGTAGAAGAAAAACATTAAAATTGATGAAATAATCTTGAGAATCCATCACCTTGGCTGTTCTTGAGCTTCACCTTCAATGGAGAATTCTAGAGAGGTTTCTTTTTGAGAGGGAAGGGTTTAATTTGAAGAATGAATTTGGAATGGGCTAGTCACGTTTTTAATCAGTTAAATAAGCCCAAAAATAACCATATAAACCCACTAGGGTCAGGTTAGCACGTGGGGTGAATTTCCCATTCACCCCATAATGAAAGCAGCGTGCATGGCAGTTGTTGCAGCCTGCATCGACGTTCTCAAACGACGCCAGTAGGTCCATCGATGGACCGTACTGCAGGCCGTCGTTTGGGTATGGAGCTTGACAAATGACTTTATCCTTCACCAGGATATGTCCCAATCGACGCCTCACCATCGACAGGGTGTAGGTGAACCTACTGGCCGTCGATTGAGCATCATTGGTAGACACTACCAAGGCAGTGTCTTGGCAGACTTTGGGTCCTTCTTGAGGGACTTTTGCGGGGCTCTTGGGGAGTCGTACCCGTGCGTTTCCACCGTAAATACATTCATTAACATGTCAAGGACCTTCCAAATCAGTTTCACCCAAAACAAACATTCGCAACACATCCAAACATGCTAGGCACACTCAATTCACACATGCACGTCTCAAGGGCTAACTTTCAAACGTCTTGGACGTTCTTGGACGTTTAACCTCTAAACTTCATCAAAATTTACATACTGACTATAAACATCATTATTACTCATATAAGGACTTCATAAGCCAATGACACACATATAAGCACATAAAAACATGTAAGGCCTCTTGGTGACTAGTCGTCGCACGTCTTGGTCGTCCCTTGACGTTTGCCTTCCAAATAACCTAAATTTTTAGAGACTACCTCATTACAACCTTAGAACCCATTTTAGGACTTCAAAACATCAAGACACAAACGTTAGTCTCTAAACACCCTAACTCATTTTGGCGGTCTTACAATATCCCCCACTTGGGAACATTCTTCCTCGAATGACACTTGGAACACTTTTAATCACAAAAAGGACTTCAATGACCCATAGATCAGCTTACAAAATTCAAAACATCATCACATAGAATTCAATGAACCACATTACAAGGAACAAGAACCTCTAAGCCTAAAGCACTCAATGCATCACAAGCAAGCACAAGCTTTTATTCACTCACTTTCAAATTACATCAAACACAAAGCATCTTATGTTCATAGGAAGAACATCCTTATCCTAATCATAACATGGTCTTTACATTCCAATTTATTAAGGGATCATTATGCAACCATATTAAGTCACACTTAGGCAGATTTAACATCACTCAAGAAGCAGTTAGGCACTCATACTTCAATGCACATAGACTTGAGTCAAATAGGTTGACAATGGATTCTTATTAGTTAAAAATAATGCCACGAGGGCCATACTAAACCATACCATGTTTAGTTGTGTCCATGGAGGAATGTACTTCTCCTCAACACACTTACATGTTTCAAGAGTTCACACCCAAGCAATACACAAAGGTTCAATTCATTTTAAATGAGAAATTTCTCAACTTTTAACCATAGAATGCTCAACTTTCTTAGTAGTGAAGTCAAAATGGTAAATCACACCACACACATCACCGCAATAAGAAGTCATTTCACAAAATTTCAATTCCTATCATGGAACTAACTTTCATAAAAATGCATCATTTAGAGAAAATCTTACAATTTAGGGACATACACAAGAACAATAGCTAAACATGCCTTCACTTTTCAAGAGTGAGCCTACAATCATGCTTTCCAAACCATATAAGTCATACAATTTTCAAAAGATTCATCACTTTTCATCTTAAGGAGACACAACTATTTCACTAATGGATTAAAACACCACATATTATAAGTGACATCAACATGCTTCTCACTTTATCTCATGAAGTTAAATGAACAACCAACATATCAAGATGCACAATCAACATGAGAAAACCATAATTTGACCAAAATTCATTTTTTTATGTACTTTAGAATCTTCAAAATATGCTTGACATAGTGTCAATAGGACATGCACAACATATGGAGAGCATGCAATCATACTCTTATGCAAGACTCCTATCATGAACAATCTATTAGAAACTCTTTAGTCTCAAGCTCAAATAAACATAGAAGGACAAGATAGAAACATCAACAACCTTACTACTCACATCACCATCCCCCACTTAGAAGAAACTCATTTAAGAGAAACTTAACCCAACTATCATCATTCTTCTAGGCGTAACACCCAAAAGAAATCCATATCACATAAGTTAGATTGTACTACCCAACCACATAAAGTCTCAACTATACCATGAACATCAAGCGTCATAAAACCATATAGGAAACAATAGAGGAGACTTAGCCATAGGGTCTCTTTCTTTTCTTTAAAAATTACAGTTTGGTAACTTATAAGTCATCAAAGCCACATCATCACCCTACAAGGTAAGCATACTACCTTCAATTCTAAGATTAAGTCTATAAAAAAGACTCTAATCCATGCAAGTCAACTATGAAGACATCACACACCATTCCAACATGTATAAAGAGAAACAACGAAACATTTAAACATATATCTAAGGCATCATGCTTCCATGGGTAGTAGCTAAGCATTTAAAACTCAAATCATAACGTTAGGCTACCTTCATGCAAAACCATATAGCAACATATCCATCAAAAAGGAACTCATTTTAACCATTACAACTTCTAACATGCTTTAACCATATCATGACATACATTTCTCAACATAACATGCCATTTCTCATAATTCACATATATATCCATAAATGGCATCACATCAACAAAACATACCAAAATCAACTTCACACATACTCTTGAAACCATTAAACCAAGATAAACATCAAAACTCACTTTTTCTCCCTCAAGCATAGAGATACCATCTCATCCAAGTAATCAGATCTAAAAAGACCACCGGACAAGAAAGCATAAGATAAAGATCTTATAGAGTTAAGTTATATGGCACAACATGAGAATGATGAAGAAGGGAAACTCTATCGTCCTATAGCCTCTCGCTCATAGATGTGCCGCGACTCACAATCGATGATCCAGACTCTACTAGACATGGCAATATGAGACTTTGGACACTAAAACCACTTTGATAAACCTCATGCTCTAATACCACATTTGTCACGACCGGGGAGCACCGCCTAGAAGTAACATGGCGTACTTGACCTCTCGGAGGTCTTATAAAAGCCCATGTATATCATTTATCACATTTTCATAGGTAAATCTAGCGGAAAATTTTAAACTTTCATAGCACATCATATGCTAGAACATCACTTTCATTATATATAAAATATCGTAATACATAGTTAAAGACTCTAGTCTCTTTTTGCCATCCTAGACTCAATATCATTAGAGTATAATAGGGACACAACCCTTTTAACAATAATCATAAGTATACTTATTACATAACTTTACAGTAAACCATGACTTATGAAATCCTTGGACTTAAGGATTCCATTCCTTGAGCTTGGGAATCACATATCAAGCTCATCACCATTAAAGACATCCTTTAAGCATCCATAACCTACACTTTTTGGAAAAAGTAGAGAAGAATGGAGTTAGTACAAGAATGCACTAAGTATGACAACCATGCAAAAAGATGAATTTAAAAGGGACATTTTCCTTTGAAAACCATGCATCATGTCTTTTTGAGAAAAATTCATGAAACTTGATACATTAAGAATTATACAAATTACATACTTCATTTAGGCATATACCATAGTTATAATATCACATAAAATCACATATAGCGTTTAAGTCACATTTGGGGTCATTTTACAGTGAGGTCATTCAAGTTACAGTGAGCTATTTTCTCTTTACAGTGAACTTCCTCTTATTCTAACTTCTTGACTTTCCAAGTAACCCTCTAGTGATACTTGGTGCAAAGTATAGATAATGTCCCATAAAACTATCCATACTCAAGCATCACCTTAAGACTACAAGAAAACCATACATACAACCTTTCAACTCAAGACGTATCCATAGGACCATTTCATATAACAAGGAACATACTTCACATTACACTTACCATAAGACTTTAGTCAACTACATGTAACCCAAGTAGAACCATCATTAACATAGCCAATAAGAACAACATTACACACATAAGAAATGAACACATCATATAGACTCATTAGGACTAATACCATGCATATCATCACAATAAGTAGACAAGACTACCATGTGATGCACAAGGAATATAAACATAGTCACATGCATTAGAATACCTTCCTAGGACTTCCCTCAAGAGACACTTGTGCAATACATATGTGAAGTCCCATACACCCACCTACACTAAGCAACTACCCTTAGGTTTGTCACATCTGGGGAGCACCCCCTAGACGTAGCCGGCGTCGTCGTACTCTTTGAGGACTAAGACTACCCTCTTAGCTTACATCATTACATTCATAGGTTAAAATTGTGAAAATTTAAAACTTTTCGTTAACTTCTACGTTGAGGTTTGTATAGACCTCTACATACACATAATAGTTATATCGAGTATACACAGACCATTCGTATAGGAAGATTACATAGTCTTTTACGTTTTTTGCACATAGATATACAAGATACAATATTGTCTTAAAACATATGTCTCATATCATAACCATCTAAACAAGAGTATAACAATTGGGCATAGCCCATACATCAATGATAGAAGCCACATATAGGCTATTACAACAAACGTCGCCGATAAAAAGGAAAGAACATAGAAGTATTAAAACTAAAACAACATTAGTGGCTTGATAATGATATTGTCCTCGGAAAATGAGGACCTACGGAAACACTTGGGAAATGTCCAAGTAGTCTTCAATGGCCTTCAACTAAGCTTAACGTCCGGACCCTACAATTTGTAGTAAACATAAGCATGGGGTTAGTACACACTTGTACTAAGTATGAGTATATGCACATAACAAGTAAAATCATGCTAAAAAGAACATTTGTTCAAAACATGCTAATTTACTTTGAAAACCCTTGTGCACATCCAAGAACCCATCTAAACCAATTAGCACACAACTCATAAGTAAAGGCCATATACAACATAAGACCAACATCATCAAGTATGCTCAAGTCAACACATATGTTACGCCTCATATTTTTATACGTAGTGCGCGTCATGAGCTAGTCGATGTAAGTCCGGGGAATGAGATTTTATTTTAAGTTCGAAGGTATAAAAAAATAGGAGATAAATTATATCTAATGTTAGAAAAAGAATCTGCAAAACTAGAAGATAGCCTAACAGCTATGATACGAATAACAAAAGAAAATGACGATATAGATAAAGCTAAAGAAATAGATAAAATACGAACAGAAGCAACTCAAGAAATTAAGAAAATTGAAGAAACTAAAAATAGTAAAATCGAAGAATTAGAAAAAGAATTAGCTTATTTAAAATTACTCGTTGAAGAAAAGCAAAAGGAAAAATTAGCTAAAGAAATAAATGAAATGAAACAAATACTTATAGAAACTGAAAATTTTGAGATTAATGAAATAAATGAAATGAATGCGAATGAATCTGATAAGTCAGAAAATTCTGAAACTAGTGATATTAGTGAAACATATACTGACATTATAGAACAAACAAATCAATTAAAATTAGAAATAAACACAAATAAAGTAAATAAACCAGGAACATCTAGAGTTAAAACTCCAGATCACAGCCCAAGAAGAAATCCCAAAACAACTACCCCAATTTATTATACAGAAAGTTATGAAAATTCCGATCGCACTAATGCTATTTGGAATAGTAGATTAAATACAAAATGGAAACCCAAAAGGATAATTGAACAAACTAATTTTTTAGATTTAGATTGTGTAATAGATATTAATAAAACAATCCTCTTATGGATAGGTAATTTATCAAAACAATTAATCGATAATAAAATTACAATAAAAGAAACACCTGGATATATAGAAAGAACATTAATTGGAACAACAAAACTATGGATAGAAAATTTACCTAATGAAAGCAAAGCAGCTTTAAGAAGTGATAAAAAACTAGATGGTTCATTAACTGTATCTAATATAGAAATTCTAGAAAAATACGAACTAGCCTTAAGAAATGAATTTGGAAGTATGACTTCTGATATAACAGAACAAAATAAACTTAAAACAATAAATAGACAATTAATGGCAAAATTATCTATATACAATATGTGTTACATAGAAGAATATACTTGTGCTTTTAAAGAATATTATTACAAAGCTCAATATAATATAAATGAAGCAGAAGAAATAAAAAATCTATATTTTACAAAATTACCAGAACCTTTTAGTACTAATATAATAAAAGACTGGAATAATAGTGAAACTACAAATACTTTAGGAGCTAGAATAAACTTTTTACATCAATGGTTCATACAACTATGTGAATCACAAAAAGAAAAATTAACAATGGAAAAAGTATTATTAAAAAATCTAGACTGTTGTACATATATAACAGCACCCCAATTTGGTTATAAAGAAAAAAGTTATAAAACAAATCGTAGAAATAAAAAATATCGAAAACGAAAAACAAAATATAAGTATAAAAAACCAAGAAAACGTTATTATATAAAAGATAATAAACAAAAACGTCTATCTAAACCAAAGAAAGATATATCAAATTGCAATTGCTACAATTGTGGTAAACTAGGACATTTAGCTAAAGACTGCAAATTACCTAGAAATATAAAAAAGAAGCAAATTGCCGAATTTACACTAAATGATTATAAATATAAGCAAATAGATTATTTAGATTATGAGCTAGACGATAATGATAGTATCTATGAATTTTTAGAAGATACAAATGATAATTCAGAAATAGAAACTGTTTATGAAACAGATAACGAATCAAATAACGAATTATATGAAGAAAATGACTGAAGAAAACATTAAAATAATTTCAACTGAAGAATATAACGATGAAGAATCAGTAGAACAAAAGATAATATTTGACAATAATGTTTTTCAGGAGATAAGAAACAAAGAACTAGACTTGAGTGTAGAAAAAGTACTAAAAATACCTTTATTAAATCAATTCTTTAAACGAAGTAAAGAAGAATACTACGTAGTAAGTCAAAAAGAACACATTATAGATTGTAAATATACTAAAGGAAAAGCCCAAATTCCCATACTTAATAAAAGAGTAATTAATCAAGAAATACAACAAATAAAATCTAAAGCCCCTATAAAATATGTACATTTAGGAGGAACAGAGATATTATTAAAAGCTTGTTTTCGAGAAGGAATAGATACACCAATAGAGCTATATTTAGCAGATGATAGAATTATACATCCTATAGAAAAAAGTATAATAAGTGCAATAAAAGGAAACTTAATATATCAGAAATTTAAATTTATAATAAGTGCTAATTATTCAATAGCCTTAACAGATAAAAATATAGACAAATCACTAATGCTATATTGGAAATTATCAGGAATAGAGTTAGAACCTGGAAGTAAGATATTTACGGTAAGATGTAAAAATCTATATATATTAACAACAAAACATAAAGTTATTGCCAAAAACAAAATAGATAGAATCAAAATCGACAACCCTTTCGATCAAATACTTACTATTATAGATAACAATGATTATAGTTACAATGCTATGAATATAAATGATGATTTACAAATAATACAAGAAAGAGTAAATACCCCTAAATTATCTAGAGCTACCTCATCACGAGCTAGTACTTCAAAAAGAAAATATGATTTCCCTGAAATACAATATACAGAAGATGAATTAATAAATTACTACTTTATAGCAGGTATTACTGATAACAAAAAATATAAAATATTAATAAATACTGGTGAAAGAAAATTATATAAATAAAGAATTAGTCCCAGAAGATGAACTTACAAAAACAGGACATATTTGCCCTGGATTACCCACAGAAATTATAATTTGTAATGAAACAGTTAAAAAGGATATCATAATAGGAGGTTTAAATTTTACTATAACATTTAAAATTTACCAAAGTGAACATGATATAACCTTAGGGTTAAAATGGTTAGAACAATTTATACCATATAAAATAGAAGATAACAAATTAATACTTACTTGCCAAAACAAGAAAATTATAATTCAGAGAATAAAATGAAAATATATATACTTGCGAAAATTATCGTAGAAGGATATTATAACAGATATTATACACCTATGATAGATACAGGAGCAGAAACAAATATATGCAAATATAATTGTTTACCAGAAGATAAATGGGAAAAATTACAAACACCCATGATAGTAACAGGATTTAATAACGAAAGTAGCATGATTACTTACAAAGCTAAAAATGTTAAAATACAAATTTGGGATAAAATCTTAACAATAGAAACTATATATTGTTTTGATTGTAAAACAAAAGATATATTACTAGGAATGCCTTTCTTAGAAAAACTATACCCCCATATAATAACTAAAACGCATTGGTGGTTCACAACACCATGTGGTTATAAAATAGGAGCAAAAAGAGTTAACAATAAACTAAGAAAAGCCAAGGAATGGATAAAAGGAAATGAAAAAATAAATCAAGAAATGGAAAACATAAAAGACACAAATAATTTTGAAATTATTATATTCACAATAGATAAACTTACACTAATAACTGATCAATTAGAATCTTTATACAATGATAATCCTTTAAATGGATGGGATAAACATAAAACTACTGTAAAAATAGAATTAATAGATGAAAATAGTATAATATTGCAAAAACCGTTAAGATATAACTTTGATGATCTTAATGAATTTAAAATCCATATAGATGAATTATTAAAAAATAATTATATACAAGAAACAAATAGTAAACATTGTAGTCCTGCATTTATTGTTAATAACTATAATGAACAAAAACGTGGTAAAAGTAGACTAGTTATTGATTACAGAAATTTAAATGCTAAGACAAAAACATATAATTATCCTATACCAAATAAAATACTAAAAATAAGACAAATACAGGGTTATAGCTATTTTAGCAAATTCGATTGTAAATCGGGTTTTTACCATCTAAAACTTGAAGATAAATCAAAACAGTTAACCGCTTTTACTGTACCCCAAGGATATTATGAATGGAATGTATTACCTTTTGGATATAAAAATGCACCAGGAAGATATCAATGTTTTATGGATAACTATTTTAGTCAATTAGAAAATTGTATAGTCTATATTGATGACATACTATTATATTCTAAAACACAAGAAGAACATATTAAATTATTAGAAAAATTTATTCATATAGTTAAGCAATCAGGTATTAGTTTGAATAAGAAAAAAGTAGAAATTATGAAATCACAAATAGAATTTCTTGGAATACAAATAGATAAAACAGGTATAAAAATGCAAACTCATTTAGTACAAAAAATTATTAATGTAGAGGAAAATATAGACACGAAAAAGAAATTACAATCCTTTTTAGGACTAGTAAATCAGGTAAGAGAATACGTACCTAAATTAGCAGAATATCTAAAACCTTTACATAAAAAACTTAAGAAAGATGTAGAATACCATTTCGATAAAAAAGATAATGACAATATAAGAAATATTAAACAATTATGTATGAAACTACCAAAACTTAATTTTCCTAATGAAAAAAGAACTTTTACATATATAGTTGAAACTGATTCTAGTGAACATAGTTATGGAGGAATACTAAAATATAAATATACTGATGAAAAGATTGAATATCATTGTAGATATCATTCAGGATCATATACTGAACCCCAAACAAAATGGGAAATTAATAGAAAAGAGCTATTAGCACTATATAAATGTTTATTAGCTTTTGAACATTATATTGTGTATAACAAATTTATTGTTAGAGTAGATAATACGCAGGTAAAATGGTGGCTAACACGAAAGATAGATGATTCGGTAACAACTAAAGAAATACGTAGATTAGTATTGAATATATTAAACTTCACTTTTACAATTGAAGTAATTTCTACTAATAAGAATTTTATTGCAGACTATCTCAGCAGAAATAGATACAATGAAGCAGCTACTATCTATGATGACAAACCTTTGCCAAAAGGTAGACAAAATAGATAATGAAGTAAAAATGCTTAAGGAGCAAGTTAATAGTCAGCAGCATGACTCAAAATATGCGGAGCTACGTCTTCAGGCAGACGGTAAAAAGCCAGAGATAAAAGGTGACGATGAGAAACACCATAAAACTCAAAATATTAACAAATTATCTATTACAGGAATTGCAGGTACTAGCAAGGAAATTATGGAAATATCAAAACCAAAATCCATAAACCTAAACAATTTATTTAAAAAACCATTTGTACCAAAAACCCAGATAATCGAAGCATCAGCCCCACAAATATCTACCTATGCAGCTAGTTTGAACAAGGAAAAGAAAATTTACAACTATATTTCCCAGAACTATATAGAAAATATATACCAAATAGTAACCTTCTTAAACACAAAACCAAGATCAACCACTACAAAAGAAAAAACAGAAGACTATATAACCCAGAAACTCCAAGGTTACAATAAGTTAATCGCACAGCCAAAAACTAACCCAAATTTAGTTAAAACTTGTTTTAATTATGGATTGTTAAGCACGGTCTATACATATACAGGTGAAGAAGTTAGTGGAATTCCTGAAATCCACAGAGCTTTTCTTATTTACAAAAAGATAACCAAAGGAAATCTATTTTTTATAAGATGTTATACAGCACCAGCAGAGATACTTTTTAGCGAAATAAAACCAATGATCCAAGTTGTCAAAATTGGATTAACAAGAGATATGATCATACCGGAAGATATTGATCAACAACCGGAAATACCTAAAAATGAGTTACCAAGTTTTTACGCAAATAAAAGAATAATTGGATTATCAACGATTATTCAAGAGTTAGCAAATAATTATTTACAAGGTAATGCAATTTGGAGTTATTATTCGCGAGATCATCTAATGATATATGCAAATTCACGAGAGATAAGGCAAGCAGATATGGATGAAGTCCAGAAATGGATATTGTCCTTAATTAAACCAGAAGATATGCCTACAACTAGAGCAATTAAAAGAGGATTTATCTCTGAAGAATTGTTAACAAGATATTGCAAGCTTATTGGACATAAATATCCGGAGCATATATGTTCAAAATGCAATGAAGGAGATAAAACAATACCAGAGGTTTTATTCGAATAAAGCCAAAAGAGAAAAGAAGATAAAAGTCAAAAGATATTTTGTAATTGTCGGCCAATATAGGCCATAATTGTAAATTTAGTCTTTGTCGGCCATATGTAGGCCATTATAGATAGATTTTACTTTTCTTTATTGCTTTTACTTTTTTAAAAAAAGTTTGTCGGCCAATTATAAAAAGACGGCCACTATGTAAAAAGTAAAGTAGTTTGTCATTTTGTGTCGGTAGAATTATAATCTGCCAAGTGTGATAAATAGTGTCGGTCACTGTCCTGACCAATTATGTAAGTTTGTGCTATAAATAGAGGCTTTAGACCTCAGTAATAAACACAGGCTTTCCACCACTTCCTTTGAAGATCTCTAAATTCTCTCAACCACCTACAAGATAGACTTCCGCCCCTAATTGGTATCAGAGCTAGAACACTAAAAAGCTAAAAAATATAACAACTATGGAAAACAAAGCATCTACCAGCAATCTACAAGAACAGGTATACTCAAAATCATTTATGAGTAACTAAATTGTTTTATTCCTGATAGTTTTTTCCTGATTATAAGTATTTATTATGAATTGATAATACAATAATAGTTATCTCTAGAAAGTTTTTGCTATGGAATCATTCTGCGAAATAAGTAAGCCCAGACTATGCCATCCTAAAGTGGAAACCGGTAGGCAGGAAGGCCGTTTAGGGGAGTACACAGAGTTGAGGCGCTGTTAGGGTAACTGAATTCAACGAAAATACCATAGTAATAATCTAGCTGAGATGAATATTATGTTGTTATCGTTCATGATGAATACGTATAAACTGTGAAAAAATTGGAAGGAATAAATCTGTTAAGTGAAAATAAATTGAATTAATCTGAATATGCCTACATACTTGTTAGATAATGATGATAATTATATGATGTTATTGTTTTATATATTGAGAAATATTGATGTTGATACACGTAGAATAATATATGATAAGTTAATTATGCATGAAATAATTGAAACTATGACTATAGGTTGGTCTGAGCTGATAGTTGATGATAATTTAGATATAGATGAGTTATTTGATGATTTAGAACTATATAGAGATCAATGATTAATTTTAGATATTTGAGGTTATGGAAAGAAACTAAAGAAAAGATAGATTTAGAAGAACAATTATTAATTGATAACGTAAATAAATATATATATCTCCGAGGAGAACAATATCTAGAATACATAGAGACAAATGCAAAAGAAATCCAGAAATTAAATATATTAAAAAAGGAATATTATGACCAAATATTTTCTTAAAAAATTATAATGAATCAAAGGATAGAAAAACAACTTATAATTGAAGAAATAAATAGATTACAATATAGGCACGATTTTATGAAAGAACAATTAATAGTAAATATAGTTGCAGGAGTCTGTAAAAAATCAATACTAATACAAAAGAAACAGATATTTGATTTAAAACTAAAAATAGACTGTTTAGAATATAGACTACAACATAACATAATTTATAAATAATAATGAATAAAGAAGAGTTTATAGTAGATGAAAAGACTTATGAGAATTACGAAGGATTAACTATAAAAATAGTTTTTTCAAATCTAGGTAGAAGGTATAAAAAAATAGGAGATAAAACAATACCAGAGGTTTTATTCGAATAAAGCCAAAAGAGAAAAGAAGATAAAAGTCAAAAGATATTTTGTAATTGTCGGCCAATATAGGCCATAATTGTAAATTTAGTCTTTGTCGGCCATATGTAGGCCATTATAGATAGATTTTACTTTTCTTTATTGCTTTTACTTTTTTAAAAAAAGTTTGTCGGCCAATTATAAAAAGACGGCCACTATGTAAAAAGTAAAGTAGTTTGTCATTTTGTGTCGGTAGAATTATAATCTGCCAAGTGTGATAAATAGTGTCGGTCACTGTCCTGACCAATTATGTAAGTTTGTGCTATAAATAGAGGCTTTAGACCTCAGTAATAAACACAGGCTTTCCACCACTTCCTTTTAAGATCTCTAAATTCTCTCAACCACCTACAAGATAGACTTCCGCCCCTAATTGGTGAGGGTGCTCCTCCAGCGTTATGGGATGAATTTGTGGAGGCTATCCAAGGCCACTTCTTGCCTCCAGAGATAAAGCGAGCTAGAGTCGATAGATTCTTGCGTTTGAGGCAGAATGGCAGGAGCGTTCGAGAGTATAGCCTCGAGTTTGATTCATTGGCTAGGCATGCGCCTACTATTGTAGCTGATATGGCAGACAGGGTACATCGTTATGTGATGGGATTGGATCGTTATCTGATTGACGGTTGTATGGCAGTGACTATTCAGCCAGGTATGGACATTGCTCGAGTGCAGGCATATGCACAGGGGTAGAGGATTGGCACCGGGGACGTCAGCCAGAAAGAGATTATAATAGAGGCCAGCATAAGAGGGCTAGATCAGCAGGTTATCCTGACGAGTTTCGAGGCGGGCAGTCTCAGCAGCATGTTAGATTTTCTTCCCAGCCAGCACAGAGTGCACCCCCACGTTTCATGGGTAGGGGGTTCGATCGTACGGGATATTCCAAAGCTGGTCAGAGCTCTAGGGCTTCAGGGTCACAGATGGGCAGGGGTTTGAGTCAGTCGAGGCCACCTTTGCCTCGGTGTTCTCGCTGTGGTAGGTCCCATCCTGGGGAATGTTATTGGATTAGAGGTACGTGTTTTTCTTGCGGCCGTCAGGGTCATACTATGAGGGAGTGTCCCTTTAGAGGTAGTGCCGGTGGTATGGCACAGCCTACTGGGTCCGTTGCTGGTTCATCTTCTTCTGTGGCTATGCGCCCTACGGGGCAGGGTATTCAGGCGCCAGCAGGCCGAGGTAGAGGTCGTGGTGGAGATCCTAGTTCTAGCAGTCCCTCGAACCGCATATATGCTTTGACTAGTAGGCAGGATCAGGAGGCGTCACCTAATGTGATCACAGGTATATTATCACTATTCTCCCGAAGTGTGTATGCATTGATAGACCCAGGTTCCACCTTATCATTTATATCCCCATTCGTTGCTAGTAGGATCGGAATAGAGTCTGAGTTGATAGAACCATTTGAGGTAGCTACACCTGTAGGAGATTCTGTCATAGCTACGCGAGTATATAAGAATTGTTCAGTGGTTATATATAGTCGTCGTACCGTAGCAGATCTAATAGAGTTAAATATGATTGAGTTTGATATTATCATGGGCATGGATTGGTTGGCTTCTTACTATGCTAATGTTGATTGCAGAGGAAAGATAATTCGATTTCAATTTCCAGGGGAACCGATTATAGAGTGGAAGGGGAGTACAGTATCGCCGAAAGGTAAGATTATTTCATACCTGAAAGGAAGATGGTTAGAAAAGTGTAACGGCCTATATTTTGTATGTGGTAGTTCTATTCATGTTATACTTGACATAGACTTATAGTGTAGGTGAGGGATCATGTTTCTTATATGATTAGTGTTGGTTTAAACTAGCTCGGAAGGTGATGTAATGCCTTGCACGTTTCAGCATATGTATTGCAAGTTAACTCCGATGGAAAGTGTTTCAGTAATTATAGTAAGGTGTAATTGAGCTAGCTGCTGCATCACCTACTTGAGCTATATTATACTTAAAGGGGCCAAGTTTGATTGACCAGATTTAGTCTTATATTTAGGGGCTCATTTGAAGCCCAAACCTATTAAAGAAAATTGTGAATGAAAGAAAGCCCAACAGCCAAATCTGCCAATTGGCCCATTATGGATAAAGCCCAAGTGAAACTAGGTAAGTGCATCACCTCCTAAGATTTGTTTTACCATGTTATTGGGCCAAGTGTGTACCACCTACTTGCATTAATCTGTCCCAAGTTGAATATAAGGACAAAGGGAAAATGGACAGCCAAGGTCCAATAATCTTGAGTCCAAAAAGGCCCAAGTTAAAAGGATAAGCAGGTGGGACACCTACTTGACATTATATGGCCCAAAATTGGTCAAGAATGTTGGCCATAACACCTCCTTTTTCAAAGGATAAGGATCAAGTCTATTTTCTCCATTTTGAACTTGCAAAATTTCAGATTTCCTTAAGTTTCTTTCTTGGTCTCTCTTGGATTCAATAAGCAGCCCTAAAACACCTTAGGGTTCTTGAGTGCTGTCTCATTTTTCAAGTAAGAGTTTGAAGGAGAGTTTGAATTCTTGAAGTACAAGTTTAGAGGATAAATTTCCAGAATTAAGGTAAGACTTCAACCCATTTGTTTTCGTCTCTTTGATCATGTTTGGACTGGAGAATTTTGTATATATTTATCAAGAATTTATGGATTGTGATAGATCTTTGAGTCAATATTCTCCTATTATGCTGAAAGATTTGAGATTGATAGTGGCTGCCTTATGAATATTGTTGTTGAGGGCAGTTTGGGTATCTTGGAAGATGATGTATGAAGTTGTATTAATGTGTAGAGGAAGGGTGTGGTGGTTCACCATTTATGTAAGGGTTGTATGGGCCTGATTTCCATCAAAATTTTAGCTACTGTTTTCGAGGACCTTATTGTGATTAGCTGTTGATGTTAGCTTAATCATGATTTATGTTGTAGATTAGCACCCAAAAGGAAGGCTGAATCATGATAGTAGTATTGGTTAGAAAAATAAGGTATGTAAGGCTATTCGATTCTATATCCTTTTGGCATGAAATCTGGCACCCGCAGTTAATATCAATGAAGTGTTTCCCATAAGTTCTATTTCTAGAAAAGGAAGCATAGTGGCAGCGTACTATCTCCAAATAGCTAACAATATTTCTTTCCCCATTCTAAGTACATAGAACTACTTCATTATATGTTCACTACTCTATACTTGTGTAATTATTCCCCTTGTGCTGTTATAGAAATGGTATTTGTAAAACAAAGTTTGATGAATCCCTCTCCTAAGCCAATTGAAGTTAATTGTACCATTAAGGTCTTAAAGTAAAGTGTTGATGTTTCATAGCTCCTTATGTCATTGTTACTGCCTCAAAGTATTATTTTCATGTATTCCACTACTGTTCCGTATTTCCATATCTCCAACATGATTATGACCACCAAATCAACATCTCAAAAGTGTTATGATTATCCAAAATAATATCTCAAAAGAGTTATGAACTGATTAACAATAATCTCAAAGATTAAAGAATCTAAGTGAAGGAATCTATATAATTAAGGGTGGTAGCTCAGGGGCGAAAGCCTAGCATGGGCCGATCCCTATTGGTATAGAAGGGTGGCAGCTCAAGGGCAAAAGCCTAGCATGGGCCGATCCCAAGTTGTGTAATTATGAGGACCGCATCCCAGGGGTTAATACGCCTAGCATGGGTCATCCTCTTCTACCACTGATCAGCTGGTCACTTGTATCACATGTCCAACAAAGATTATAACATACAAAAAGGTAAAGAAAAGAATGTAGCTTACTTGATTCCACAAGAGTAAGCAAAGGTGGTCTTCTCTCCTAATCTATGCACTCATATGTTGCTACTTGATTTCATTTGAGCCTTGTATTACATATACTATTTGCCTTACATATTCAGTACATTTTTCGTACTGACATTCCGTATTGGGGACGCTGCATTTCATGCTGCAGGCTCAGGTACTCCAGCTAGTAGACCTCCTCAGTAGGAGCACTCGAAATTCTGCTACTTTTGGTGAGCTCCAAGTTGATTCGGAGCTTTATTGAGTCCTTGGTAAATTCATTTGGTATTGTATCATAGTTAAGGGTAAGGCGGGGTCTGTCCCGACCTACTAGTCTTCTATCTTTTAGAGGCTTTGTAGACGTATGTACATGATTCAGTTGTGTCTTAAGGAGTTGTGGCCTCAACGGCCAAGTCTTGTATATAACTTTTTAGACCTAAGTACGTTATTTTGTATCGCTGCATCCTAGGTTAACTTGTTACAATTGTTATAGTATATGCTCAGTAAGAACAGGTTGCAGGTTGGTTCTCTCGGGCCTTTAGGGCATCGTGTGCCTGTCCGTCTTAATGGGTTTTGAGGCATGACAAAAAGGCTATATTTATCACCTGGTTCGGGTGCATGACATAAAGGCAGAGGCACCGACTCTTTAATCAGTCCCGGTAGTTAATGAATTTCCCGATGTATTCCCAGAGGAGCTTCCAGGCCTTCCTCCAGAACGAGAGATAGAGTTTACTATAGATGTACTGCCAGACACCCAGCCTATATCTATACCTCCTTATAGAATGGCACCTGCTGAGTTGAAAGAGTTGAAAGAGCAATTGAGAGATTTGCTAGAAAAGGGCTTCATCAGGCCTAGTACGTCACCTTGGGGAGCACCGGTACTGTTTGTGAGGAAGAAGGATGGGTCGCTGCGGATGTGTATTGATTATAGGCAGCTGAACAAAGTAACAGTAAAGAACAGGTATCCCCTCCCAAGGATTGACGATCTATTTGACCAGTTGCAGGGTGCTAAGTGTTTTTAAAAGGTAGACTTGCTGTCAAGTTATCATCAGGTGCGGGTAAGGGAGGCAGATATTCCAAAGACGGCATTCCGGACCCGATACGGGCATTATGAGTTTAGAGTGCTATCTTTTGGGCTGACTAATGCTCCAGCGGTGTTTATGGATTTAATGAATCGAGTGTTTAAACCATTCCTTGATATGTTTGTTATTGTATTTATAGACGATATTCTGGTCTATTCACGTTCAGAAGAGGAGCATGCAGACCATTTAAGGACGGTACTTAGGGTGCTTCAGCAACAAAAGTTGTATGCTAAGTTCTCCAAGTGTGAGTTCTGGTTGACTTCAGTGGCATTCTTGGGGCATATTATTGGAGCTGATGGTATTCGGGTAGACACGCAGAAAATTGAGGCGGTAAAGACTTGGCCCAGACCTACGACACCTACTGAGGTACGTAGCTTTCTGGGGTTAGCAGGATATTACAGGAGATTTGTAGAAAAATTTGCCTCAATTTCAGCACCTTTGACAAGGCTAACTCAAAAGGCAGCCAAGTTCCAGTGGACTGATGCTTGTGAGCGAAGCTTCCAGCTATTGAAAGACAAATTGACTATAGCTCCAGTCCTAACTCTTCCGGAGGGACCGGACGGCTATGTTATTTATTGTGATGCTTCGGGTGTTGGACTAGGATGTGTATTGATGCAGCATGGCAAAGTTATAGCCTATGCCTCCCGACAGCTTAGGAAGCATGAAAAGAATTATCCTACTCACGATCTGGAGTTAGCAGTCGTGATTCATGCCTTGAAGATATGGAGGCATTATTTATATGGTGTACATGTGGACATCTATACAGATCATAAGAGTCTCCAATATATCTTTAAACATAAGGAGCTGAACTTACGACAGAGGCGGTGGTTAGAGTTGCTAAAGGATTATGATGTTGATATTTTATATCATTCAGGGAAAGCAAATGTTGTAGCAGATGCTCTTAGCCGTAAGTCCATGGGTAGCTTGATAGATGTACAACCAGAAAGGCGGGAGATGGTTCGGGAGATTCAGCGGCTATCCAGCCTTGGAGTCCGTCTAGCTAATTCAGAAGATAGTGGAGTTTCTATTCGAGAGGTGCTGAGTCCTCAATCATAGATGAGGTAAAGAGACACCAGTACGAGGACCCTATTCTGGCACAGTATAGAGATGCAGCTCTTCAAAAGGAAAAGACCCCATTTAAGGTTACACCTGACGGAGTGTTACGATATGAAGGCAGATTGTGTGTACCTGATATTGCGGGGCTACGACGGCAGGTTATGGGAGAGGCACACTCTGCCCGTTATTCTATTCACCCAGGGTCAACAAAAATGTATCATGACCTCAGATGCTTATACTGGTGGGATGGCATGAAAAAGGACATAGCGGAGTTTGTTGCTCAGTGCCCGAATTGTCAACAAGTCAAGATCGAACATCAAAAGCCTGGTGGATTATTACAGGAGATAGAGATCCCGACTTGGAAATGGGAGATGATTAATATGGACTTCATTACAGGCTTACCTCGCACTCAAAGGAAGTATGACTCTATATGGGTTATTGTAGATAGGCTGACGAAATCGGCCCATTTTCTTCCAGTCAGGACTACTTATTCGGCTGAAGATTATGCGAGGGGTTATATGTCAGGGAGATAGTGAGACTTCATGGGGTTCCCACGTCCATTATATCAGACAGAGGAGCTCAATTTACAGCCAACTTTTGGAGATCGTTTCAGAAGGGATTGGGGACACAGGTGAACCATAGCACAACATTTCACCCTCAGACTGATGGGCAGGCTGAGCGTACTATTCAGACATTAGAAGATATATTGCAGGCCTGTATTATTGACTTCAAAGGTAGCTGGGATGACCACTTGCCGCTCATTGAGTTTGCCTATAATAATAGCTACCATTCTAGTATCCAGATGGCACCGTACGAGGCCTTATATGGGAGGAAGTGCAGGTCACCTATTGGTTGGTTTGATGTTGGCGAGACTAAGTTAATAGGCCCGGATATGATTCAGCAAGCTGTTGACAAGGTGAAGCTTATTCAAGAAAGATTAGTAGCAGCCCAGAGTCGACAGAAGTCATATGCAGATAATCGGCGTCGAGATTTGGAGTTTCAGATTGGTGACTGGGTATTCCTGAAGGTATCACCCATGAAGGGTGTAATGAGATTCGGCAGGAAAGGGAAGCTCAGTCCGAGATACATTGGGCCTTATCAGATTGTTAGTAGGATAGGCAAGGTTGCCTATGAGTTGGATCTACCATCTGATTTGGAGGCGGTACATCCAGTCTTTCATGTATCGATGCTACGTAAATGTATTGGTGATCCTTCTAGAGTATGCCCTGTAGATGATGTTTAGGTAACAGAGGAGTTGTCATATGAGGAGAAACCCGTAGCTATACTTGATCGCCAGGTTAGAAGGTTACGTACTAAGGATGTGGCTTCCGTCAAAGTGTTGTGGCGAAATGATAATAGGGAGGAGATGACTTGGGAAGCGGAAGACGAAATGAAGAATAAGTATCCTTACTTGTTCCCCGTACATGCAGGTAATTCAATTCCTAGCTTGACTATATTGATTGATAAACGAGTTTTTGTAGTAAGTTGTGACTCTGTGAGGCATCTGTAGGTTACGGAATGCAGGTTGATAGGTATAACTGTTAGAGAGACCTCGCTGGAATTTTTTTTTAAGACGCTAACTTAACATTCGAGGACGAATGTTCCTAAGGGGGGAAGGATGTTACGCCTCGTATTTTTATACGTAGTGCGCGTCATGAGCTAGTCGATGTAAGTCCGGGGAATGAGATTTTATTTTAAGTTCCAAGTGATTAAAGGAAATCAGATTGTCATTAACTTTAAGTGGGGGATTAATTAGTGGCTGTTTGGGATTAAATTAATTAAGTGGAGGGCCCCACCACTCAAGGCATTAAAGGAAATCAGATGGGAGCTAGGCTTAGTGGGATGTGTAGTGGGGTGCTGTCTCCACTTCATATAATGAATGAAGTGGTGAAATGACAGCAAATATATCATCTTCTTCAACTTAGCTTAGGCAGCCATGGAAAAGGAGAAAACCAGCCATGAAACTCTCGGCCAGCAGCTTCAAGGAATTTGGTTAGTAATCTCTTTGCTTGGTGTGTTAATTCTTTAGAATGCCTTTGTTAATTAGCCATTAATGTTAAGAAGGGGGTGTGACCAGTAGCTTAGAAAATTCGTTTTAGTTATTGATTGTGCTAAGTATGACCGGAAACCATAATCGGATTATTGGTGTTGTGTTAGTGTTTGGGCTGTTTTGATTAAAGCAAAATGTGGGAAATTCTGTTTTGGAGTTAGGTATATGTTAATGTGATTATGGGTATATACTCCAAGGGATGAATACGATAAGGTAGATGTGTTGCGAATTATAAAACGAGTTATCGCTCGGTGTGTCGTTGTTTCGTTACTATGGTTGCCGAGACGGAGCTGTTTTGGGGGGAACTGTTTAATATGATTCGTTGGGTTATATGTGTTATTGGTATTGCTGTGGATAATTTGGGTTGTTGTCGGATTGGGACGAAGTAAGGAAAATAGGGGAAGTGCTGCCGAATTTTTGTTAGATTATTAGCTAGCTTACAATAAGTGGTAAAGCGCGACGTCTATCTAATTGCGGCACGATTGTTGCTTGTTATAGATTAATAGCTTGGGCAGTAAATATTGGTCGTGCGGCTCGACTATACGGTATGTAACGCTATCCTTTCTTTCTTTGTTTGGCATGACTCTTAAAAATGAGCGAATGACGGACAGGTTTGATACTTACTTCTAGAGCGTCTAGGTGACGTATATTCTTGCTTACACAAACTATTCCTCTATATATCAGCTATGTCTAAGGCTATGGTGATTTCTCATATCTATGGTAGTGCTTCTTAGAGTCATTGAGATTTTACGTTTCATATAAAGGTTCATAATCTTGATAAAACGTTAATCTTTGGTAATACTCCTTGCTGGTTCACGTTGATTGTTCTATTGAGTTATAAGAAATGATTTTAATTGCATATGGTTGCTCATAATGTTCTGCTCGTGCATAGACTCATTTATCATTTCACCGAGTCCCGGGCCGGGTAATGTTCGTGCGGAGTTTCTTGCATATGTCACCGAGTCCCTCACTAGAGAGCCGGGTATGTATATTATATATATGATTGGTGATGAGGATGGTTATGATGATGATGATGACGGAGATGATGTGATGACTATTTCACCGAGTCCCTCACTAGAGGGCCGGGTACGTATGATGTATATAAATGATGATTATTTTGCCGAGTCCCTTACTAGGGAAGCTGGGCACCATATATGTTAAAGATATGCATGATTTTCACTTATAAGGTACATGTGTAGCGATATCATGTTTCGACTTATCATGTTGGTATCCTGTCATCTTTACCTTATGCTTTACATACTCAGTACATTGTCCGTACTGACCCCCTTTCCTCGGGGGGCTGCGTTTCATGCCCGCAGGTGTAGACGCACAGTTCGGTGATCCTTCCGCCTAGGATATCTACTCAGCTGATTGGGAGAGCTCCACTGTTCCGGAGCCTAGTCGTTTTGGTACATAACTTCCTATGTAGTCTTTTGCTTATCTATGGGTACGGCGGGGCCCTGTCCTGTCGAGTTTCACTACTATACTCTTAGAGGTCTGTAAACATTATGTGGGTTGTATATATATGTTTTGGATGATAGTCTGGACATGGTTTGTTTGGGATGTCCGCTTGTTCAGGGGCAGCCTTGTCGGCTGCGTACATCATTGTGTATTGTGTAGTGGCAGCCTTGTCGGCTTGCATATGCTAGTATGTTTTGGATAGTGGCGGCCTTGTCAGCTCGCGTATGTTGTTACGGTTGAATGGTTATGACTCCTTATGAGATAGATCCACTTTATATATATATGGCGTTGGGGTTGGCTTGATTTGATTAAATTCCATATTGTCTTAGTTTCAGTTGGTTATTCTTAACAGGTTTGTATGTGAGTGTCCAAAACGGGCACTAGTCATGGCCCATCGGATTGGGTCGTGACAGTCTCGACAGCCCTTGGGTCCTTCATGTAGGCCCTTTTGCAGGGCCTTTGCCCGGATGTTTCGAACGTAAATATTTACATTTACAATTCAAGGACCTTCCATGCAAGTTTCACCCAAAATTCACACGTAAATCACCTCCAAACATGCAAGGTCCCATCAAGACACACAAGAGCGTCTCAAGGGCTAACTTTCGAACGTCTTGGACGTTTGACCTCCAAACTTCATGAAACTCTATATACTGTCGATAAACATCATTATAAATCATTTTAAGACTTCATATGCTTATGACATACAAATATAATCACTTATAGACACAAGAGGCACATAAGTGACTAGTTGTCAAACATCTTGGTCGTCCCTTGACGTTTGACATCCAAATCACCTTAAACTTTACACACTGCCTCAATACCTTATTATAAGCCATTTTCAGACCTTATAACCTTAAGACAATCATGTTAGGCTCTAGACACCCTAACTTATTTTAGAGGTATTAAATAAACACCCTATTCATGAGATCCATAAATGTCGCTTAGGCATTAGTGACACCAACTGACATTATAAGAACTCATAGTGACCATATCTAATCCAAAATGCCGTTTTTGGTATATCCTTACCTCTCACCCTAAGTTGGTGATACCCCGATCTCAAGTCAATCTTAGAAAAGTAGATTGCTCCTTGGAGTTGATCAAACAAGTCGTCAATCCGAGGGAGAGGGTACTTGTTATTAATAGTGACATTATTGAGTTGGCGATAATAAATGCACATTCTAAGGGACCCATCCTTCTTCTTCACAAACAAAACCAGAGTACCCCATGGAGAAATACTATGTCTAATGAAGCCTTTGTCTAGTAAATCTTTTGGTTGAGCCTTCAACTCTTTCAATTCGGACGGACCCATCCGATAAGGAGGAATTGAAATGGAATTTGTATCCGGTAACAAGTCAATACCGAAATAAATTTCCCGTTTGGGAGGAATATTGGGAACATCATTAGGAAAGACCTCTGGAAATTCACTCACTACGGGGACTGAGTCAATGGGAGGAATTTTGGAGTTTAAATGTTGGACTCTTACTATATGGTATAAACACCTTGAGAGATCATTTTACAAGCCTTAAGACAAGAGATGATACGACCTCTAGGAATAGAATTTCCCCCCTTCAACTCTAAAACGGGTTCATAAGGAAAGTTAGACTTCACCACCCTTGTTCTACAATCTACAGAGGCTAATCAAGCATGCAACCAATCCATACCCAAAATGACATCAAAATCAAGCATATAGAGTTCTACTAGTTCAACATAATTAAATCTATTGGCCAACATTATAGGTCAATTTCTATACACCCTTTTGCAAAAACTGACTCACCCACTGGGGTAGACACTATGAAGGGTTCATGCAAGACATCGGGCAACATGTCAAACTTTTTAGCTACTAGAGGAGTAACAAATGATAAGGTAGCACCGGGATCAAGTAAGGCATATACTGATAGAAGACTTTTAACATACCGGTCACCACATCGGGAGAAGTAGTTCACCCCTAGAGAGTAGAACATAAAATCGATTCTTCTTCGGAGGATCATTAGAACCACTTGCTTGAGCTTGACCACTACCCTTGTCTTAAACCTTCACATTAGGGAAATCCCTAACCTTGTGGCCACTCTTGCCACAGCCAAAATAATTGCTTGTTCCAACTAAGCATTCACCTAAATGACCCTTTCCACACTTGGCACAAGTAGGCTTCTTGTTTGGTGAACTAGTATCCCTTCCCTTCTGAGACTTAGGGTTAGACACCCTATCCTCAAGAGTCTTAGGGAACTTGGAAGGAACTTGATTAGACACCCTCTTCTTGAACCTAGCCTTGTTTTGGATATCAAGCCTACCCTTTGACAAACCACCATCATAAGATTTTTCCCTCTTGGCCTCTCTAGTCTTCATCTTAGCCCTTGCCTCTTAAACTTGGTGAGCATGAACCATGAGATGATAAATGTTTATATTGTCATGTAGCATATCGAATGACATTCTTATTGCAAGTCATCCGACGCTCCCATCACAAAACAGTTCATATAATCCCTAGGATCGGAAACCAAAGAAGGAGCATATTGACAATTTAGTGAATTTCAAAGAGTATTCAAGTACGCTCATACCTCCTTGACGAAGGTTGATGAATTCCACCACTTTGGCTTCCCGCTTCTCCCTAGGAAAGTATCTATCAAGAAAAGCCTTTTTGAAAACCTCCCAAGTCACTGGACCACCCCTTAAAGGCTTATTGTCTCTCCATTGGACATACCAAGTTTGGGCCACATCTTTGAGTTGGTAAGCGGCTAACTAGTCCTTCTTCATAGTAGTCAATCCCATAGCATAAAGGATCTTGTAGATTTCATCAATGAACTCTTGGTGGTCTTCTTCAACCTCGGACCCATAGAAAGTAGGGGGATTCATGTTAGTGAAATCTCTCAAACGAGAGTCCATGGTGCCAACATGTTTGTTTGCTCAGGGTACAACCTCACGATTAGCTTGGGTCGTCATGGCTTGAGCTTGGGTAGTGGCGGATTGTGCTTGAGTAGTAATAGTTTGGGACAGTGGATAAGGGAAGCCCTTATGTCACCATCCTTAAAAGGAAGAGGATTGACCGGGGCTTGGTCATCATTAGCATCTTCTTCAAGAGGAGGGACTTGATTACCACGGGGAGGAACTCCCGCATTGGCAATCTCTTTTTCAAGTCTTCATGCCGCGTTCTTTTGAGTATTCATTTCCTATAATAACAATAACAGGATTTGATGGTAAAAGCATATAGAGTTAAACTCTAGAGGCACGATATTGGACTTCCAAGAAAGTGAGAGTTTCCTAAACATCACATAGGTTCCTATTTATAAGTGTGGCGTGCTTCACAATTATGAGTAAGAATCTACATGGACGTGGTTGAGAGAGACATCAACTCAAAGATATTTAAACTCATGCTCTGATACCAAGTTTTTCACATCCTGGGAGCACCCCCTACACGTAACTGGCGTCGTTGTCCTCTTTGAGGACTAAGACTAGCCTCTTAGATTACATCATTACATTCATAGGTTAAAAATGCAGAATATTAGAACTTTTCGTTAACTTCTATGTTGAGGTTTACATAGACCTCTACATACACATAATAGTTATATAGAGTATACATAGACCCTTCAAATAGGAAGATTACATAGTCTTCTACTTTTATTGCAAATAGATATACAAGATACGATAATGTCTTTAAACATATGTCTCATATCATAACCATCTAAAAAATAGTATAACAATTGGGCATAGCCCATACATCAATGATAGAAGCCACATATAGGGTGTTACAACACACGTTTCCGATAAAAAGGAAAGAACATAGAAGTCTTAAAACTAAAACAACATTAGTGGCTATATAATGGTATTGTCATCAAAAAATAAGGACCTACCAAAACACTTGGGAAATGTCCAAGTAGTCTTCAATGGCCTTCAACTAAGCTTAACGACCGGACCCTACAATTTGTATTAAACATAAACATGGGGTTAGTACACACTTGTACTAAGTATGAGTATATGCACATAACAAGTAAAATCATGCTAAAGAGGACATTTGTTCAAAACATGCTAATTTACTTTGAAAAACCTTATTCACATCCAAGAAACCATATAAACCAATTAGCACACAACTCTTAAGTAATGGCCATATACATCACAAGACCAACATCATCAACTATAGTCAAGTCAACACATATAAGATTTCATAATATCATGACATAATCAAGACCCTTACTCACGACCCAACATTTATCCTACAAGTGCAATGACCATGTAAAGTCCCATAACCCTACTTAATCAAGTAAACCAAATAAAGGACTATAAGCAATGCCTAACTTCTCAAAACATAGCATCAAGAGTAATCATCATCACATTTTGCAATATAGACCAATAACATGTTCATAAATGAAACTAACAACATATAGGATCATCAACATGTAAAGTCATCATATTCATAGCATATATTATAAGAACACAAGAACAACCTCCTAAGGATTCCCTAAAGGCAAACTAGTGCAAGACATAGGTAGAGTCACAAAGCCCTACCTAAGCTAAGTCAAACCTCTTAAGTCACCTTAGTTGGTTTGTACTTCATTACTTCATTTTAGTTTAGGGAACACTGTACTTAACCAACATAGACCACAAGAGTTAAGTGTGGAATCCGGTGTTGTAAAACATTACACCAATGGAAGGTGGTCTACCGACCAAAGTAAAACCAAACATACACGTAGCTTTCTAGGTGGATCCACTAGCTAGTCATCCTATGGGGGCAACATAGTTCAAGAAAATAGATAGGTATGAACTCTCTACATGCCACTTGGCAATTGTATCCTCATATAATGGGAATCCATAGGATGAGTATCCCTCATATGGGAGTCAACACCTCATGTGAAACTATTGGGTGAATCTTCCTCTATGTAAAGTCAACACCTCCCATTGTCAAGTTCACTCAGTGCTAGGATAAGTCCCTTTTGAAATGTATTTATTAATCATCATTGCTTAATGTAGGTCATAGGGTTTATCCCTTGTATAATTATCATCATCATAGCTCAATAAGAATTGCACGAGTATAGTCCTTTCATTACAATTCATATAGGTCAGGTTAGCAAATTTACATAATCATTCATGATAAGGCACATTGGTAAGTTATCACCATCCTTATAACATTTACATCTTAGCCAACAACTCACAAACCATAGTCAAAACATTTCAATTCAACATCATACCAACACCTACTTAGACTAATCACAAGTCATCATAATTGAAGTAAAGATTAGGATCATAAAGACTTACTCAATATCCTTCAATATCCATCTTCATGGTATTACCATCAACCAACCAATCACATTTAACAATAGGTGTAGTAACATCATTCAATAGTAATTAACACAAGAACTATGTCAATTGCATCATCACTATCCAATTATAATAATTCATAACCTAGGGTTAAGGAGAATAGGGTTCATCATGAATTATTCAAGAAATAGATCCAATACTAACAATACATTACCCTAGTCAGTCCATGAATGAATTATAATAGATAAAACAAGTCTAATGATCAATTCATACTTCAATTCCCATCAATTTGCAATCAAGACCCAAGATTTGGGGAATTGGGGAAAGGAACATGATCAACATGAAATTCAATTAATTAACATCAATTGACCAACAATCTATACCTAATTAGTTATAAGTAATCACAATTAATCAAAATCAATCATCAATTTGAAGTTTATAAGAGAACCCATTAGAATTGGAAAACCCCATGAAATTGGGTATTTTAGAAATCAACTTTGAGAGGACCACTTGGGGAAAGGAATCCCAAGAGTGAAGAACCCATAACTTAATGAATATTAATCCACGAAATAAAAGTGAAATCCTAGAGAAATTGGTGTTCTTCAAGTTTTCTTCTTCCTTCAATGGAGGATGAATAGTGAGAAAAAAAGTAGAGAGAGGTGAGAGCTTTTGGATTTTGATTTGGGGATTTGATTTGAGTGAGTAAATGTGAGGGAAAACTGATTGGAAATCAATATATAGACCCCCATTAAATACCAAAAATACCCCTCACTTGACCCTTTAATGAAGTCAAACTTCAATTCTAAATTTCAGATTTTCGTCATGCGGACTTGTTTCATCTATGCGCATTTTGGCTGCTCCCTAGGCAGCTTGCCAAGACAAGTTTGGGGTCCCTTCGTGGACCCCTAGGGCAATCCTTGGGGGGTTGGACCTGGGCATTTTCAGTCCATATACTAGGTTTTACCTATTTAAATTCATTTTACAAGTTTTAGACCTCATAAGACACCTCTAAACCTTCCCCAAACCTAAGGATGTTTCGCTAGTTTAATTAGACTAGCTTCCGGACGTCATGGACGTGTCTTGATGTCTTGAATCCAAAACTTTATAACTGGCTTATTAACATTATTTTAGGCTTTCACATAGTTAACCTTAGATCGACATGTGAGGCTCTAGGTAAGTTCATAGACTTTTGGAGTATTACAAGGTTATCCTAGTTAGGGTCCTTACTTTACTTCCATTGTCCATTTTACTTTAGGGAAACTATTGCCTTAACCAAAACTAAGACCATAGGTGCTAACATGGAATTTAGTGTTGTAGAGCCTTACACCAAGGGAAGGTAATCTACTTATCCAAAGTAGAACATTAACACATGCTAGCATACTAAGCGATATCACTTGCTAGATAATCTGTGGCAAACATTGTTTATGGAACTTGGAGGTATATGTGGAAACCCTCTTTATGCCAAATGAGGCATTGTAGTTATCCACTTTATGGAAATATCACTCAAAGCCCTTTTGGCTAGGAGGCTAACCACCTCGTGAGAACTATGGTGACCTACCTTCCCATAATGGTGTCACACCTCAAAATCCATTAAGACGGACAGGCACCCGATGCCCTAAAGGCCCGAGAGAACCAACCTGCAACATGTTCTTACTGAGCATATACTATAACAATTGAGACAAGTTAACATTGGATGCAGCGATACAAACCAACGTAAGTAGGTCCAAAAGTTATATACAAGACTTAGCTGTTTAGGCCACAACTCCTTAAGACACAACTGAACCATGTACATACGTCTACAAAGCCTCTAAAAGATAGAAGACTATAGTACGTCGGGACAGACCCCGCCTTACCCTTAACTACGATACAATACCAAACGAATTTACCAAGGACTTAATAAAGCTCCGAATCAACTTGGAGCTCACCAAAAGTAGCAGAATTTCGAGTGCTCCTACTGAGGAGGTCTACTAGCTGGAGTACCTGAGCCTGCAGCATGAAATGCAGCGTCCCCAATACGGGATGTCAGTATGAAAAATGTACTGAATATGTAAGGCAAAAAGTATATGTAATACAAGGCTCAAATGAATTCAAGTAGCAACATATGAGTGCTTAGATTAGGAGAGAAGACCACCTTTGCTTACTCTTATGGGATCAAGTAAGCTACATTCTTTTCTTTACCTTGTTGTATGTTATAATCTTTGTTGGGCATGTGATACAAGTGACCAGCTGATCAGTGGTAGAAGAGGATGACCCATGCTAGGTGTATTAACCCCTGGGATGCGGTCCTCATAATTACACAACTTGGGATTGGCCCATGCTAGGCTTTCGCCCCTGAGCTGCCACTCTTCTATACCAATAGGGATCGGCCCATGCTAGGCTTTCGCCCCTGAGCTGCCACCCTTAATTATATAGATTTCTTCACTTAGATTCTTTAATCTTTGAGATTATTGTTAATCAGTTGATAACTCTTTTGAGATGTTATTTTGGTTAATCGCAACACTTTGAGATGTTGATTTGGTGGTCATAATCATCTTGGAGATATGAAATTACGGAACAGTAGTGGAATGCATGAAAATAATACTTTGAGGCAGTAACAATGACATAAGGAGCTAAGAAACATCAACACCTTATTTTAAGACCTCAATGGCACAATTGACTTCAATTGGCTTAGGAGAAGGATTCATTAAACTTTCTTTTGCAAATACCATTTCTATAACAGCACAAGGGGAAATTACACAAGTATAGAGTAGTGAACATATAATGAAGTAGTTCCATGTACTTAGAATGGGGAAAGAAATATTGTTAGCTATTTGGAGATAGTACGCTGCCACCATGCTTTCTTTTCTAGAAATAGAACTTATGAGAATCACTTCATTGATATTAATTGCAGGTGGCAGATTTCATGCCAAAAGGATATAGATCGAATAGCCTTACATACCTTATATTTATGACCAATACCACTATCCCGATTCAGCTTTCCTTATTGGGTGCTAATCTACAACATAAGTCATGATTAAGCTAACATCAGCAGCTAATCACAATAAGGTTCTCCAAAACAGTAGCTAAAAATATTTGATGGAAATCAGGCCCATACAACCCTTACATAAATGGTGAACCACCACACCCTTCCTCTACACATTAATACAACTTCAAACATCATTTCCAGAGATACCCAAACAGCCCTCAACAACAATATTCATAAGGCAGCCACTAACAATCTCAAATCTTTCAGCATAATAGGAGAATATTGACTCAAAGATTTATCACCATCCATGAATTCTTGATAAAAATATACAAAATTCTCCACTCCAAACATTATCAAAGAGAGGAAAACAAATGGGTTGAAGTCTTACCTTAATTCTGAAAATTTATCCTCTAAACTTGTACTTCAAGAATTCAAACTCTCCTTCAAACTCTTACTTGAAAAATTAGACAGCACTCAAGAACTCTAAGATGTTTTAGGGCTGCTAATTGAAGCCAAGAGAGACCAAGAAAGAACTTAGGAAATCTGAAATTTTTGCAAGTTCAAAATGGAGAATAAGACTTGATCCTTATCCTTTGAAAAAGGAGGTGTTATGGCCGACACTCTTGACCAATTTTGGGCCATATAATGTCAAGTAGGTGCCCCACCTGCTTGTCCTTTTAACTTGGGCCCTTTTGGAATTAATATTATTGGACCTTGGCTGTCCATTTTTCCTTTGTTCTTTTAATCAGCTTGGGACAGATTAGTGCAAGTAGGTGGTACACACTTGGCCCAATAACATGGTAAAACAAATCTTAGGAGGTCATGTACTTACTTAGTTTCACTTGGGCTTTATCCATAATGGCCAATTGGCAGATTTGGCTGTTGGGCCTTCTTTCATTCACATTCTCTTTAATAGGTTTGGGCTTCAAATGAGCCCCTAAATATAAGCCTAAATCTGGTCAATCAAACTTGGGCCCTTTAACTATAATATAGATCAAGTAGGTGATGCAGCTGCTAGCTCAATTACCATCTTACTATAATTACTTAAATACTTTCCATCGGAGTTAACTTGCAATACATATGCTAAAACGTGCAAGGCATTACATCACCTTCCAAGCTAGTTTAAACCAACACTAATCACATAAGAAACATGATCCCTCACCTACACTATAAGTCTATGTCAACTATAACATGAATAGAACTACCACATACAAAAATATAGGCCGTTACATCCTTCCCCCCTTGGAACATTCGTCCTCGAATGTTAGCATGGTTGTGCGGCCTAAACAAGTTCAAGCCTAAGCTAGTACTACTATTAATCACATTGAACATATAGACTTATACTTACTTGTCAATGCCTCCACTAACATTTTGATCATTCCCACCAGTGTGGAAGAGGTGAGGATACTTCAATTTCATTTTCATTGCTTCTTCTGCTTCCCATGTAACTTCTTCTACTTGTTGGTTTCTCCATAGAACTTTTACAGAAGCTACTTCTTTATTTCTTAACTTCCTAACTTGTCGATCCAGAATAGCAATGGGTACTTCTTCATAAGTGAGATCTCCTGTAACCTGTACGTCTTCAGTAGGAGTAATACGAAATGGATCACCCACGCATTTCCGTAGCATTGAGACATGGAACACCGGATGAACTGATGAAAGCTCTTGTGGTAGCTCTAACTCATAGGCTACTTGGCCAAATTTTCGGATAATCTTATATGGCCCTATATAGCGTGGACTCAGCTTTCCTTTTTTACCAAAACCTTCATTACCCCTTTCATCGGAGACCACCTTCAAGAAACACCCAATCCCCTATAGAATTTCTAGTCCTCTCCTTATAATATCTGCATATGATTTATATGTCGAACTTGAGCTGATTTCTAGCCCGCTGTTCACTTTGACTTTTTCCATAGCTTGATTGACCAAGATCTGGCCCAATAAGCCAGTTTCACCCGTTTTCGACACCAGCAATTGGTGATCTACACTTTCGACCATATAAAGCTTCATAAGGTGCCATTTTAATGCTCGAATGATAGCTATTGTTATAAGCAAATTCAATAAATGGTAGGTGATCATCCCAGCTACCCTTGAAATCTAATATACAAGCTCGCAGCATATCCTCAAGTGTCTGAATTGTACGTTCTGCCTGACCATCCGTTTGAGGATGAAAGGCTGTACTTAAATTCACTTGTGTTCCCAAACTCTTTTGAAATGACTTCCAAAAAATTGCTGTAAATTGAGCTCCTCTATCCGATATTATAGAGATTGGCACTCCATGTAGGTCGAACTATCTCTTAATTACAACTCGGCATACTCTTCAGTGTATAAGTAGTCTCACCGGTCAAGAAGTGTGCTGCTTTGGTAAGTCTATCAACTACTTACCCATATGGAGTCAAAACTTCCGGATATGAGCGAGGCAAACCAGTAACAAAATCCATGTTGATCATGTCCCATTCCAATTGGAGTTCTCTTTACGCTGCCCATGTAACCTCCCGGGTTTGTTGTTCTACTTTTACTGTTGACAGTGCTTGGAAANTCCAAAAGTTATATACAAGACTTGGCCGTTTAGGCCACAACTCCTTAAGACACAACTGAACCATGTACATACGTCTACAAAGCCTCTAAAAGATAGAAGACTAGAGTAGGTCGGGACAGACCCCGCCTTACCCTTAACTACGATACAATACCAAACGAATTTAACAAGGGCTTAATAAAGCTCCGAATCAACTTGGAGCTCACCAAAAGTAGCAGAATTTTGAGTGCTCCTACTGAGGAGGTCTACTAGCTGGAGTACCTGAGCCTGCAGCATGAAATGCAGCGTCCCCAATACGGGACGTCAGTACGAAAAATGTACTGAATATGTAAGGCAAAAAGTATATGTAATACAAGGCACAAATGAAATCAAGTAGCAACATATGAGTGCATAGATTAGGAGAGAAGACCACCTTTGCTTACTCTTATGGGATCAAGTAAGCTACATTCTTTCTTTACCTTCTTTGTATGTTATAATCTTTGTTGGGCATGTGATACAAGTGACCAGCTGATCAGTGGTAGAAGAGGATGACCCATGCTAGGCGTATAAACCCCTGGGATGCGGTCCTCATAATTACACAACTTGGGATCGGCCCATGCTAGGCTTTCGCCCCTGAGCTGCCACCTTTCTATACCAATAGGGATCGGCCCATGCTAGGCTTTCGCCCCTGAGCTGCCACCCTTAATTATATAGATTTCTTCACTTAGATTCTTTAATCTTTGAGATTATTGTTAATCAGTTCATAACTCTTTTGAGATGTTATTTTGGATAATCGTAACACTTTGAGATGTTGATTTGGTGGTCATAATCATCTTGGAGACATGAAATTACGAAACAGTAGTGGAATACATGAAACCAATACTTTGAGGCAGTAACAATGACATAAGGAGCTATGAAACATCAAAACACTTACTTTAAGACTTTAATGGCACATGGACTTCAATTGGCTTCGGAGCAGGATTCATCAAACTTCTTTTGCAAAATACTCTTTCTATAACAGCACAAGGGGAAATTACACAGTACACAAGTATAGAGTAGTGAACATATAATGAAGTAGTTCCATGTACTTAGAATGGGGAAAGAAATATTGTTAGCTATTTGGAGATAGTACGCTGCCACTATGCTTTCTTTTCTAGAAATAGAACTTATGAGAATCACTTCATTGATATTAATTGCAGGTGGCAGATTTCATGCCAAAAGGATATAGATCGAATAGCCTTACATACCTTATATTTATGACCAATACCACTATCACGATTCAGCCTTCCTTATAGGGTGCTAATCTACAACATAAGTCATGATTAAGCTAATATCAGCAGCTAATCACAATAAGGTTCTCCAAAACAGTAGCTAAAAATATTTGATGGAAATCAGGCCCATACAACCCTTACATAAATGATGAACCACCACACCCTTCCTCTACACATTAATACAACTTCAAACATCATTTCCAGAGATACCCAAACAGCCCTCAACAACAATATTCATAAGGCAGCCACTAACAATCTCAAATCTTTCAGCATAATAGGAGAATATTGACTCAAAGATTTATCACAATCCATGAATTCTTGATAATCATATACAAAATTCTCCACTCCAAACATTATCAAAGAGAGGAAAACAAATGGGTTGAAGTCTTACCTTAATTCTGAAAATTTATCCTCTAAACTTGTACTTCAAGAATTCAAACTCTCCTTCAAACTCTTACTTGAAAAATTAGACAGCACTCAAGAACTCTAAGGTGTTTTAGGGCTGCTAATTGAAGCCAAGAGAGACCAAGAAAGAACTTAGGAAATCTGAAATTTTTGCAAGTTCAAAATGGAGAATAAGACTTGATCCTTATCCTTTGAAAAAGGAGGTGTTATGGCCGACACTCTTGACCAATTTTGGGCCATATAATGTCAAGTAGGTGCCCCACCTGCTTGTCCTTTTAACTTGGGCCCTTTTGGAATTAATATTATTGGACCTTGGCTGTCCATTTTTCCTTTGTTCTTTTAATCAGCTTGGGACAGATTAGTGCAAGTAGGTGGTACACACTTGGCCCAATAACATGGTAAAACAAATCTTAGGAGGTCATGTACTTACTTAGTTTCACTTGGGCTTTATCCATAATGGCCAATTGGCAGATTTGGCTGTTGGGCCTTCTTTCATTCACATTCTCTTTAATAGGTTTGGGCTTCAAATGAGCCCCTAAATATAAGCCTAAATCTGGTCAATCAAACTTGGGCCCTTTAACTATAATATAGATCAAGTAGGTGATCCAGCTGCTAGCTCAATTACCACCTTACTATAATTACTTAAATACTTTCCATCGGAGTTAACTTGCAATACATATGCTAAAACGTGCAAGGCATTACATCACCTTCCAAGCTAGTTTAAACCAACACTAATCACATAAGAAACATGATCCCTCACCTACACTATAAGTCTATGTCAACTATAACATGAATAGAACTACCACATACAAAAATACAGGCTGTTACAAATGGGAAGCGACACCCCTCATATAAGTTCACTCGGTGCTAAGCTAAGTTCACTTTATTGAAAAGCCTTTATTAACATTACTTTAAAAATTAGGCTTTAGGAGATTGACTCCTCATATGCTTAGCTCATAGGTCATAGATGAGAGTTCCTCAACCTAAGTTATGTGAGAAGTCCTTTCACATGGACATAGCATATCTAAAGCACCTATCTAGTTTAGGGTACACTTGAGAACACCATTCAAGGCCCCTCCATTGACTATATCATCATACATGTGTGTATACATATATGTGAGCAAACTTTTCACATAACACTTTTAGACCACACATGTTCATACTTCACTTCATTGATTCATACGTGTATAGGTGTAATTATATAAGAAATTATTTTATATAAACATTTAGATACTAGGCATAATCATACTTCATCATACGATATACTTGACATCACAGCAAATAGGACATATTCATAACATACTCATGCATTTATATTCATGTACATAGAAAATCAAACCTAGGAACTGTCCTATAAAGGCACACATGTACAATGCATAATCAAGGTCCCATACCATTGCCCATACTAGTACACATATCAAGTCATCCTAGTTAAGGGAATACATAACATGCTTCATAGACATATACCTTACATGCATAGTAGTAGTCATAATTTCATATGAGAATACCTTTCATTAGACACCATGAACCTATACTACTTGTAAGCATGCATAAAGTGTGAGTGTGTGTATATTCGTCAACATGATCACATAATGGCTATCAACAACACATTGAGTCAGCTACCCTCTTAGTACCACAATGCACATTCAAGCATAGACCACACAACACAATTTAGCATAGGAGAAAAGCTAACTTCATATTACACTTAAGACTCCTAACCTTATCACTTCATACATTCACATAGGGGTACATAGGTAGGGATCATTAAATATTTATACTCATCAAAGTAGCACCTAATCAAACCCCAACATAGTCATTAATATGCTTGTACAATACCCATACAACCTAAATCACTACTAGTCTATAAGACTAGGCATGAGGCTTCACATTGGGTGATCATTACCAACACACATTCATAATATAATTGCCTTTCCATGATCACATCAAATATATATTGACAATAAAATAAACACCGCCACCATAAGTGGTCCTTACCACACAATGCCATACAAGGCTTCATCAACTACCAATTCTATAGGAAAATAGTGGGAAGAGACATTCTTACCAATTCATCAACCTTTGATCATCATTGATCAATACACCTTTTTCATCAACAATTCATGTATAGGGTAGTAGCAAGATGTACTTTAACATAAATCATGTATAAGTCACTAAAAGATCATGCGACAAACTAGTACACTACATCACCAATTCAATAAACAGTAGAGAGGCATAGATCACTTACTAATATCACGGTCATCATGATCAACATTCATAATTCACCAATAATACCAATCTAGGGCAGTAGCTAAAGACATAATAACCAAATCTAAATCATGCTTCATCTACCTTAGAATTGAGATCACATCATGTACATTACAATATCAATCTATAGGCTAAAAGAATGTAAATCAATCCTTACAAAAACTACTTTGATTTGATCATCAAGGATTCATACCCACAATTCATCCACAATATCACTATAATGCAGTAGCTACAACTATCTTTACATAAGCGAATCCTACATTCATGCATTATTGCCATACATTAACAATCAATAGGAAGTAGAGATCAAGTCTTCAAGTATCAACCAATATTGTACCAATAACACATAATTCAACATCACATTACATCATAGGAAGTAGATATAATCAATTCAACATGCTAGAATCATAATTCAATCAACATAAACTCAAGCCCACAAATCCCACACATAGGCTAAATCGAGAGTTTGAAGGGAGCATGGGTTCATCATGCAGGTTGATTGAAATTCACGTTACAATCAACATATTAACATCAATTCATCATGAGGAAGCCTTTAAAAACGTTTTGAGAAAGAACCCATATCTAGACTGGAAGATAAGACATTTGATCATATTTTCTCTTTTAAAACTTTGAGAAGAACTCTCTAGATGGAAGGTTATATAGGGATGAAGGATTATCATACCCCATTATAGAATAAATCCATTAAAAAATTATGAATAAAGCTTGAGAATCCATCACCATGGCTGTTCTTGAGCTTCACCTTCAATGGAGAATTCTAGAGAGGTTTCTTTTTGAGTGGGAAGGGTTTAATTTGAAGAATTAATTGGGAATGGGCTAGTCACGTTTTTAATCAGTTAAATACAACCAAAAATAACCAAATAAACCAACTAGGTAATGTTATCCCGTGGGGTGAATTTCCCATTCACCCCATAATGAAAGCAGCGTGCATGGTAGTAGTTGCAGCCTGCATCGACGGTCTCAAACGACGCCTAGTAGGTCCATCGACGGACCGTACATTAGGTCGTGATTTGGGTCTGGGGCTTGAAAACAACCTTGATTCTTCACCAGGCTAAGTCCCAATCGATGCCTCACCATCGACGGGGTGTAGGTGAACCTACTGGCCGTCGATTGAGGGTCGTTGGTAGACACTGCCAAGGCAGTGTCTTGGCAGACTTTGGGTCCTCCTTGAGGGCCTTTTGCGGGTCCTTGGGGAGTCTTACCCTAGCGTTTCTGACGTAAATACATTAATTGACATGTCAAGGACCTTTCACATCAGTTTCAATCAAAACAAACATTCACAACATATCCAAACATGCTAGGCACACTCAAGTCACACATGCACGTCTCAAGGGCTAACTTTCAAACTTCTTGGATAAACATCATTATTAAGCATATAAAAATATATAAGGCCTCTTTGTGACTAGTCGTCGAACGTCTTGGTAGTCCCTTGATGTTTTCCTTCTAAATCACCTAAATTTTTAGACACTAACTCATTACAACCTTAGAACCCATTTTAGGACTTCAAAATATCAAGACATAAACGTTAGACTCTAGACACCCTAACTAAGTTTGGGGGTCTTACATACCCACACATGAAGAAATGATCCAATCCTTCGTTGCAAATTGGACCCGAACCCTTCAACGACCCAGAACCTAAAATGTTTGGGAAAAAGGGAGAAATAGGGGTTAGTACATCACTTGTACTAAGTATGGAAAAATATGCACACACAACTTAAAAAATAATGAGAAAGGTATGTTTATTAAAAAACCGTGCCAAGTTACTTTGAAAATCCTTATGCACAACCAAGAACACATATAACGCAATAATCATATATGTTTTAAGACAAAAGCATATTCAACATAATCAAGTTAAATCAAGTCAACATGTGTATATCATAGTAGAATTCATATCCAATGCAAAACCAACATCATATTATAACAGCAAAGCATGTCCAAGAGTTCACAACATTATAATATAAGTAAAACCCTGAGTCATAACCCCTTACTAAGCCTAATAGTGCAATGGTCAAGTGAAGCCCCATAACTCCACTCAACCAAGCAAACTAACCAAAGGTTCATGAATAACGTTCAACTTCACATAACCTAGATCCATGAGTATTCATCATCACATTTAGAAATATAGACCATTAACATGAAGAAGCAACATAATCATATCATTCATTTCATAAGAGCATAAGAACATAAGAATCACTTCCTAGGATACCCCTCAAGGCCAACTAGTGAAATGTATAGGTAGAGTCCCATACCCTACCTAGACTAAGTCAAACCCCTTAAGTCCTTATACTTAGAGTTCACTTTATTACTTAATTTTACTTTTGGGAACATCTTGCCTTAACCGAAATAGACCACATGAGCTAATGTTGTTACGACCCTAAGTACCCCTTAGGCAAAACCGGCGTCACCGTCCTCGAAAGAGACTAAGAAAAGCCTCTTAGCATTCGTCATAACATATCATAGGTCAAAAACGCGAAAAAATTAAAACTTTTGCTTATATAGCAAGGAGGTTTACATAGACCTCTACATAAGAAGCATACATAGGCTTCTCGCATAAACAACATACAACATATAGGAATTTAGTCTAATACTTTGTTTTACATTAAACCATCTATAAAGTGAATCACAATAGTTTGGGCATAGACCTTAGACTATTACAATCTGACATAGAGGCTACAATGAAGTCTCAACATAAGAATGAAATAATTGTCTTAAACATAGACAAAACTAATAAGTATTGATGAGTGGCTCTATCCTCGGAAATCATGAGGACTCACCAATTGATTTAGGAAAGAGCCAAGTCTTCTTCTTCAATGATAACGAATCTCCTCAATGCCCCAAACCTAAAATATTTGGGAAAAAGGAAGAAAATATGGGTTAGTACAAACCACATGTACGAAGTATGACTCCTATGCACAAAATCATAAATGCATGAGAAAAGGACAATTTAGTCAAAATCATGCTTTCTATCAATTTAACTCAACATGCATATATAAGAAACATAACAAGTAAATTCAACATAATAGTAACCCAACACATAGATCACCCAAGCAATACTTGTGAAATGCGAAAGATAGAACCCCATAATCCTATCCAAGGCTAAATATCACATTAAGAACCCATTTCATACATACAAAATATTCTCATAATTCATCATAACATGATTAAATACATGAATACTAGTCATAGCTAATCAACATAATCATAATCATAAAAACAACACTACTAGAACCATCCCTTAGGATCCCCTATGTGTAATGAATAAGAGATGTCTGATACCCTCCCTTACCCTATGTAGTAGCCTTCAAGACAAACCTAATTTAGTTCACATACTTAACTTCTTCATTTACTTTTACATTAGGGAAAAAAGTCAATAACCTCTATGAGACCATGTGAGCTACATGGAATCCAGTGATCTACTCTCACACCGAAAATAGAGGGTTAACACTTGCCTAAGGTGTAACCATTCGTACGTAGATATCTAGGTGGATCCACTAAGCTAGATTCCTATGTGGGAACATAGTTAAGGGTCAAGGAGATTGTTTCTAGAAACCTTGACTTACTAACGTGGAGGTTTCCATCTCATGAGACAACACATAATTAGGGAATCCGGACTAACTAACGTGAGGAAACCCATGTGGGAGGCCGGACTTACTAACGTGAGACCTCCATCTCATTTACATGACCTTTCGGTGCTATGAAATTATTCCCTTTAGTAATCATATTATTTCATCATATAAGTTCACATTAGTCTCTTCTAGACCCCTATGTAAACATCTTATCATATAAAGCTCATAAGTCATCACAAGTGAGAACAATCCTTTCACTTTGGACACCACTTCATAAGTGAGTAAACCTTTCACTTTACAATTTATTATAATCATGAGAAACTACTTTCAATCATATAACAATCATAGCATAACATACTTGCATACTTCATAATCAATTCAATAGACAAGGGTTAAGGATGAGGAATACTTAGCATCAACATCAAACCCAATCATTAGACATAAGAGCATTACTACCTAAGTAACTCATACTTCATATTTTAATCCAAGGAGAACCAATCAAAATACCTCATTCCCTTCCAAGAACCTTCATACTTCCATTACCAAGAATACATAACCAATTACATAAACAATGTAAATTCAAGAAGCAATCACATAGTTAACAACAATGTAGCCAATCTACATGTTCACCATATCAATTCAAGATTTTCATGAAATAGGGGAAAAGACATTGGTCTAGCAAAATCTCACAGGAAATCAACAATTAACCATCAATATATACTAAAACGACGTTAGTTCATCATAATTCCTCACAATTGATTTCCAATTTCATTTTAGAAAGAAGACCCATGTGAGGAGAAAAAACCTTGTTTTGGCGAAATCTAAAAATCATCTTTTGAAGGACCTCTTGGTGAAAGAAAGACAAAGAGTGAAAGAAATCATACCTTATAGATGATAAAATAACTAAATTGAGTAGAAACTTGAGGGATTTGGTCTTCTTTTTCATGCTTCAAAGCTTCTTCAATGTGGGATGAGTAGAGAGAGAATGTAGAGAGAAGGGAGAGCTTTTGGGATTTGTTTTTGGGTTTTGATTTGAGTGATTCCTTCTGAGGGAAAACTAAAGGAAAATCAATATATAATACTCCCCTAAAATACCCAAAAGGCCCCTCACATATATTGGCCATTTAATGAGGTCAAACACGAATTCTACTTTCAGATTTTTCGTCGGGGAACAAGTCTGCATCGTAGATCTGTTCCCCCAAGATTTAAAAAATTAATTTTCGTAACAGTGGAGTCCGCGACCTGCCCGCGACGCGAGCTTAACTTTTTACTTTGGGTGAACCAAGTCCGCGACGCGGACTTGTTCCCTCCAAGAACAAAAGTTGCTGCCTCTTGGCAGCTTGCTTGGTCCAATGTGGGGTCCCTTCGTGGACCCCTCGGGTAATATTTGGGGGGTCAGAACTGAACGTTTTAACCCTATATGCTAGGTTTTACCTATTTAAAGTTATTTTACAAGTTTTGAATTTCATAGGACCCTTCGAAACCTTCACCAAACCTAGGGACATCAACTAGTTAAATTTCGCTAGTTTTCAGACGTTAAGGCTTTTCTTTAATGGTACAGTTCCAATAATTCTCAACCAAGTTATTTATACTTTTTTAGGTCTAAAACAACCATTACTCAACATATAAGGCTCTGGTATAAGTCATAAAATTTAAGGGTGTGTCAATACTCCCCCCCCCCCCCTTAGGAACATGTAACGGCCTGTATTTTGTATGTGGTAGTTCTATTCATGTTATACTTGACATAGACTTATAGTGTAGGTGAGGGATCATGTTTCTTATATGATTAGTGATGGTATAAACTAGCTCAGAAGGTGATGTAATGCCTTGCACGTTTCAGCATATGTATTGCAAGTTAACTCCGATGGAAAGTATTTAAGTAATTATAGTAAGGTGTAATTGAGCTAGCTGCTGCATCACCTACTTGAGCTATATTATAGTTAAAGGGCCCAAGTTTGATTGACCAGATTTAGTCTTATATTTAGGGGCTCATTTGAAGCCCAAACCTATTAAAGAAAATTGTGAATGAAAGAAAGCCTAGCAGCCAAATCTGTCAATTGGCCCATTATGGATAAAGCCCAAGTGAAACTAGGTAAGTGCATCACCTCCTAAGATTATTTTTTTTATCATGTTATTAGGCCAACTGTACCACCTACTTGCATTAATCTGTCCCAAGCTGAATATAAGGACAAAGGGAAAAATGGACAGCCAAAGTCCAATAATCTTAAGTCCAAAAAGACCCAAGTTAAAAGGACAAGCAGGTGGGACACCTACTTGACATTTTATGGCCCAAAATTAGTCAAGAATGTCGGCCATAACACCTCCTTTTTAAAAGGATAAGGATCAAGTCTATTTTCTCCATTTTGAACTTGCAAAATTTCAGATTTCCGTAAGTTTCTTTCTTGGTCTCTCTTGGCTTCAATAAGCAGCCCTAAAACACCTTAGGGATTCTTGAGTGCTGTCTCATTTTCAAGTAAGAAGTTTGAAGGAGATTTTGAATTCTTGAAGTACAAGTTTAGAGGATAAATTTCCAGAATTAAGGTAAGACTTCAACCCATTTGTTTTCCTCTCTTTGATCATGTTTGGATTGGAGAATTTTGTATATATTTATCAAGAATTCATGGATGATGATAAATCTTTGAGTCAATATTCTCCTATTATGCTAAAAGATTTGAGATTGATAGTGGCTGCCTTATGAATATTGTTGTTGAGGGGCAGTTTGGGGATCTTGGGAGATGATGTATGAAGTTGTATTAATATTTTAGAGGAAGGGTGTGGTGGTTCACCATTTATGTAAGGGTTGTATGGGCCTGATTTCCATCAAATATTTTAGCTACTGTTTTCGAGGACCTTATTGTGATTAGCTGCTGATGTTAGCTTAATCATGATTTATGTTGTAGATTAGCACCCAAAAAGGAAGGCTGAATCGTGATAGTGGTATTGGTCAGAAAAATAAGGTATGTAAGGCTATTCGATTATGTATCCCTTTGGCATGAAATCTTGAACCTGCAATTAATATCAATGAAGTGTTTCCCATAAGTTCTATTTCTAGAAAAGGAAGCATAGTGGCAGCGTACTATCTCCAAATAGCTAACAATATTTCTTTCCCCATTCTAAGTACATAGAACTACTTCATTATATGTTCACTACTCTATACTTGTGTAATTATTCCCCTTGTGCTGTTATAGAAATGGTATTTGCAAAACAAAGTTTGATGAATCCCTCTCCTAAGCCAATTGAAGTCAATTGTGCCATTAAGGTCTTAAAGTAAGGTGTTGATGTTTCATAGCTCCTTATGTCATTGTTACTGCCTCAAAGTATTATTTTCATGTATTCCACTACTGTTCCGTATTTTCATATCTCCAAGATGATTATGATCACCAAATCAACATCTCAAAAGTGTTATGAACTGATTAACAACAATCTCAAAGATTAAAGAATCTAAGTGAAGAAATCTATATAATTAAGGGTGGCAGCTCAGGGGCGAAAGCCTAGCATGGGCCGATCCCTATTGGTATAGAAGGGTGGCAGCTTAGGGGCGAAAGCCTAGCATGGGCCAATCCCAAGTTGTGTAATTATGAGGACCGCATCCCAGGGGTTAATACGCCTAGCATGGGTCATACTCTTCTACCACTGATCAGCTGGTCATCACATGCCCAACAAAGATTATAACATACAAAAAGGTAAAGAAAAGAATGTAGCTTACTTGATTCCACAAGAGTAAGCAAAGGTGGTCTTCTCTCCTAATCTATGCACTCATATGTTGCTACTTGATTTCATTTGAGCCTTGTATTACATATACTATTTGCCTTACATATTCAGTATATTTTTTGTACTGACGTCCCGTATTGGGGACGCTGCATTTCATGCTGCAGGCTTCGGTACTCCAGCTAGTAGACCTCCTCAGGAGCACTCGAAATTCTGCTACTTTTGGTGAGCTCCAAGTTGATTCGGAGCTTTATTGATTCCTTGGTAAATTCATTTGGTATTGTATCATAGTTAAGGGTAAGGCGGGGTCTGTCCCGACCTACTCTAGTCTTCTATCTTTTAGAGGCTTTGTAGACGTATGTACATGGTTCAGTTGTGTCTTAAGGAGTTGTGGTCTAAACGGCCAAGTCTCGTATATAACTTTTGGACCTACTTACGTTGGTTTATATCGCTGCATCCTAAGTTAACTTGTCTCAATTGTTATAGTATATGCTCAGTAAGAAAAGGTTGCAGGTCGGTTCTCTCGGGCCTTTAGGGCATCGGGTGCCTGTCCGTCTTAATGGGTTTTGAGGCGTGACAAAAGTGGTATCAGAGCAGGTCATCCTAGGGAGTCTACAAAGCCGTGTCTGTGTAGAGTCTTGCTTATGGATGTGTTGTGCACCACATCTATAAACAGGAGGCTACGGGACATATAGGAGTTGTCTCATTTCTTTCATTTCTTAGATCGTGCAATAGAACCAGTGTTGTAGGTTAATCATATCTAATTCCTCAATTGTTTTATTATAGCAAAGATGCCGATTACAAGAAGGAGTAAAAGTACTGGTAAACGAGTAGATGTGGCTGCCCAAGAAGGGACCATCCAACCACCACCAAGTCAAGCTGTTCAAAGTGGGGCTCAAGATGAGTCTCTATCGCAGACTTCCTCGACGCCTCCATCTCCTGAAGAACTAAGGAGGGAATATGAACCTCAGGAAACCCCTATTAATGCTACCGAGCAAGATTTGAGGAATGCAGTCCAATTATTGACTCGTATAGTTGCTGGTCATGGCAAAAGGCAAGAAGGTCCAGTTGCAGGTACTAGTGGTGTAGTTAGATCAGCTGGAACACGGATACGTGATTTTCTTAACTTGGACCCTCCATCATTTACCGGGTCAGATCCTAATGAAGATCCCCAAGACTTTATAGATCAAATCCAACGCACTTTGGATATTATGCATGTAAGTGGTAAAGAAGCACTTGAGCTAGCTGCATATAGATTAAAGGGTGTGGCTATATTGTGGTATGAAGCTTGGAAGCAATCTAGGGGAACAAATGCACCTTCAGCTATGTGGAAAGAGTTCAAAAAGGCATTCCTTGATCATTATCTGCCATTGGAGATCCGAGAGGCCCGTGCGGATCAGTTCTTAAATCTCCACCAAGGAAATATGAGTGTGAGGGAGTATAGTCTCAAATTTAATTCCTTGGCCAGGGACAGCTTTCCGAACACGGTATGGTCATTTTGAGTTCTTAGTCATGTCATTCGGGCTAACAAATGCACCAGCAGCTTTTATGGATTTGATGAATAGGGTGTTCAAACCATTCTTAGATGTGTTTGTGATAGTGTTCATAGATGACATTTTGGTGTATTCAAGATCGGAAGAGGATCATGTTAATCACTTGCGACAAGTTTTACAAATTCTCCGTGATCGTAAATTGTATGTAAAGTTCTCTAAATGTGAGTTCTGGTTGAAATCTGTGGCATTCCTAGGTCATATCGTATCCGAGGAAGGAATAAGGGTTGATAACCAGAAAATAGAAGCCGTGAAAAGATAGCCAAGACCTACAACGCCTACGGAGATCCGTAGTTTTCTTGGATTGGCAGGTTATTACAGAAGGTTTTTTGAAGGATTCTCTTCCATGGCTGCACCCTTAACAAAGCTAACACACAAAGGAACCAAGTTTCAGTGGAGCGATGAGTGTGAAAGAAGCTTCCAAGAGCTGAAGAGTAAATTAACTTCTACACCTGTGTTGGTTAGTGTACTGTGATGCTTCGGGAGTGGGCTTAGGTTTTGTATTGATGCAGCATGGTAAAGTTATAGCTTATGGCTCAAGGCAGCTGCGGCCACATGAGAAAAATTATCCAACCCATGATCTAGAGCTAGCAGCAGTTGTGTTTGCTTTGAAGATATGGCGCCACTACTTGTATGGAGTTCATGTTGACATATACACTGATCACAAAAGCTTGCAATATATTTTTAAGCAAAAAGACTTAAATCTGAGGCAGCGAAGGTGGCTGGAGCTATTAAAAGATTATGACATTGACATCTTATATCATCCCGGTAAAGCTAATGTAGTAGCTGATGCTTTAAGCCGTAAAATAATGGCAAGCACTTATGGTAAGTCTGTGGAAAGACAAGGAATGACTAAAGATCTGTCCCAACTAGCGAACTTGGGTGTTCGCCTTCTTGAATCTCAAGACGAAGGGGTTATTGTGCAAAATGCGGCAGAATCCTCGTTAATAGTGGAAGTGAAAGAGAAGCAGTACACTGATCCAATTCTTTTACAACTTAAAGAGAATGTACTACATGGTATGACAAAGGCGTTTGAGCTTAAGCAAGATGGAGTACTTCAATGTCAAAACAGATTGTGTGTACCTAATATAGATGAACTAAGAAAGAGGATCATGATGGAAGCACATAATTCAAGGTACTCTGTTCATCCGGGGTCAACTAAAATGTATCATGACTTGAAAGAAATGTATTGGTGGGGGAACATGAAGAAGAACATTGCAGAATTCGTGGCTCAGTGTCCAAACTGTCAACAGGTAAAAGTAGAACACCAAAAGCCCGGAGGTTATATGCAGCGTATAGAACTTCCAATTTGGAAATGGGACATGATCAACATGGATTTTATTACTGGTTTGCCTCGCTCATTCCGGAAGTTTGACTCCATATGGGTAATAGTTGATAGACTTACCAAAGCAGCACACTTCTTGCCGGTGAAGACGACTTATAACGCTGAAGAGTATGCGAGGTGTAACATTAAAGAGATTAGTTCGATACATGGGTGCCAATCTCTATAATATCTGATAGAGGAGCTCAATTTCATCAAAAATGTTTGGAATCATTTTTCGAAAGAGTTTGGGAACACAAGTGAATTTAAGTAGCAGCTTTGCCTCCTCAACGGATGGTCAGGCAGAACGTACGATTCAGACAACTCGAGAATATGTTGTGAGCTTGTATATTAGATTTCCATTCAAGGGTGCTGGGATGATCACCTACCACTTATTGAATTTGCTTATAACAATAGCTATCATTCGAGCATTAAAATGGCACCTTATGAAGCTTTATATGGTAGAAAGTGTAGATCACCAATTGGCTGGTTCGAAACGGGTGAAACTGGCTTATTTGGGCCAGATCTTGTTCATCAAGCTATGGAAAAAGTCAAAGTGATACAGCAGCGGCTAGAAACAGCTCAAAGTCGACATAAATCATATGCAGATATTAGAAGGAGAGGACTAGAATTTTCTATAGGGGATTGGGTGTTCTTGAAGGTGTCTCTGATGAAAGGGGTAATGAGGTTTGGTAAAAAGGGAAAGCTGAGTCCACGCTATATAGGGCCATATAAGATTATTCGAAAATTTGGCCAAGTAGCCTATGAGTTAGAGCTACCACAAGAGCTTTCATCAGTTCATCCGGTGTTCCATGTCTCAATGCTACGAAAATGCGTAGGTGATCCATTTCGTATTACTCCTACTGAAGACGTACAGGTTACAGGAGATCTCACTTATGAAGAAGTACCCATTGCTATTCTGGATCGACAAGTTAGGAAGTTAAGAAATAAAGAAGTAGCTTCTGTAAAAGTTCTATAGAGAAACCAACAAGTAGAAGAAGTTACATGGGAAGCAGAAGAAGCAATGAAATTGAAGTATCCTCACCTCTTCCACACTGGTGGGAATGATCAAAATGTTAGTGGAGGCATTGACAAGTAAGTATAAGTCTATATGTTCAATGTGATTAATAGTAGTACTAGCTTAGGCTTGAACTTGTTTAGGCCGCACAACCATGCTAACATTCGAGGACGAATGTTCCAAGGGGGGAAGGATGTAACGGCCTGTATTTTTGTATGTGGTAGTTCTATTCATGTTATACTTGACATATACTTATAGTGTAGGTGAGGGATCATGTTTCTTACATGATTAGTGTTGGTTTAAACTAGCTTGGAAGGTGATGTAATGCCTTGCACGTTTTAGCATATGTATTGCAAGTTAACTCCGATGGAAAGTATTTAAGTAATTATAGTAAGGTGGTAATTGAGCTAGCAGTTGCATCACCTACTTGATCTATATTATAGTTAAAGGGCCCAAGTTTGATTGACCAGATTTAGGCTTATATTTAGGGGCTCATTTGAAGCCCAAACCTATTAAAGAAAATGTGAATGAAAGAAGGCCCAACAGCCAAATCTGCCAATTGGCCATTATGGATAAAGCCCAAGTGAAACTAAGTAAGTACATGACCTCCTAAGATTTGTTTTACCATGTTATTGGGCCAAGTGTGTACCACCTACTTGCACTAATCTGTCCCAAGCTGATTAAAAGAACAAAGGAAAAATGGACAGCCAAGGTCCAATAATATTAAGTCCAAAAGGGCCCAAGTTAAAAGGACAAGCAGGTGGGGCACCTACTTGACATTATATGG